>BSBM01000208.1:4242500-4770000 GCA_027924585.1 Larix kaempferi
TTCATCATTGTTTTGATGGGAAATATGAACAATTGAGAAGGAAGATTGAAGAACCTTCAAAGGATCTATAGTTATAGAAAGCACTAAAGGTTTGAAAGCTTGTAATTGAGGAGCAACAAAAACAAACTATATTGAATTTATCATTTTGGTGATGAGGAATGCATGTAACCAAGGAAGAAAATCAGCAAGGAAGAAGAGACCGCAAGAAGTCATTGAAGAAGAGAAAGAAAAGAAAAGAATAGACATGATGAATCGGAGGCTTTCTTTGGAAACTAATCCAAATCCAATTGTAGAGGATACCACTTTCATCCTATTAATCCACGACAAGAAAAAAGGAAGCATACACTAGAGGGACCTTCAATTTCCACAATAGTTGTTGAACAAGTACCCCATGGAAGTAATCAAGAAGCAAAACGTAGGTTCTCATTAGGGGATGTTTCGATTCCCACTTCAAGTCAAAGTGATAAGTTACCATATCAAGATGAAGCTCATGAAGAAACACAAAATTTGTTATCCGGATGTGGTTATACAAGTGATGAAGTCAGAGAGGTGTTGGACATGGAGCCTACTGTTGAAGAAGAAAATGTTTTCCGGACCATCAATGAGGATGTTGGACTTCCACCATCCAACTACCAGGAAGAGAATGAAGGACAACAAGCTACTACTGAAATGCCAGAGCGTCTTGGTGATGCACTACATGGTAGAATTCCAACCCCCTTACCTCCATTAGCAAGCACACGTCGAAGAACTCCAAAGCGTATACAAGTTGATGAAAGTCTCCTCAATTCCATTGAAGGTACGTTATCTAAACGTAGTATTGCTTATCAAACTCAATAGATACTTGATAAATATTTTGTTTGTAAATGTGATGGAGATAAATGTAGATTATTTTTATCATTGTTAAAATCTAGGGGCATGAATATTATTAGGAAAAATTTAGGGATAAAGATGATAAAGAATTCTGATCCAAGTTCTCATATAGTTAAAAGTTTAGTAGATGCATTTGGTAAAATTGGTAAGAACACATGTTCAAAGGACCGCAATGCGGCTCATCATGTGTTGTCACAAGCAATTGTAAATAAGAACACTAGGGTCCTTCATTTTCTCAAGCCTACATCCAAACTAGTTAATTTAAATGTAAAAACCCTCCGTAGGTATTCTATTAGAAGAGAACATCTTGACACAACCGATCAAACATATTTTTGGGCCTTTATTGGTTGGTTGCCACGTTGTGACATGAAGCTAGTTGATGCAGTAAAGGGACTAGTGCGGAGTTTTTGGCATGATCACACAAGGCCTTCTTCAAACCGGAAGGATGTACTAAAACTGAGAAGGGGTTCAAATGATCGTGAACCACATACCAAGCATCTTCTTGATATAACACAGATAGAACTATATGAGAAATTTAGGAATGAACATAGACAATTTAACTTGGGGCAAATATCTTTTGAGAAATGTAAGCCATGGTATGTTAGAATAAATACTCTTCATAAGACTTATTGTTGTAGATACCACGTAGAATATGAATATTACTATGAAACATTTTTGTACATTCATCATGTGTTGCATACTAACCATGTGCAGGATTGCTCCATGACAATACCACCGACTTCATCAAGAGAATTCATTCATAGCATCATGTGAAATAGGCCTGAGGGGGAAACATACTATGAAAAATCTTGTTTGGATGGAACATGCTCCAACTATGTTGGAATGGAATTATGGAGCCAATGTATGCATGAGAGTGGAGACAGTGAATTTGGTAAAATGGTTATAGACATGAAAAGTTTCAAATATATCAGCTATGAAATAGTCCCAAGGAAAGAAAGCAAAAAAATACAATTGGTGACACCTCAAGGATGCATTTATATCTATAAAATTATGTTTGAATGGTTACATTTCAATCCTTACTTACAAAAAAAACAGATATTGAGATCATTTTGTGTCACCAGGTACAAGTTAGTGACTTCGTCAAGGAATTTATTGAAAAGACACATCAATATGTTCATCATGTCCACATGGCACTATGGTAGGATAAGAAGTTTAAAATATGAAGAGATACATTTCCCGGTGGTACTATACTTTCAGTTGTTGATTTTGTCGAGAACTACACTCTGCAACCTCAAAATGAGATCCAAAGTCAATATTATCACTCTGAGCAGGTTTCCTTGATGGTCCATATCACATATAGGCATGGCCCAAATAGCAATGAAGAGCAAAGAGAAATTATGAAGGAATATCACTTCTACATAAGTGATGATAGGTTCCATGACTTCCACTATGTACGTCATTGCTTCATCATGTTTTATGATGACTTGAAGGGAAGGAACATACAGATGGATCACTCCCTTACTGAGCAAAACCCTAGTTTCCAAAATAGACCTACAAGATGACACCTGGGCCATGGGACCGGAGGAGAGGGGCACCCTCAGCACTATCCCAGTGCCCTGAATCCAACGGAGTCGACGGTGTGTCGATCCGAGCCACGGTCGCCATTCTATGGCGTGTTCCGTCTCACATCCAAAAGGCCTTCAAGGACACCTGCTGGATACCTATCAAGGGCATAGAATTCCAACCGTGCAACAAAACTGGGTTCTGGGGAGTCCTGCAAGTGTGTCTAGGAAGGTCCCGGCTAGGAATGCTAGCCATAAGTGCGCCGATGATGATTTTGCAAAGTTGACCCCCATGTGCAAAAATTACACACTCCCTTATTGAACAAAACCCTAGTTTCCAAAATGGACCTACAAGATGACACCTAGGCCATGGGATCGGAGGAGAGGGGCACCCCTTGCACCATCCCGGTGCCCTGAATCCAACGGAGTTGACGGTTTGTCGATCCGAGCCACGGTCGTCATTATATGGCTCGTTCCGTCTCTCATCCAAAAGGCCTTCAGGGACACCTGCTGGATACCTACCAGAGGCATAGAATTCCAACCGTGTAACAAAACCAAGTTCCAGGTAGTCCTGCAAGTGTGTCTAGGAAGGTTCCAGCTGTGAATGCTAGCCATAAGTTCCTGGAGGAAGATTTTGCAAAGTTGACCCCCATGTGCAAAAATTGCACACTCCCTTACTGAGAAAAACCCTAGTTTCCAAGATGGACCTACAATGTGATACTGGGGCCATTGGACCGGAGGAGAGGGGCACCCCTAGAACTATCCGGACATCCTAAATCCAATGGATTCGACGGTTCATCGATCCAAGACATGGTCATCATTATATGGCTCGTTCTGTCTCGCATCCAAAAGGCCTTCAGGGACACCTGCTGGATACCTATCGGGGGCATAGAATTCCAACCATGCAACAAAACTAGGTTCCGGGGAGTCCTACAAGTGTGTCTAGGAAGGTTCCAGCTGGGAATGTTAGCCATAAGTTCCAGGAGGAATATTTTGCAAAGTTGACCCCCGTGTGCAAAAATTGCACACTCCCTTACTGAGAAAAACCCTAGTTTCCAAGATGGACCTACAAGGAGACACCGAGGCCATTGGACTGTAGGGGAGGGGCACTCCTAGCACTATCCGGACGCCCTGAATCCAATGGATTATACGGTTCATCGATCCAAGCCATGGTTGTCATTCTATGGATCGTTTTATACCCCTATGTCTTGAGAAGGTTGAAGCTATAAAGCAACAACTCTCTAGTATTCATCTTGAAGCTCTTTTGTTTATGTCTAAGATAAAGAAGCTCTTAGTTTGTGAGCTGGAACATATCAATATTAACAGGATTTATACAATATCTATTTTACGAGAAACTGACCTTCCCTTTCATATTCCTCGTTATCCATAGCTAACACAAGTTAGAGATGCCATTCAAACCCAATTGAAAGCTGAGGAAGTGGTTTTATGTGACGTCGTCTTTGGGAATAAACGTTTATGTAAACCAACAGAAGCTCGGACAATACTCCATGCTTTTAAACGCATTCTGGAGAAAGCAAGAGGACAAGTTCATCAAAGCGACTTCATTCATCTATATTCTCGTAATGTACACATAGTCCATCCTTATCTTGATAAACAAGAGTTTTATAATAGCTTGAATTTTTTGGGCATGGCTATCTCCCTGTATTCGGTTGTCTGATTGGTTGACAAGATTGCCTCAAAATATGTACGTTGAAATTCTTTGTTTTAATGCTGAAAATTGGAAGGGATTTTCAAGTCACCTACAAAACGCTCCTTTGTTGAAATATGTAATTTCTTCCAACAACATAGATTTGGCTAGTGTATCAAATGCTGTCGTCCACACCAGAATTTATCTTTCTTCAAAGGAGTCGCACATATTGTGGCTGACCAAATGGTCTGGGGAGCTTGGAAGTGCCGCCAAATATTATTCCATGCCTGAATCTACCCAAAAGGAAATTATAAATTTATATCCTCAAGAATGCCTGAATCTACCCAGAAGGAAATTATAAATTTAGATCCTCGAGAATGCCTGAATCTACCTAGAAGGCAATTATAAATTTAGATCCTCGAGAAGGTGAGAAACTGTATGAGTGGTTGAATCAGTATCCTAAAATTACAGAGCTTTCTATCTCAAAGTTTGCTGAGTGGCTCCTAGATGTAGTATCCGTCGATTTTGGTGGGTTTAGGACACTGGGTTTTAGCTAGGGGACCCCCACAACGTCCCTCGAAGTCCCATAAGCGGTGCCAGTGATCCATCTCTGGAGATAGGGTTTTGCTCAGTGAGGGCCATTCCAAATTCGCTCAATGGGGGCATTCACTGTGCCATGAGAAGACGAGGGAGAGGCCCCCCTAGAGGTAATCACATGCTAGGAGACCAATGGAGTCGATGGTTTGTCGATCTGACCTCCGGTTGCTAAGTTATGTTGAGTTGAAAGTCGCATGAAAATGCCATTCAGGGACACTTGGTGACTTTCGGTCCAGGAGCGAAAAAGCAAACGGAGAAGCAAGATTGTGTGCCATTGGCTCCTGCAAGTGTGTATAGGAAATGGCAACATGAGAACACTACCAACACTGGCTCGGGGGAGGGTGTTGTAGAGTTGACCCACCAATGTGAGATTGCATGCAATGAAACTGACCAAAACCCTAGTTTACGAAATGAATGCACAATGAAGTCATTGGGCCATGAAAAGATGAGGAAGAGGGCTCCTAGAGGTAATCGCGCGCTAGGAGACTAACGGAGTCGACAGTTCGTCGATTCGACCTCCGGTTTCCGAGTTATGTCGAGTTGCAAGTCGCATGAAAATGTTGTTCAAGGACACTTGGTGACTTTCGGTCCGGGAGTGAAAAAGCAAACAGAGCAGCAAGATTTGTGTCGTTGGCTCCTGCAAGTGTGTATGGGCAATGGCAATGTGGGAACACTACCAACACTGGCTCGGTGGAGGGTTTTGCAGAGTTGACCCACCAATGCGAGATTGCATGCAATGAAACTGAGCAAAACCCTAGTTTATGAAATGAATGCACAATCAAGTCACTGTGTCATGAGAAGATGAGGGAGAGGGCCCCCTAGAGGTAATCACACGCTAGGAAACCAACGGAGTCGATGGTTTGCTATCCGACCTCCGGTTTCCGAGTTATGTTGAGTTGAAAGTTACATGAAAATGTCGTTCAGGGAGCGAAAAAGAAAACGGAGCGGAAAGATTGCATGTCGTTGGCTCCTACAAGTGTGTATGGGAAATGGTGACGTGGGAACACTACCAACACAGGCTTGGTGAAGGGTTTTGCAGAGTTGAACCACCAATGGGAGATTGAATGCAATGAAACTGAGCAAAACCCTAGTTTATGAAATGAATGCACAATGAAGTCACTAGGCCATGAGAAGATGAGGGAGAGGCCCCCCTAGAGGTAATCACATTCCAGGAGACCAATGGAGTCGACAGTTCGTCGATCCGACCTCCAGTTTCTGAGTTATGTCGAGTTGCAAATCGCATGAAAATGTCGTTCAGGGACACTTGGTGACTTTCGATCTGGGAGCGAAAAAGCAAACGGAGCAGCAAAATTGCGTGCTGTTGGCTCCTGCAAGTGTGTATGGGCAATGGTGACGTGGGAACACTACCAACACTAGCTCAGTGGATGGTTTTGCAAAGTTGACCCACCAATGCGAGATTGCATGCAATGAAACTGAGCAAAAACCTAGTTTACAAAATGAATGCACAATGAAGTCACTAGGCCATGAGAAGATGAGGTAGAGGGCCCCCTAGAGGTAATCACACGCCAGAAGAGAAATGGAGTCGACGGTTAGTCAATCCAAACTCTAGTTTTCAAGTTATGTTGAGTTGCAAGTCGCATGAAAATGTCGTTCAGGGACACTTGGTGACTTTCGGTCCGGGAGCAAAAAAGAAAACGAAGCAGCAAGATTGCGTTCCGTTGGCTCCTGCAAATGTGTATGGGAAATGGTGACATGGAAATGCTACCAGCATTGGCTCGGTGGAGGGTTTTGCAGAGTTGACCCACCAATGCGAGATTGCATGCAATGAACCTAAGCAAAACCCTAGTTTACGAAATGAATGCACAATGAAGTCATTGGGCCATGAGAAGATGAGGAGAGGCCCCCCTACAGGTAATTGCATGCTAGGAGACCAACGGAGTCGACGGTTCGTCAATCTGACCTTCGATTTTCGAGTTATGTCGAGTTTCAAGGACACTTGGTGACTTTCGGTCCTCCTAGGGTTTATGTTTTTTAAGGCTTGTATAATTTCCTTCTTGACAGCTCACCTCTCACACCATGTTAATTTTTTTATACTTGATCTAGATAAATGCTTTATATCAATTATAACCATTAGTTCAATGCATAAATTTAACCATAAAACATTTACATAAAGAATTTAACATGTAGGATCTAGTCAAGAATAGAAGGCACTTTATTTCTCGAATCCTGAGATAATGTTTGTTCCTTTCATCAATTTTTCTTTGAGCACTTTTATGTAGTTACTAATATGTAGTGTTGAATCTAATTGTACAATCAAATATTGGGGGTTGATGAAATGTGTAGCATGTATTGCACTTAGTTTTATTAAATTACACTTGAACATTGACTTAACTTGTAATTTAATCATCCAAAATCACAAATTTTAATTAGACCTATCCAATTAGTGTGCATGAGTGAGTTCATTGAAACCTTGAAATACATTGTATTGCACTTAGTTTTATTAAATTACACGAGAAAGAACTTTGACTTAACTTGTAATGATCATCCAAAATCACAAATTTTAATTAGATATCCAATTAGTATGCATGTAGTGATTTCGTTGAAACCTTTAAATATAATAGTTTGTTCTTTTGAAATAGCGCATTCATGAGTAATAGATAATCCACACAAATCAACACAATAGATTGACACAAGAACATGTGGAAACCGAAGAACAAATACAAAGTGAAATGTATCATTCATTTATAAGTGAAATGTCAATGTACATGTCTCCAAAAGTTCATGTATCCAAAAGTACATATATATCCAAAAGTACATGTATCCAATGAATTCAATGTACATGTATTCGAAAGTACATATATATCCAAAAGTATCCAAAAGTACGTGTATCCAAAACTATCCAAAGCTATCCAAGCCACATGTACATGTATCCAAATGTACATATATCCCATAAGACACATCAAAGCTCAAGCTTCCTCTTGTTCTTTCCCGACGTTGATCCTCTAGGCACATATCTAGGATCAGTGTGCGTCTCTGCATCCTGCAAATTAAATATCAGTTGTTAAATTCAAGTAACTATGTACTAATACATTAGCTCAACAATTAACTCAACAATTATCAACATGTGCATGGAAATTGCATGAAACACTTGGTCACTAATGGACATCTCACCTCAACGAGAGACACTAGCAAAGGGGATTGCGTTCCTTGTGTAGCAGATGGAGCTGTTGGTTGAACGTCCAAGATGGTTGCAACCATGGTCGAACCAGGGGGACCAGGTACTGCTTCTGCTGCTGGTGCTACAATCACATAATGTTGAAATAGTTAGACATGCATGAATAAACAATGGACAACAATAATAAGCTATGTAAAGATCATGTTGAAATAGTTACATTCCTCTGTGTGACCAGTTGCCATTGCAGATGCAGCACTGACTGCTGCATCAACCATCGATGCGAGGTTTTCAATAGACAACTCTGGTTCCTGATGTAGTACACATGCAATTCAAACATTACAAAAACGATTTATGCACTTCATTTCAAGTTAACCAACAAATATCATCGAAGGGTATACATTACCATGGTTTTAGTAAGCCCATGGTCGTGGGAAGCTAGAGTCTTGCTAGCAGTAGGCCACCTCACATACACACGACCCTTGTTCATGAATGGTCTAGGAGGAGATACAAATCCAGGCAATGGTCCAGATGTCTTGGTTGGTGCCTACAGTCAGCAAGTGTTCATGTAGTTAGACATGCATGATTCAACGAACATATATGTATTTAAAAAATGACATTTTTAATTGTTTACCTGGAGCCCAAATGTTTCCTCGGACAATACGACCATGGATGCTACCTCCACATTGGCTTGCCCCAGTGAAGGATCTGTCATCTGTAAGTTTAATAATTGTAAATACTAGACCGTAGATAGCATTAGTGAACTAACATGTAAAGTATGTGGAAATTAACAAATTAACAATTATTAAAAAACTGAAATTTTAAAATGCTTACATCGGTGTGAGATATGAAAATGGGTGCAGTATAAGAGGGGCCTGCCAATTGGGCAGCATCATGAATCCCTCCACCAAAGATGGGATCAGTGGATGGAATGTCATGCCCCCGTGTAGAGTCTGGAACATATGACTTTGGGGCATCACTGCCGTCATAAAGCATCAACTGTGATCTGGATTTATGTGGGAACGAAACAAAAGATAGCATATATAGAATCATATATAGAGATATATTGCAAATAACACAGTGATACAGTAAACACATATTCTATTAAATAGCGGAAATAGAACAGACTGTAAAATACAATAGCTAGAATGGTGGTAGCTATCTCTTAGAAGAGATGTGGCTGCTATGCTCATTTGTCCCAAGATGAATACAAAGAGAGGCTGAAAGGGCCTATTTATCATAAGCATTAGGGAAAGAATCCCAAACATCCAAAAACCTAACCCTAGAAGATGAACCGTCATAAGGTTTGCGGCCCCAAGGTGGTTAGTTGAACAGTCAACTTCCCGGGGTCATAACTTTTGCATACGATCTCCGTTTAGGGCGCTCGGTAGCCTGTTGGAAAGGTCTAACCGAGATTTACAACTTTTGAATGGGCCTAGATGAGAGTTGTTGGCTTCCATCTGGTCTCCCAAATCGCCAACAAATGTTGTTTAGGGCCTCAAAATGGCTCTGAAAGTTCAGGACCCGAAAAACTGCTAAAAATAGTAATTTACCAAAATTGCGAGAAGACTGTTTTGAGCCAGTTGGAAGAGGCGGCCCACCACCGATATCCACCTGGATCAATCCTCCCTCCTTAGGAAGCAATGGTCTCCATTGCGTTAAATCCCTTATCATATGTAGAGTTGTGTGTCGAATTGAGCTCTTGGTGCGACATTTGCTGAAATGGAAAGGTTGCCTTACTTTGACATCTTCAGAGGGTTGTAATTGTTGTTGATGGATGCACTGGAGCTGTTCAACAGTTTTGGTTGTTGTGGTATCCTTGGTATGCACCGGTGTGGATCGTTTCTTTTTGGAGGGGCCCGTTGAATGCGTGGCCTTGCAGTGTAGAGGTACCCGAATAGGCAATGCTGCACTAACTTTGTGTTTTTCTTGTTTCTGCTGAGTAGAAGGATAATCTGTAGAGGTTGTGGATGTCTCTGCGATCTGATGTTCCCCTTTAGTGGCATTTGCGAATAGGGAAAATTTCCTAGTGTGGGAGATTATCATCCTGCCCTGCTTGGTTGGGGTAGGTGAAACTGTCTCTGGTATCCGATAGAGTTGTCCTCCCAAAGTGACAATGACACTACGAGGTCGGGATTCATATACAGCATGACGCTTCCACATATATGGCTATCCTAAAAGAACATCACATACTTCAAGTGGGGCCACATCACACAATACCTCATCTTTGAAGGGCTTGATGCCATATGGCAGGCGACATTGGTGACTGACAGGGATCCTTCGTCCTTAGCTTAGCCATCCAATGGTGTATGGTTGTGGGTGTGGCATTATTGGTAGCTCCAATCTCTTGATGACTTCTTCTGAGATCAGGTTCTTCTGGCTGCCGCTGTCCACAACAAAGTGTATGGGAATTCCCTTCACCCACATCTGTGAGTGGAAAAGGCGCTCCTCTGCCTCCGACTCTTCAGGCTCCTCTGGATGAATCTGTGTGGTGGCAACAACGGCACTGGGTTCTACATCAATGATCTGCTTCCCTTTTCGCACGGCTGTGAAATTAGGTTCCGAGTAAGAATCGGAAGTGGGATCTGATTCTGAAGCTTTGATCTCAGCCACCAATGACTGTTTTGAGTGACAATCATCAGTATTGTGCCAGGGGCTTTTGTGGAACTCGCACCACTTCCCGGTGTCCTTCTTTGTCTTTTCTTTACCCTTCTTCGCCTGTGGTTGGGACTGGTTGTCCTTTTTCTGCCCCGTGTTCTGCGAGCCAGAGTTTCCCTTGCCCTGCTTCTACGCAGGTCCGAAGTCACGCTTGTTCTTTTGCTGAAATTTATGCTTAATTTTGACAGCATATCGATAGGCGGATCCGAGTGAAGATATTTCTAGGAAATCCATCTCTCTTCGGATGTACCGGTGTAGGCCACCTCAATATTTCAGTACTAGGTGCTGCTCGGAGTTCTTGATACCTAGGTTTGTTCGCAAGGTATGAAATTTGTTGGTGTACTCCGACACCGTTTGGTCCCTCTCTTGATGCAGAATGGTCCATTTTGTGTACTGGTCATCATAGTTTCCAACAGGGTAATATTGTTCCTTGACGACATCTATAAAAGACGCCCAAGTGGGATTGAAATATTCAGACAATCCAGACTCATCTGATGAGTTTTGCTCACAATAAGTTTACCACCAATTTTTGACATGGGGGACGGCCTTGAGGAGTGCAAAGACGATCTTTTCCCTATCAGAAAAATTGTGGACAGGGAAATACCCCTCTAGTAGATTCAACCATTTATCTAGGGCATCGGCATCGATTTGGCCTTCAAATAAAGGACTATCAAAATTAACTTGTACCTTGAAGGGAGAAGTATCTCCGAAATGGCTACTCGTTGAGGGTGCATTTGCCACTGTTGGCATGCGTTTAAGGATCCGGGTGAAATTATACATCATTTTGTTCCTCTGTCGCGCGAGGGTTTCCTCGAGCAACAACTTGATAGTATCTACTGCTCTATTGTCTCTCTTTTCTTCCACCATGGGACGCCGTTTAGGGCGGCGAGAGTGGTCTTCCCCAAGTGAAACTAGTTCGAGACCCAACTCTCTGTATCCTGACCTCGTCCGGGACATGCACGGAGAAGCAATCAAAGAGCAGATCGCTCTGATACCACTGATCCAGATTTATGTGGGAACGAAACAAAAGATAGCATATACAGAATCATATACAGAGATATATTGCAAATAACACAGTGATATAGTAAACACATATTCTATTAAATAGCGAAAATAGAACAGACTGTAAAATACAATAGTTAGAATGTTGGTAGCTATCTCTGAGAAGAGATGTGGCCGCTATGCTCATTCGTGCCAAGATGAATAAAAAGAGAGGCCGAAAGGGCCTATTTATCATAAGCATGAGGGAAAGAATACCAAACTTCCAAAAACCTAACCCTAGAAGATGAACCATCATAAAGTTTGCGGCCCCAAAGTGGTTAGTTGAACAGTCAACTTCCCGGGGTCATAACTTTTGCATACGATCTCTGTTTAGGGCACTCGGTAGCCCGTTGGAAAGGTCTAACCGAGATTTACAACTTTCGAATGGGCATAGATGTATGCCATTGGCATCCATATGCTACCCCATATTGCCAAAAAATGTCGTTTAGGGCCTCAAAATGGCTCCAGAAGTTCAAGACCTGAAAAACTGCTAAAAATAGTAATTTACCAAAATTGGCAGAAGACTGTTTTGAGCCAGGTTGAAGAGGTGGGCCGCCACCGATATCCACCTGGATCAATCCTCCCTCCTTAGGAAGCAATGGTCTCCATTGCATTAAATCCCTTATCATATGTCGAGCTGTGTGTCGAATTGAGCTCTTGGTGCGACATTTGCTGAAGTGGAAAGGTTGCCTTACTTTGACATCTCCAGAGGGTTGTAATTGTTGTTGATGGATGCACTGGAGTTGTTCAATAGTTTTGGTTGTTGTGGTATCCTTGGTATGCACCGGTGTGGATGGTCTCTTTTTGGAGGGGCCCCTTGAATGCGTGGCCTTGCACTGTAGAGGTACCCGAATAGGCGATGCTGCACTAAATTTGTGTTTTTCTTGTTTCTGCTAAGTAGAAGGATAATCTGTAGAGGTTGTGGATGTCTCTGCGATATGATGTTCACCTTCAGTGGCATTTGCAAATAGGGAAAATTTCCCAGTGTGGGAGATTATCTTCCTGCCCTGCTTGGTTGGGGAAGCTGAAACTGTCTCTGGTATCCAATAGAGTTGTCCTCCCAAAGTGATAATGACACTGCGAGGTCGGGATTCATATACAGCATGACGCTTCCACATATATGGCTGTCCTAAAAGAACATCACATACTTCAAGTGGGGCCACATCACACAATACCTCATCTTTGAAGGGCTTGATGCCATATGGCAAGCGACATTGGTGACTGACACGGATCCTTCATCCTTGGCTTAGCCATCCAATGGTGTATGGTTGTGGGTGTGGCGTTATTGGTAGCTCCAATCTCTTGATGACTTCTTCTGAGATCAGGTTCTTCTGGCTGCCGCTGTCCACAACAAAGTGTATGGGAATTCCCTTCACCCACATCTGTGAGTGGAAAAGGCGCTCCTCTGCCTCCGACTCTTCAGGCTCCTCTGGCTGAATCTGTGTGGTGGCAACAATGGCACTGGGTTCTGCATCAATGATCTGCTTCCCTTTTCGCGCGGCTGTGAAATTAGGTTCCGAGTTGGAATCAGAATTGGGATCTGATTCTGAAGCTTTGATCTCATCCAACAATGACTGTTTTGAGCGACAATCATCAGTGTTGTGCCAGGGGATTTTGTGCAACTCACACCACTTCCCGGTGTCCTTCTTTGTCTTTTCTTTACCCTTCTTCGCCTGTGGTTGTCCTTTTCCTACCCCGTGTTCTGCGAGACAGAGTTTCCCTTACCCTGCTTCTGCGCAGGTCCGAAGTCACGCTTGTTCTTTTGCTGAAGTTTCTGCTCAATTTTGACAGCATATCGATAGGCGAATCTGAGTGAAGAGATTTCCAGGAAATCCATCTCTGTTCAGATGTACCGGTGTAGGCCATTGCGATATTTCAGTAGTAGGTGCCACTCGGAGTCCTTGATGCCTAGGTTTGTGTGCAAGGTATGAAATTTGTTGGTGTAATCCGACACCGTTTGGTCCCTCTCTTGATGCAGAATGGTCCATTTTGTGTACTGGTCATCATAGTTTCCAACAGGGTAATATTGTTCCTTGACGACATCTATAAAAGAGGCCCAAGTGGGATTGGAATATTCAACCAATCCAGACTCGTCTGATGAGTTTTGCTCACAATAAGTTTCCCACCAATTTTTGACATGGGGGACGGTCTTGAGGAGTGCAAAGACGATCTTTTCCCTATCGGAAAAATTGTGGACAGGGAAATACCCCTCTAGTAGATTCAACCATTTATCTAGGGCATTGGCATCGATTTGGCCTTCAAATAAAGGAATATCAAAATTAACTTGTACCTTGAAGGGAGTCGTATCTCCGAAATGGCTGCTCGTTGAGGGTGCATTTGCCACTGTTGGCATGCGTTGAAGGATCTGGGCGAAATTATCCATCATCTCGTTCCTCTGTCATGCGAGGGATTCCTCGAGCAACAACTTGACAGGATCTACTGCTCCGTCGTCTCTCTTTTCTTCTACCATTGGAGGCCGTTTGGGGCGGCGAGAGTAGTCTTCCCCAAGTGAAACTAGTTCGAGACCCAACTCTCTGTATCCTGACCTCGTCGGGGATATGCACAAAGAAACAATCAAAGAGCGGACCGCTTTGATACCACTAATCCAGATTTATGTGGGAATGAAACAAAAGATAGCATATACAGAATCATATACAGAGATATATTGCAAATAACACAGTGATACAGTAAACACATATTCTATTAAATAGCGGAAATAGAACAAACTGTAAAATACAATAACTAGAATGGTGGTAGCTATCTCTGAGAAGAGATGTGGCCGCTATGCTCATTCATGCCAAGATGAATACAAAGAGAGGCTGAAAGGGCCTATTTATCATAAGCATGAGGGAAAGAATCCAAAACATCCAAAAACCTAACCCTAGAAGATGAACCGTCATAAAGTTTGCGGCCCCAAGGTGGTTAGTTGAACAGTCAACTTCCCGGGGTCATAACTTTTGTATACGAACTCTGTTTAGGGCGCTCGGTAGCCCGTTGGAAAGGTCTAACCGAGATTTACAACTTTCGAATGGGCATAAATGAAGGTCGTTGGCAACCATCTGGTACCCCAAATCGCCAAAAAATGTCATTTAGGGCCTCAAAATGGCTCAGGAAGTTCAGGACCCGAAAAACTTTTAAAAATAGTAATTTACCAAAATTGCGAGAATACTGTTTTGAGCCAGTTGGAAGAGGTGGCCCGCCACCGATATCCACCTGGATCAATCCTCCCTCCTTAGGAAGCAATGGTCTCCATTGCGTTGAATCCCTTATCATATGTCAAGCTGTGTGTCAAATTGAGCTCTTGGTGCGACATTTGCTGAAGTGGAAAGGTTGCCTTACTTTGACATCTTCAGAGGGTTGTAATTGTTGTTGATGGATGCGCTGGAGCTGTTCAATAGTTTTGGTTTTTGTGGTATCCTTGGTATGCACCGGTGTGGATGGTTTCTTTTTGGAGGGGCCCGTTGAATGCGTGGCCTTGGACTGTAGAGGTACCCGAAAAGGCGATGCTGCACTAGCTTTGTGTTTTTCTTGTTTCTGCTGAGTAGAAGGATAATCTGTAGAGGTTGTAGATGTCTCTGCAATCTGATGTTCACCTTTAGTGGCATTTGCGAATAGGGAAAATTTCCCAGTGTGGGAGATTATCTTCCTGCCCTACTTGGTTAGGGTAGGTGAAACTGTCTCTGGTATCCGATAGAGTTGTCCTCCCAAAGTGACAATGACACTGTGAGGTCGGGATTCATATACAGCATGACGCTTCCACATATATGGCTGTCCTAAAAGAACATCACATACTTCAAGTGGGGCCACATCACACAATACCTCAGTTTTGAAGGGCTTGATGCCACATGGCAGGCGACATTGGTGACTGACACGGATCCTTTGTCCTTGGCTTAGCCATCCAATGGTGTATGGTTGTGGGTGTGGCATTATTGGTAGCTCCAATCTCTTGATGACTTCTTCTGAAATCAGGTTCTTCTGGCTGCTGCTGTCCACAACAAAGTGTATGGGAATTCCCTTCACCCACATATGTGAGTGGAAAAGGCGCTCCTCTGCCTCCGACTCTTCAAGCTCCTCTGGCTGAATCTGTGTAGTGGCAACAACGGCATTGGGTTCTGCATCAATGATTTGCTTCCCTTTTCGCGCGGCTGTGAAATTAGGTTCTGAGTCAGAATCGGAATTGGGATCTGATTCTGAAGCTTTGATCTCAGCCACCAATGACTGTTTTGAGCGACAATCATCAGTGTTGTGCCAGGGGCTTTTGTGGAACTCGCACCACTTCCCGGTGTCCTTCTTTGTCTTTTCTTTACCCTTCTTCGCTTGTGGTTGCGACTGGTTGTCCTTTTCCTGCCCCGTGTTCTGCGAGCTAGAGTTTCCCTTGCCCTGCTTCTGCACAGGTCCGAAGTCAAGCTTGTTCTTTTGCTGAAATTTCTGCTCAATTTTGACAGCATATCGATAGGCGGATCCGAGTGAAGAGATTTCCAGGAAATCCATCTCTGTTCGTATGTACCGGTGTAGGCCACTGCGATATTTCAGTACTATGTGTCGCTCGGAGTCCTTGATACCTAGGTTTGTGCGCAAGGTATGAAATTTGTTGGTGTACTCCGACACCGTTTGGTCCCTCTCTTGATGCAGAATGGTCCATTTTGTGTACTGGTCATCATAGTTTCCAACAGGGTAATATTGTTCCTTAACGACATATATAAAAGAGGCCCAAGTGGGATTGGAATATTCAAACAATCCAAACTCGTCTGATGAGTTTTGCTCACAATAAGTTTCCCACCAATTTTTGACATGGGGGACGGCCTTGAGGAGTGCAAAGACGATCTTTTCCCTATCGAAAAAATTGCCGACAGGGAAATACCCCTCTAGTAGATTCAACCATTTATCTAGGGCATTGGCATCGATTTGGACTTCAAATAAAGGAATATCAAAATTAACTTGTAACTTGAAGGGAGTCGTATCTCCGAAATGGCTGCTTGTTGAGGGTGCATTTGCCATTGGTTGCATGCGTTTAAGGATCTGGGAAAAATTATCCATTATCTCGTTCCTCTGTCGCGCGAGGGCTTCCTCGAGCAACAACTTGACAGTATCTACTGCTCCGTCGTCTCTCTTTTCTTCCACCATGGGAGGCCGTTTGGGGCGACGAGAGTGGTCTTCCCCAAGTGAAACTAGTACGAGACCCAACTCTCTCTATCCTAGCCTCGTCGGGGACATGCACCGAGAAACAATCAAAGAGCAGACCGCTCTGATACCACTGATCCATTTCTATGTGGGAAGAAAACAAAATATAGCATAGACAGAGATATATTGCAAATAACACAGCGATACAGTAAACACATATTCTATTAAATAGCGGAAATAGAACAGACTCTAAGATACAATAGCTAGAATGGTGGTAGCTATCTCTGAGAAGAGATGTGGCCACTATGCTCATTCGTGTCAGGATGAATACAAAGAGAGGCCGAAAGGGCCTATTTATCATAAGCATGAGGGAAAGAATCCCAAACATCCAAAAACCTAACCCTAGAAGATGAACTGTCATAAAGTTTGCGGCCCCAAGGTGGTTAGTTGAACAGTCAACTTCCCGAGGTCATAACTTTTGCATACGATCTCCGTTTAGGGCGCTCGGTAACCCGTTGGAAAGGTCTAACCGAAATTTACAACTTTCGAATGGTCCTAGATGTTTGCCATTGGCAACCATTTGGTCCCCCAGATCACCAAAAAATGTCGTTTAGGGCCTCAAAATGGCTCCGGAAGTTCAGGACCCGAAAAACTGGTAAAAATAGTAATTTACCAAAATTGCCAGAAGACAGTTTTGAGCCAATTGGAAGAAGTGGGCCGCCACCGATATCCACCTAGATCAATCCTCCCTCCTTAGGAAGCAATGGTCTCCATTGCGTTAAATCCCTTATCATATGTCGAGCTGTGTGTTGGATTGAGCTCTTTGTGCGACATTTGCTGAAGTGGAAAGGTTGCCTTACTTTGACATCTTCAAAGGGTTGTAATTGTTGTTTATGGATGCGCTGGAGCTGTTCAACAGTTTTGGTTGTTGTGGTATCCTTGGTATGCACCGGTGTGGATGGCTTCTTTTTGGAGGGGCCCCTTGAATGCGTGGCCTTGCACTATAGAGGTACCCGAATAGGCGATGCTACACTAACTTTGTGTTTTTCTTGTTTCTGCTTAGTAGAAGGATAATCTGTAGAGGTTTTGGATGTGTCTGCGATCTGTTGTTCACCTTTAGTGGCATTTGCGAATAGGAAAAATTTCCCAGTGTGGGAGATTATCTTCCTGCCCTGCTTGGTTGGGGTAGGTGAAACTGTCTCTGGTATCCGATAGAGTTGTCCTCCCAAAGTGACAATGACACTGCAAGGTCGGGATTCATATACAGCATGACGCTTCCACATATATGGCTGTCCTAAAAGAACATCACATACTTCAAGTGGGGCCACATCACACAATACCTCATCTTTGAAGGGCTTGATGCCATATGGCAGGCGACATTGGTGACTGACACGGATCCTTCGTGCTTGGATTAGCCATCCAATACTGTATGGTTGTGGGTGTGGCGTTATTGGTAGCTCCAATCTCTTGATGACTTCTTCTGAGATCAGGTTCTTCTGGCTGCCGCTTTCCACAACAAAGTGTATGGGAATTCCCTTCACCCACATCTGTGAGTGGAAAAGGTGCTCCTTTGCCTCTGACTCTTCAGGCTCCTCTGGCTGAATCTGTGTGGTGGCAACAACGACACTGGCTTCTGCATCAATGATCTGCTTCCTTTTTCGCGCGGCTGTCAAATTAGGTTTCGAGTCAGAATCGGAATTGGGATCTGATTCTGAAGCTTTGATCTCAACCACCAATGACTGTTTTGAGCGACAATAATCAGTGTTGTTCCAGGGGCTTTTGTGGAACTTGCACCACTTCCCGGTGTCCTTCTTTGTCGTTTCTTTACCCTTCTTCGCCTGTGGTTGCGACTGGTTGTCCTTTTCCTGCCCCGTGTTCTGCGTGCCAGAGTTTCCCTTGCCCTGCTTCTGCGCAGGTCGGAATTCATGCTTGTTCTTTTGCTGAAATTTCTTCTCAATTTTGACAGCATATCGATAGGCGGATCCGAGTGAAGAGATTTCCAGGAAATCCATCTCTATTCGGATGTACCGATGTAGGCCTCTACGATATTGTAGTACTAGGTGCTGCTCGGAGTCCTTGATACCTAGGTTTGTTCGCAAGGTATGAAATTTGTTGGTGTACTCCGACACCGTTTGGTCCCTCTCTTGATGCAGAATGGTCCATTTTGTGTACTGGTCATCATAGTTTCCAACAGGGTAATATTGTTCCTTGACGACATCTATAAAAGAGTCCCAAGTGGGATTGGAATATTCAAACAATCCAGACTCGTCTGATGAGTTTTGCTCACAATAAGTTTTCCACCAATTTTTGACATGGGGGACGGCCTTGAGGAGTGCAAAGACGATCTTTTCCCTATCGAAAAAGTTGTTGATAGGGAAATAGCCCTCTAGTAGATTCAACCATTTATCTAGAGCATCGGCATCGATTTGGCCTTCAAATAAAGGAATATCAAAATTAACTTGTACCTTGAAGGGATTCGTATCTCTAAAATGGCTGCTCGTTGAGGGTGCATTTTCCACTGTTAGCATGCGTTGAAGGATCTGGGCGAAATTATCCATCATCTCGTTCCTCTGTCGCGCGACGGCTTCCTCGAGCAACAACTTGACAGGATCTACTGCTTCGTCGTCTCTCTTTTCTTCCACCATGGGAGGCCATTTGGGGCGGCGAGAGTGGTCTTCCCCAAGTGAAACTAGTTCGAGACCCAACTCTCTGTATCCTGACCTCGTCGGGGACATGCACCGAGAAACAATCAAAGAGCAGACCGCTCTGATACCACTGATCCGGATTTATGTGGGAACGAAACAAACGATAGCATATACAGAATCATATACATAGATATATTGCAAATAACACAGTGATACAGTAAACACATATTCTATTAAATAGCGGAAATAGAACAGACTGTAAAATACAATAGCTAGAATGGTGGTAGCTATCTCTGAGAAGAGATGTGGCCGCTATGCTCATTCTTGCAAAGATGAATACAAAGAGAGGCCGAAAGGGCCTATTTATCATAAGCATGAGGGAAAGAATCCCAAACATCCAAAAACCTAACACTAGAAGATGAACCATCATAAAGTTTGCGGCCCCAAGGTGGTTAGTTGAACAGTCAACTTCCCGGGGTCATAACTTTTGCATACGATCTCCGTTTAGAGCGCTCGGTAGCCCGTTGGAAAGTTCTAACCGAGATTTACAACTTTTGACTGGGCCTAGATGTATGCCGTCGGCAACCTTGTGGTCCCCCAAATCGCCAAAAAATGTGGTTTAGGGCCTCAAAATGGCTCCAGAAGTTCAGGACCCGAAAAACTGCTAAAAATAGTAATTTACGAAAATTGCCAGAAGACTTTTTTGAGCCAGTTGGAAGAGGTGGGCCACCACCGATATCCACCTGGATCAATCCTCCCTCCTTAGGAAGCAATGGTCTTCATTGCATTAAATCCCTTATCATATGTCGAGCTGTGTGTCGAATTGAGCTCTTGGTGCAACATTTGCTGAAGTGGAAAGGTTGCCTTACTTTGACATCTTCAGAGGGTTGTAATTGTTGTTGATGGATGCGCTGGAGTTGTTCAATAGTTTTGGTTGTTGTGGTATCCTTGGTATGCACCGGTGTGGATGGTTTCTTTTTGGAGGGGCCCCTTGAAAGTGTGGCCTTGCACTGTAGAGGTACCCAAATAGGCGATGCTGCACTAACTTTGTGTTTTTCTTGTTTCTGCTGAGTAGAAGGATAATCTGTAGAGGTTGTGGATGTCTCTGCGATCTGATGTTCACCTCTAGTGGAATTTGCAAATAGGGAAAATTTCCTAGTGTGGGAGATTATATTCCTGCCCTGCTTAGTTGGGTTAGGTGAAACTGTCTCTGGTATCCGATAGAGTTGTCCTCCCAAAGTGACAATGACACTGCGAGGTCGGGATTCATATATAGCATGACGCTTCCACATATATGCCTGTGCTAAAATAACATCACATACTTCAAGTGGGGCCACATCACACAATACCTCATCTTTGAAGGGCTTGATGCCATATGGCAGTCGACATTGGTGACTGACACGGATCCTTCGTCCTTGGCTTAGCCATCCAATGGTGTATGGTTGTGGGTGTGGTGTTATTGGTAGCTCCAATCTCTTGATGACTTCTTCTGAGATCAGGTTCTTCTGGCTGCCGTTGTCCACAACAAAGTGTATGGGAATTCCCTTCACCCACATCTGTGAGTGGAAAAGGTGCTCCTCTGCCTCCGACTCTTCAGGCTCCTCTGGTTGAATCTGTGTGGTGGCAACAACGGCACTAGGTTCTGCATCAATGATCTGCTTCCCTTTTTGCGCAACTGTGAAATTAGGTTCCGATTCAGAATCAGAATTGGGATTTGATTCTGAAGCTTTGACCTCAGCCACCAATGACTGTTTTGAGCGACAATCATCAGTGTTGTGCCAGGGGCTTTTGTGCAACTCGCACCACTTCCCGGTGTCCTTCTTTGTCTTTTCTTTACCCTTCTTCGCCTGTGGTTGGGACTGGTTGTCCTTTTCCTGCCCCATGTTCTGCGAGCCAAAGTTTCCCTTGCCCTGCTTCTGCGCAGGTCCGAAGTCACGCTTGTTCTTTTGCTGAAATTTCTGCTCAATTTTGACAGCATATCGATAGGACGATCTGAGTGAAGAGATTTCCAGGAAATTCATCTCTGTTCGGATGTACCGATGTAGGCCACTACGATATTTCAGCACTAGTTGCCGCTCGGAGTCCTTGATACCTAGGTTTGTGCGCAATGTATGAAATTTGTTGGTGTACTCTGACACCGTTTGGTCCCTCTCTTGATGCAGAATGGTCCATTTTGTGTACTGGTCATCATAGTTTCCAACAGGGTAATATTGTTTCTTGACGACATCTATAAAAGAGGCCCAAGTGGGATTGGAATATTCAAACAATCCAGACTCGTCTGATGAGTTTTGCTCACAATAAGTTTCCCACCAATTTTTGACATGGGGGACGGCCTTGAGGAGTGCAAAGACGATCTTTTCCTTATTGGAAAAATTGTGGACAGGGAAATACCCCTCTAGTAGATTCAACCATTTATCTAGGGCATCGGCATTGATTTGGCCTTCAAATAAAGGAATATCAAAATTAACTTGTACCTTGAAGGGAGAAGTATCTCCGAAATCGCTGCTAGTTGAGGGTGCATTTGCCACTGTTGGCATGCGTTGAAGGATCTGGGCGAAATTATCCATCATCTCATTCCTCTGTCGCGCGAGGGCTTCCTCGAGAAACAACTTGACAGGATCTACTGCTCTGTCGTCTCTCTTTTCTTCCACCATGGGAGGTCGTTTGGGGCGAAGAGAGTGGTCTTCCCCAAGTGAAACTAGTTCGAGACCCAACTCTCTGTATCCTGACCTCATCGGGGACATGCACCGAGAAACAATCAAAGAGAAGACCGCTCTGATACCACTGATCCGGATTTATGTGGGAACGAAACAAAAGATAGCATATACAAAATCATATATAGAGATATATTGCAAATAACACAGTGATACAGTAAACACATATTCTATTAAATAGTGGAAATAGAACAGACTGTAAAATATAATAGCTAGAATGGTGGTAGCTATCTCTGAGAAGAGATGTGGCCACTATGCTCATTCGTGCCAAGATGAATACAAAGAGAGGCCGAAAGGGCCTATTTATCATAAGCATGAGGGAAAGAATCCAAAACATCCAAAAACCTAACCCTAGAAGATGAACCGTCATAAAGTTTGCAGCCCCAAGGTGGTTAGTTGAACAGTCAACTTCCCGGGGTCATAACTTTTGCATACGATCTCCGTTTAGGGCGCTCGGTAGCCCGTTGGAAAGGTCTAACCGAGATTTACAACTTTCGAATGGGCCTAAGTGAATGTCATAGGAAACCATGTGGTCCCCCAAATCGCCAAAAAATGTCATTCAGGGCCTCAAAATGGCTCCGGAAGTTCAGGACCCAAAAAACTGCTAAAAATAGTAATTTACGAAAATTGCCAGAAGACTGTTTTGAGCCAGTTGGAAGAGGTGGGCCGCCACCGATATCCACTTGGATCAATCCTCCCTCCTTAGGAAGCAATGGTCTCCATTGCGTTAAATCCCTTATCATATGTCGATATGTGTGTCGGATTGAGCTCTTGGTGCGACATTTGCTGAAGTGGAAAGGTTGCCTTACTTTGACATCTTCAGAGGGTTGTAATTGTTGTTTATGGATGCGCTAGAGCTGTTCAACAGTTTTGGTTCTTGTGGTATCCTTGGTATGCACCGGTGTGGATGGTTTCTTTTTGGAGGGTCCCCTTGAATGCGTGGCCTTGCACTGTAGAGGTACCCGAATAGGCGATGCTGCACTAAATTTGTGTTTTTCTTGTTTCTGCTGAGTAGAAGGATAATATGTAGAGGTTGTGGATGTCTCTGCGATCTGATGTTCACCTTTAGTGGCATTTGCGAATAGGGAAAATTTCCCAATTTGGGAGATTATCTTCCTGCCTTGCTTGGTTGGGGTAGGTGAAACTGTCTCTGGTATCCGATAGAGTTTTCCTCCCAAAGTGACAATGACACTGCGAGGTCGGGATTCATATACAGCATGACGCTTCCACATATATGGCTGTCCTAAAAGAACATCACATACTTCAAGTGGGGCCACATCACACAATACCTCATCTTTGAAGGGATTGATTCCATATGGCAGGCGACATTGGTGACTGACACGGATCCTTCGTCCTTGGCTTAGCGATCCAATGGTGTATGGTTGTGGGTGTGGCATTATTGGTAGCTCCAATCTCTTCATGACTTCTTCTTAGATCAGGTTATTTTGGCTGCCGCTGTCCACAACAAAGTGTATGGGAATTCCCTTCACCCACATCTATGAGTGGAAAAGGCGCTCCTCTACATTCGACTCTTCAGGCTCCTCTGGCTGAATCTGTGTGGTGGCAACAATGGCACTAGGTTCTGCATCAATGATCTGCTTCCCTTTTTGTGCAGCTGTGAAATTAGATTCCGAGTCAGAATTGAAATTGGGATCTGATTCTGAAGCTTTGATCTCAGCCACCAATGACTGTTTTGAGCGACAATCATCAGTGTTGTGCCAGGGGCTTTTGTGGAACTTGCACCACTTCCCGGTGTCCTTCTTTGTATTTTCTTTACCCTTCTTCACCTGTGGTTGGGACTGGTTGTCCTTTTCCTACCGCATGTTCTGCGAGTCATAGTTTCCCTTTCCCTGCTTCTGCGCAGGTCCGAAATCACGCTTGTTCTTTTGCTGAAATTTCTGCTCAATTTTGACAGCATATCGATAGGCGGATCCGAGTGAAGAGATTTCCAGGAAATCCATCTCTGTTCGGATGTACTGGTGTATGCCACTGTGATATTTCAGTACTAGGTGTCGCTCGGAGTCCTTGATACCTAGCTTTGTGCGCAAGGTATGAAATTTGTTGGTGTACTCCGACATCGTTTGGTCCCTCTATTGATGCAGAATGGTCCATTTTGTGTACTAGTCATCATAGTTTCCAACAGGGTAATATTGTTCCTTGACGACATCTATAAAAGAGGCCCAAGTGGGATTGGAATGTTCAAACAATCCAGACTCGTCTGATGAGTTTTTCTCACAATAAATTTCCCACCAATTTTTTACATGGGGGACAGCCTTGAGGAGTGCAAAGACGATCTTTTCCCTATCGAAAAAATTGTGGACAGGGAAATACCCCTCTAGTAGATTCAACCATTTATCTAGGGCATCGGCATCGATTTGGCCTTCAAATAAAGGAATATCAAAATTAACTTGTACCTTGAAGGGAGTCGTATCTCCGAAATGGCTGCTCGTTGAGGGTGCATTTGCCACTGTTGGCATGCGTTGAAGGATCTGGGCGAAATTATCCATCATCTCGTTCCTCTGTCGCGCGAGGGCTTCCTCGACCAACAAATTGAGAGGATCTACTGCTCCGTCGTCCCTCTTTTCTTCCACCATGGGAGGCCGTTTGGGGCGGCGAGAGTGGTCTTCCCCAAGTGAAACTAGTTCGAGACCCAACTCTCTGTATCCTGACCTCGTCAGGGACATGCACCGAGAAACAATCAAAGAGAAAACCGCTCTGATATCACTGATCCGGATTTATGTGGGAACGAAACAAAAGATAGCATATACAGAATCATATACAGAGATATATTGCAAATAACACAGTGATACAGTAAACACATATTCTATTAAATAGCAGAAATAGAATAGACTGTAAAATACAACAGCTAGAATGGTGGTAGCTATCTTTGAGAAGAGATGTGGCCGCTATGCTCATTCGTGCCAAGATGAATACAAAGAGAGGCTGAAAGCGCCTATTTATCATAAGCATGAGGGAAATAATCCCAAACATCCAAAAACCTAACCCTAGAAGATGAATCGTCATAAAGTTTGCGGCCCCAAGGTGGTTAGTTGAACAGTCAACTTTCTGGGGTCGTAGCGTTTGCATACGATCTCCGTTTAGGGCGCTCGGTAGCCCGTTGGAAAGGTCTAACCGAGATTTACAACTTTCGACTGGGCCTAGATGTTTGTTTTTGGCAACCATTTGGTCCCCCAAATCGCCAAAAAATGTCGTTTAGGGCCTCAAAATGGCTCTGGAAGTTCAGGACCCGAACAACTACTAAAAATAGTAATTTACTAAAATTGCCAAAAGACTCTTTTGAGCCAGTTGGAAGAGGTGGGCCGCCATTGATATTCACCTGGATCAAATTGCAAGTTCAAAAAATTAATATATTAGCTCAAACTATATATATGTGTACAAAGAGGAAAATAAATGAAGAATTTATTACAATTAACCATCTACATACCTCACTCAAAAACCCACTAAAGGAAACATCTGAGGTAAGACCATAGCAGGGATGACCACACGATGTGCACTTGTGAGGCTCAATACTAGGCTGGGGATGTGCCGATGGTCTTGCACTAGTGGATGGTCCTACACGAGATGATGGTCCTGCATGGTGATGACCTGGTGTATGTACCACACCAGGGACATATGTCCCTTCCTCACCCATATGCTGAACCATAGTGCCATGGCGAACAACCGCCCGTACCAAATTCAAAAACGCATCACGTGTCTATGAAATAACACGATGTGCAGGTGGGACATTTGGCCCAGGCAACTGCCTGCGAGGTACAGGGATAGGGCGATCACGGTCTGGAAGCCTCGCATTGGGTCGGTTTTGGGGCATCCCCCCACCGATCCCCTGAAATTGCAAGATATCAAAATAGTTTACGTGTTTATGTAACACGAACTCTGCATACATCTTTCAAAGGAAATACAGGGGAATTTCCTTGTTGTTATGTGGTGGCATATCAAAAACCATGTACCATCTGTCCATCCAGTTATCAACAAATGGTTGAAATGTGCACCACTCAATGGAGATATGAGGCCTGTTTGCATTTGGGATTTCCCCCGACCGAGGGTCCCTAAACAATGCAAATATGAGCTCTTTGGATATTTTCAACTTTTTTATTGCATTGCAGTCTAGCCCATCAGCATATTCTTGTCTTTTTCTTTCTCTATATGATGTAATATCATATAGTACATTTCTAGACTATGAAATGGTGTCAACAATTGCATCCAAGGTTGATGCAAGTGAGCAGCGAATCCTGTCACCACCACTAAAAGCTGCACTAATGCCCCTCAGGCAAACAAGCTCAATCAGTATCTCAACATTTGTGTCCATAGCCGCAACTGCAATAAAAACATCAATATGAAAATCATTAGAAACATATACATGGTATATAATGATGTCTCTTCAAAATTGAAAATGTATTAAATCAAACTCAAGTAAGCAATTTAATGGCATTCACTTACATACATTTAAAACTTGAAATTAAACATTTAACAATTAAAAAGTAAGTTTTGTTCAACTTCTTTCTAGAAGTTAAGGCACTTCTTAACCCTCATTGGTGACTTTTCCATGCAAACTTGGGTTTAAACTTCTTAGAATTTAGGAGTGTTATTTTGACATGTTTTGGCCTTTACGTCCCTTGTAGAAAACAATATTTCCATCAACTTCATAAGCTAACATTAAATTTATTGATTTCATCATGTTACGCCTTGTGGTTGGAGGGGAGGACAAAGTGGCATGGAATGAAATGGATATATGTATGAGTTTGTCTTGCCAATATGATTACATATACTTGAGATGAATATCAATGATTAAGTTGTTGAATAATCAACTAGAGATTGTGACTAGAATGACAATAACAACAATGTCAACTTAATAAGATATCACAAGTGGAATATGACAGTGTTATCTCAGAATTAGCACATGTATATTTATTAATGATCCAAGTATTATAATATGTGATTGATATGACAAGATGGTTGATTAGGAGGATGAAGATTAAGTTGATATAGAAAAACTAAATTTAAATGTCATAGTCCTAGGACTATGACTACATTCAGTTAATGAATAAGTAAGAATAGGATATGACTTGTTAGTCTTAGAAAGATGGTTAAGGTAACATGCCCAGGGGCATGTTAGGTGGTAAAACTTAGACCAGTGTCTTAAACACAGTCTTTAAGAGGGATGGAAGTTTAGGATAGATGTAGGGTTAGGAAAACATCCAAGGGAAGAAGGGCCGAGATAGGTAAGAATGTTAGAAGGGTTTTAGGATAGGTTTCTAGGAGTAGTTACTAGGTCAGGGCCATAGGTCTTTCTGAGTGTAGATTATGATTGTTGGATATGTAAACGACAGGGGCAAGGGACTATTAGGATATGTGAGGTAAGAAAAGGGGTGATATAGGGCTGCCACCAATCCTTTAAATATCATTGACTCGATCATGGTTGGGAACACTCTCATGACACACTCTAGGTAGTTCATGGGTGTTCACCATTTCCATTGTTCTATAAACATGGAAACCAACCAAAAGTGACATGGGAAAATGGGGAAATTGTGGGCTGGAATACAATTGGTTGTAGATGAGCTTAGAGACTCGACATGTCTTTGAGTTGAATCGACGGTCCCTAAGCATTGAGTAGATTGATCGAGGGTGTGGATAGGGCAGGCCCAAGAAACACTTTGTTCATGTGTTTTGGCATTTAGTTAAGGGTGATTAACTAAGAGGCAATGTATAACTACATACAGTTGTGATGAAATTATGATTATGTCCATGGACAAATGATTGTGATGAAATTTTGAGAAACCAATTTAATAAATTTTTATGCATTTTTTCTATTCATGCTTGTGCATGCATTTCATCTTGTTATGGCCATTTCCGAGGAAACTTATTCAATTAGTATCATGGGGAAATGGCCTTTGAGGGTTGGAAATTTGGGTTTCATGTGGATGGAGGCATTGTAGAAAGGGAGGAGTTATATTTATTTCAATTTTTGGTTGCATTAAGAATTTTGAGTTCTTGAAAAGGGATTCATTGTAATTATTCACTCATCTTGGTTGAGGGAGATGTGAATTTAATTAAAGATTGGGTTATTTTGAATTTGATAAATATTACAAAATTAGGTTGTGTTAGACTATAAAAAAACTGTAATTTAGGTTTAGAATTGACAAATAAATGGTATGGGTGAATAAATTACCTGATTAGATGACAATCCACCGATGAATTTGCCTCCCCTCCGATGAAATCCCACTCCTCCATCACTCTAGGGCACGCTGCCAAGCTCGAATTCGCGTTTCTAATGCATGAAATGCACCGTGGGTGGTCAGGACTGTGTATTTAAATTGATTTTAGATTTACAAAATGCACATGCATTTTGTAACTACATAACGCGAATGCATTTTGCAGTTATATAACGCGTATGCGTTATGTTTACCTATCCTACATGTCAGGCTCGGGTTTTACCTTACCAAGTGTTAGATATCAGAAGCGAGTTATATTTTTATGTATCAGGAACGTGTTTTCAAAAACTAGGATTGCATCTAAAAGGTCCATCATCTTCTTGCACACACCCAGATGCATAATTGTGTCGCATATTTATGCTATCTCATAAGAAGAACCAATTACATGTAATAACGTAGAGCACAATGTTTGTAAATAATACAGGTGTGGGAATTACTCATGATGGCCACACAAATAAGTCTCTCACTCGTAGGATAAGACTACATCTATGGATACATATTACATGATGATTGTGCATAACATATAATACTTTGTATAAAACACAAGTAAGAGATAATATAACTTGAAGACAAATTTTCTTGAAAGGGATATATGTAACACCCCACATATAATCCATTGACCCTTGTGAGATGTTAGATAATTATCACATAACAAATGTTGTAAATCTTAAATTGATTACTCATGACATGTGGACCTTGTGTGAAGATGGCTCAAGTAGTGCTTTTGACATGACACTATACTAATGAAGCATTCTTATACATTAGATGATATATGTTTAGTGATTATAGTGCTTAAGTATCATATATCTTGTTGTTGTTGTTGTGCGTGTGTGAAGATTTTGATGACATGAATTAATGATTATCAATTGTGTTGAGAGGTTGTACAATTACTTGAATGTTGTGAATTTATATAAATTTGATTGAATTCTTTCCAAGGAATTGATTTGTTCAATTACTATTTGATTTTGATTAAGTTAATACTTATAATTAGATGATAATGATGGCATGTACCACATGAATGAGTTTAGAATTATCTAGTTCTTCCATGAGAACATAAATACCATCATACCTTCATGAGGGCCCATGATCACAAAAGAAGTTATAACATCTAGTTAATAGTTTTAATTAAAAACAAACTTTTTTTTAAGTGACATGTATTAAGCAACTATGTTTTTTCACTTGTTATATTTAAAAAAAATAATAAAAGGAAAGATAAGAAATCCGATAAAGCTTCTCATGCAAAATGTATTATTATATTAAAAAAAAAAATGAAAAGAGAAGAATTTTTTTTATTTAATGATAAGGCCTCTCAAAGAGATTATGGGGCTTCATTCTTTGGAGTCTATATTATCTTTACTTGATTTTTCTTTGTTGTATAGGTTAGTCCCGCATTCTATATGACTGTTGAGATTGGTTGTTGCGGCAGAGTCCTTGTGTTTCTCGATGTTGGCTAGACCTCTTCTTCATTGAACTAGATGGAGGTAATCGTTGTTAATAAGTTTCAAATCTTTCAAGGGAAGTTTCTTAGAACGGGAAGAGCTTGGAATTATATGCTCAAACTCGTTCCCTCCTCAAGTATTTTCACCCAAACAAACAATATTAAGTATGTATTTAATAATTACTTTTAAAAATAACAATAAAATAAGATGATTTATAAGTTAAACTTTGATTTTAAAAATTTATTATTATTATTATATAAAAAATTAAAATTGATTAAAATATTTCTTTTAAATATACAAATAAATTCAACACTCTAAAATATTCTTATTACAAATAAACTTAACAATGCTAATATTAAATATTACACTAACATTAAATATTTACAAATTTATAATAATTCATATCTTATTAATATGATAAAAAAAATAAAAACTATGATTTATAATACTTTTAATTTATAAAATCTTCAATAATCATTTTTTTATTAAACATAAGTTCAGTTTATGTAAAATCTAATTCTTATTAATAATTATGGTTAGTGTTATATATTTTTTTCAAGAAGAAAAAACATACTTTTGCTATTTTTTTAATCTAAAAGTATATGAGAGTATTCAAAACTGACCAATAAAAAGAGGAAAACTGACCAATAAAGAGAGGAACATGGACAAAAACAAATTAACTAATACCAAATACAAAGATACAAGAACTATTTGTTCATCATTGACAGAGGAGATTATACACGAAAAAGGGAATAGGTCCATCATTTTCAAATGGTTTTCAATAAAAACTTTCCAAATTAAAATTCATTTCTTTTTCCTTTTATAGCATAGCATCTTTAAAAAGAGAATCATTGATATCTATGGAATCTGTTTAAAATTCCTTTAATTCTGTGACACCAATGGATAAGTGCAATAGTTTGTAGGCCAACAGAGTTGTTTTAAGAGTATCAATGCCCCATTAGATCTGCAAATAGGATTAAACATCGTAAGGAAAGAAGTTATGCCTTTGTATTAGTACTTTCCATAATTCAACTTCAATTTGAAAGTGTGAACATAATTTATCTATAAAGTGTGAAAATAATTTAAAACAGACAGGCACCAGCAGCACAACCACCATCCACAACTGCTCCATCAAGAAAACCATGGGCTTCATTTATAAATGGAATTCTTGGAAATGTTAAGTCATTAAAAACCATGGTTAGTCTTATATCTACTTCCACAAAGTTAACCGAATGTCCCTATTTTAATAGAAAAATTTATGGTCAGCTACCAAAATTAATATATGATCTAACGCAAATTGAAAACATCATACCTAGCATGCCTTCAGCAGGTATAGTAAGAACGTGTTTTAGACACCAAGTTATATTAATTTAATAAGAACGTAGTGATCAGGGATCAAATTTGAAGGGTGGGGTCCCATTTCACTTTGAAGGGCTATGAGATATTGAACTCCTCAATGCTGACATGCAAAAATAAGTCATTCTTTTCATTTGAAAATGTACTAGTACATCAAAATTTCATTGTTTATTTACGTAGTAAAGTCAAGAGGCTTCATTTTGCAGTGGATATGGAAGCACTGAATGTTATATATGTTAGATAACACAACCATATTTCTCCCCGATCTAGTGGCTCAGTCTCTAAGCCACTGTGCCACCTCTGTCGTTTTAGCAGTTTCCCAAATTGATCTGGCCTCTTAAAATTTTAACCAATATAATAATACAATTAACTTGCTAACCCCATTCCAATCCAACTTTCATACTTACAACCAAAATTAATACTATTTTACTCTTTCATGATCTACCTGAACATGAGGAATTTATTAGTGAAACATAACTTAGGAGACACACGGAAAATCCACTTTCCAGATGTTCAATGTGAATTGCCACAACTAATTTTATAGATCTTTTTTTCTGCATCAGTGCAGCTACAGTTAGCTTGCTAGCCCAATTCCAATCCAACTTTTAACCCATATAATAATATTTAACGCCTCTTAAAGTAGGTTCCTAGGCTGCTTCGAACAATACAAGATCGATGAAGAATTGGGTTCTTCAACTCTTTTAAAAGCAACATGATGCTTTTTCTTGGAAAAGTTCAATCTTTGTAAATCACTATCGACGGTTCTTCAAACTACTATAAATTCCAGCCTACATAAAATCTAGCCTAGTTAACAATGGAAAAATGATCATGTAAGCCAAAAAAGGAAGAAATTGTTTAAGAAGATAAAAACATTGGCATTGAGTCTGGTCTGTATCTGCTGCTAAATTAGTGAGCAATAGAGATGTATGCAGAAAGGCGGTAAAAAAGGTGAAGGGAAAGAATATGAATGGTAATGTTTTTTTACTTTGTGGAATTGAGGACCATAATTCACTTTCATGCACCTCTATCAAACATATGCGTTTCCTATGCCATTTATAATCCTCCTTCATGCAAGTTTATCAGAGAGAACAATTCAACAAAGAAGTTGGAGTGGATTGAAAACCAATAGCAAGTTTCTTTGTCACTCTCATTTGTACCCTACAGCAGAATTGAATGCCAATGACAACAATATATGTTTTAATTTTTCATTCAAATCTATGAATGCCACACATACTTGGGATAGAATAAGTTTAAGCGCTCCTTACATGTTGCATGCTATGTTATGGTTTGAGCAAAGAGAACTATTGGACTCCAGGAAGCTTTTGTTCTCAATAGCTGATTAAGGACCCTGCTTGCTTCTTCCCTATAGCCCTCCCCTAGATCTCGTTATACATAATAACTCTGTGGTATGATAGAGTAGAGGATGGGTTGTGAAGCATAAGTAAAATATAGGCGGACCAAGTAGAGAGGAGATGCATAGATGTTTGAAGTTCTTGTTATATGGTTGAAGTTTCTGTTATATTCAAGACCAACCGATAAGGGCAACAAAATCAAAAGGTAAAGTAGCACTGCCATTCTAAAAATCAAGATTACAATTTATTTTTTTGTCACAGTTCGTACAGTCGAACGCAGGAGTGGGCATTAGGCATTCTATGAAAATTTCCAGCTTTCAGCATTGTCCTTCACCAGATGTTGTTGCATATTCTCAATCATATTGAAATTCGATAGCTAGTTGGGATTGTAAGTGTAGTAACATCGGTGGTTTTCATATTAATAAATCCCAAGAATCTTAAACTATGTACCAGAGTGTCGAGTCGACGACTGAGCAATTGGGGAAAATGGCTCATGCAATACACTTTTAGATACAAAGTCTGGATTCTTGACCTAACTCATTAACTAGATTCATGGAGGTTGGCAGAGCGGGAACTTCCCCAAATCCCCAGGATTTTTGGTAAAACTGGGGGGCATAGTGGACACACATGTTTCACGTAGGGCTGCAACTGTGGCCAGTGGCAGCTGCGCGGGGAAGCACTTGGTTTCATAGTGAAAACAATGGTCTTCCTTATCCCCTCCATTTCAGGAAAGTTAAAGGGCGGATAAATTCTCAAGAGATTCGATTGGGCGACAAAGGAAAATAGGGCAAGGAAAGGATCACATGGAATCATATGCATGTACAGTGAACATATGAAGAAAGAAGCAATTGTTGTTGTTATTGCGGTTGGGAATCGATAAATGTTGTTATGAACAACCTCTGACGGAGATTTGTGACAAACCCACTCTCTAGTCCAAGCTTCAAATTTGAAGCCTTCAAGGCCCATTTGAAGCTACAAAATTTCAATCAAATAATAATATTGTGTTTGAACTTTGAAGTTATAGAATTTTAATCAAATAAATAAATAAAAAAATTGATGGGATCATGAATGGATAAAATGATGTACATACCTGTAAATTCATAGGATGTCAGCAATCCAATCAGCCTTGAAGTTGAGCTCCTCAAAGAAAACAAATTTCTTTATATATGTTTATGGCAGGCTGACATTGGTAGCTTCACTCTGCAAACTCTCCTAGAGGACTGGAGGAGATAGGGTAGAGGAACTTTGAAGTAGCTCAACCACGATGGAGTAGGGGTATAAGCAAAAGCTTGTTTGTATTCCTGTAATATTATATATCGATGGTCAGATCCATGGAAGCATGGAATTCAAGCATTGACTTGATACAACAAAGAAAACACAAGGTGGGACTCAGGAGCCATAGGATTGACTTGATACAACAAAGAAAACACAGGGCCGTGCGTAGGGGCCACAGGCAGAAGTGGCATCCTGCAACATTACAAGAAGTTTCTGGATTGTGGAGTTTGTTTGAAATGCCAAATTCAGGGCACATTAACATAATATATTATACATTGAATACTCAATTAACTCACAGAGTCAGAAGTCATGAATTGGTATGTGATAATTGGTAATCCCACTACCAGCAACACGTATGAGCCACCAACCATGTTTAATAAAGTTGTTGCTGTCATTAAATGTGTTAAACATGTAAGCCTTCGCCACTAACACGAGAACTTATAAGCGTTCAAGCCATGGGTTGCACATTGTAAGCCCGTCCATGTAAGCTGGTCAATTATATTATTAGAGGACCAATGGAATGATCCATCGTTGATCGGACACGTGGAGATTGGAGAGTAACCGAGTACCAAGTCCCATTCCCAAGTCACCTAGCTAGTAGTCACATCCCCAATTTCCCAGACGAATGAAATTTTAAGCTGCCCTTCTATTGCAATTTTAAATAGTAATGGTTAATTTAATTATTAAAGGGCTTACAATGAAATTAACTTTTTTTTGCATGGTAAAATTTGAGGTGGACTTCTATGACGTATAAAATGGCCTCTGAAAGGCTTCAAATTTGAAGCCTAGTGATCTTAGTTGTCAGCGCGAGTGTTTCTTGGAATTTCCCTTTTTTATTGTCGTAGTCAATCGGTTTCAAAGGAATACCAAAACCTTTTCAGAGCTTCGAATTAAATACTGAATAAGGTCCGATACACTCCAACAGTACACCCACGATAAATCTGTGAAGCGCGTACCAGCTATTGCACATCCTCATCTTCCGTTTACACAGTGACATAACACTGACGATGAAATTTACAATATTTTGGGCAGCGAGCGTCAACTTCTAAAGTCAATTGATGCCCCGGGAACTTTTTACATACAACACCATTCCCTGCTTGCTTTTTTTGTCTTGCTTAAAAACAAACCGGAAAGTCTGTAGTTCGACGCGTATACTGAAAATTCAGCGTAGAGAAGTCTCAGACGATAATCTGGTCAAGCCAACATTGTCGCACTTCCTACTTAATAAAGAAAACAGCTTTGATTAAAATGAACTCACTAAAGGTCAAAAAGGCACATGGATCTGATTAAGAGAATACAAGATTGGTTAGTTGGCTGACCTTCTCTGCTCCTTCACGGCTCTCTTCTCTACTATATAACTACTGCTTTTACAATTTCTATAACACACCACTTCAACGTTCCGTCCTTGCAGAATCGTCGCATTTAGATTGCCCATAACAAGCCAAATAAAACATGGGCAACCATATCTGCTGCCTCCCTGTGGGCAATAGTTATAATGAAACTATCCAACTGGTTCTCTCAGATGGCACCCTTCAAATCCTTCATAAACCCCTCGGCGCCGCCCAGATAATGCAAGAATTCCCTCAACATTTAGTCTGTCGCTCCGATTCACTCTACATCGGGCAGAAGACGCCCACTCTTTCTCCAAATGACCAACTGATGGTGGGCAACAACTATTTCCTTCTCCCGCAACACTTTTTTCAAAGTCCCTTATCTCTCCTGTCGCTGGCTTCCTTAATATCACCGCCGCCGCCCCCAAATGATCTACCTACTTCTACCGCTCACCTATCAGCTCCGCTTCGCAGTATCGAACGCGCTTCTGTTTTCTGCCAGCCATTTGAGATACAGAAAAGCGACGTGGGCGGAGGACTTCGGATCAGAGTCTGCCCGGCGTTTATTTCAAAGCTTATGGAAGACGGAAGGCTTCACGCTGATGAACGCGGACTCTCTGAGAGCTGGGATTCTGCAGACGATGAGTGTAGACTGTTGAATACTCCGGAATTGCAGAAAGAGTATGCTCAATTGGTCAAGTGCAGAACCCAGTGTTGGAGACCGAAGCTTGACAGTATCAGGGAGAATGATCAGAAGATGGTTGGCCACAAGAGATTCTTAAAAATTATGAGATCGGGACAGAAGAACAACTCTTTTTCCGGCGCCTTTTTTCATTAATTCTGTCATAGATCGCCCCAGATTCGTGATGCACTATGATACAGCGCTTCCTTCGTATTTTTAATTGTTAAAAATATTTAAACACGATCCCCAAAAAGGATTATCTATGGATATATTACATGTCATCGTTAAAATTTCATGGTCTTAACCATCAATTTAAGACTATTATCCTCATCATTTTAAACTGGTAAACTGGTAGTTATGATGTTTGATATACAAATCATGGAATAGCATAATGTGAAAGAGACTTTTATAAGTGGTTTTATTTTTAAAGTACAATGTAGCTGGCGCCCGATAATGCGGGGACGCGGTAGAACGAGGGCATGGGTTTGATCCGGGGTGGGGACGGCCATAGCCGACCGCCCCAGCCACCCCACCTGTCAGCAGGACTCCTGACTCTTATAAATATATAAAAGAACATTTTTTAATAACATTAGTTTTAGATAACATAATATTTAGATAAATTAAAAAATATAGTAATATAGTAATTTTAACATGAATGGATGGAGTTTCTATTTTAACATTTTTATGTTGTCTACTCTTTGAAAGTGTTCAATCGGGAAAGTGTGCAGACCACTTTTCTTTCCATCGAGGTTTTCTCAATTGAGAATGTAAAATAGCGCATTGGATCTCACAAATAAAAAAAAGTCCGTAAAATCATGGAAGATTATTAAATTGAGATTTTAAAAAGTGAAAGTTGGATCCTTGTTTGTTATACTAAACATTTATTTAACCAAACTATAACGCAAGGTTGTTTTCAAAATGGTAATAATTTTAAATATAAATTAAAATGATTATTAAATTATTAAAATTGAAACACTAGCCACATCATCTGCATTGCCACCGTTTCCATTCCCATACATTGGTTACAGATCTTGGGGAGCACTTGCCACATAAGAAACACTAGCCACATTATGTTGAACACATCTCCCAGTGAGCCGACCTCCAAGCCGACCCACAACATGCATAGAAAATGCGCAAGAGGTATAACCCTGGGCATGATATCGTTCTTGGAAATGATACGCACAAAGTGTCTTCTATAATGTGAATTTATGTGTTTTGCCAGCTTTGAATCTACAAAGAAGGGGCAGCCGAACGTATAACATTGAACTTGTTCATGGAAAAACTTAGGGGTCCATTTCAGCAATCTCCAGGTAAGCAAAGAGGCCACGACTCCTCCTAAAGAATTGCCAGTCAATACAATTTTGTTTCCATGTACTAGCTAGAGCCTCAAGTACTTCAATGAGATGTTGTTTCCCCAGTCAAGAAACCCTCTTCTTCACCCTCTTCTTTCACATAATTGTCTTGTAGCAAGCAAAGCTCATGCATACAAAATCAAATATGTCAAACCCTAGCAGTACTAGCATTACTATTTTCCTTTTTCCCAATGAAATATGGTGAAAGTGAGATATGCGTAGTTGAACACATATGCCCTTGTTCCCAACTCGTATTGAAATAACCAAGGATGACATTGAATTTACCTCTCTTCTCAACATAAAATTACATAAAGTTAAAGAGATGACTACAGTAAACATGTTTTCTGGTTTCCAAAAACGTAATGCATTTCAAGAACTATATTAATGTAAGACTGAATAATTATAGCAATGCCATAAAATGAAATAAAGAAGACTCGGGATTATTGTTGTGAAAAGCTTTACCTTTACTTCTTTCTTGAGATTACCAACAAGAAATATGAGTGGCATCAAATTCTTCACTCTTTGCTTTCACACCATCGTCATGTAGAAAACTACAGATCTCATGCATACAAAATCAAACATGTTAAACCCCAACAACACTGGCATTAGTGTTTTTATTTTGATAGTGAAATTGAAAATATCATAGTTAAAAACACCTATGCCCCCCATGTGCAACTCGAAGCAGTCAAATATGGTGGGATTGCTGAGTCTTACATCTACCTCCACTTACACATTGGAAACAACATTTTATTGATGTGAAATTATCGTAGTTATAGACACCTATGTCTCCTGTATGTAACTCGAAGCAGTGAAATATGGTGGGATCACTGCGCTCGACATTTGGTGGTAAAAAGTAATGAATTGGGACTCAGGATTCAAATTCTTTGATTTGATGAAGACTAAGAACCTCATATTTTCATTTTCGGCTTTGTGAAAAGAGTGGAGGCTGCTACTTGTGAAAAAACATATTGGCTCCCTAATTCCCACATTAAATAAATAAATAAGAAAGCATGCAAGGATCCAAAATAGCTTAGTTGTAATCCTATATGTCATATATACACTGGCTTTTGTTGATTGAAAGTCAACATGTTACATGGTACTACTTAAAAACAAAAACATTAAGACGCGCTGACAAGACAAAGTAGATATCACATTATTTATAACACTAATTATTCACAACACATTGGATGGAGGTCATTTATGTGAATATAGGTCATTTAGGTGAAGAGTGGGATAGGTGGGTTGACCTTGAAACAATAACCCACACTTTGAATATTGCATATTGAAAACAATGTTCTACCTTATGGAAGTTGTTTGGTTTATAAGCTTGACCTAATAAATGCAACTTGTTTGTACTAGACACCAAATGAGTAGAATCATTTGAAGGCTTGAGGAGCATCCAATGGAATTATGAACATTTTGTATTATGTTGCATATGAATAATTTCTTTTAACTAATTGATCATGGTATTTTTTTTACTACAATATTTGTGTTTTCTCAATGTGATTGAGGTTTCCCTCTTGCCTCTTTATGTTACCTACTAACATGTCATGAATAGATTTTGTTAATAAGTTAATCATGGTATTTATTTTCTCTCAATGGATTTAAATGCTAACATATGATGAATGGATTTTGTTAACGAGTTCATCATATACTTTTTTTTTATCATGATTGTCCTCTCGCTTCTTGACCTTACATGTGAACATGTCACAAATATCCCACTCCATTGTAATTACTAACTGAAATATACCATCTTTCTACTTATTTTCATTTGAATGGTTTTGTCTATGCATTGGACAATGAACTAGCAGGTTCAGTGATTGGAGTTTAAATTCTCTCTTTGCCATTAATAACAAATAAGTTGACCTTAATGTTTAAAACATATTTTTCCTTTAGTGTGATATATTATGATTTGCTCTTATCTGATATGTAAATTTCTCTCATACTCATGATGATTTGGACCGAGTATGAGAATCTCTTCCACTTTCTATGTGCAGGTTCTACTCCTTAACAAGTTACATAGATTGCCCTTTTCCAATGATACCCCCAAGACATTATTATTTTATTTTTTATTTAAATATTCAAAAACAATTATTTTTGTAAGAGTTATTTAAAAAAAAACTCAAAAATACTCACAAGAGTGTGAGTGACACTTTGCACAACAAATTATTATTTTATTATTAATAAAAGAAAAAGACACTTGGAGAATTCAGTTAAATGAGGGGACACCACCATGAGACACATAACATGAAGCAAGCAAGGTATATTTTACCAATCAAATCCAATCTACAAAGCTCAACTACCAGGCAAGATCCTAAATCATTAGGATTGAAGGATTGATTGAGATTTGATTGGGATGGCACAAGACTTGGGAAAAAGGTATATATTGGTGCACTGAGATAGCGTAGGATGTTGTGTTGTGCATAGAGAAATTGTGCTAGTGTGCATGTGTTGATTATTTCTCTCTTTCATAATTCCATCAGTGAGCTTGTTACAGACTCTGAGAGAGAGTGCTTGAAACACACCCATTACCCTCATTACTATTTTTAAGGGTATGAATGGGGCGTAAATTTTTTTCTTTCTTTTACCTAGAGTAACAAAACACGCCACCACATTAGGATTATTATTTAGTTCATGTAATTATCATGGTGTACAACCCTTCTAAGAGGGTAGAACACATAACCATTTAATAATGCTCATTACACCTATGGGAAAAACCATCCTTATAGTTAACCATCTATTATCGCTCAAAAAGTAGTGGTTATTGAAATCATAAGCAAGTACTTTAACTGTAAAACAACAATCCCAATTTTCATGTTCTAAAACATAATTTTAAGATTAAATAATCAATATCTACAATGGGAACAATTTAATCATCAACGTCAACCTTATAGGTATGCAAAGACTACTATGTTTTCTGTTCCACTTTGAAGTGTCTTTCATCTAACTATATGCATTGAAGGAACCCATCAATAACTAAGTAATCATATTTTTCTTCTTACATGTTCTCATGCAATACATATTTAAACCACAAGCATACTATATGATGACAAGTACAAAAATATTAGCTCTTCATTGATTACTCAACATAATTCCACTCATAGAATTTCCACACACAATAATGAATGTGATACTTTTAATAAGAATATACAACATACTTATCAACAACTTCTGTAAAGGGTTTAATCACCATGACTATATACATGTGCTCTTTTATACCATTTATTTTAGTTTCCACTATTACATAATAATTCCTCATGTGCTCATTAGACATATTGAATCACAACAATAACACATTTCTCTGGTAGCATTATAATTCTGTATGAAAGGAGAGATCAACCATAATAAATGTATATATATGATACTTACAAAATATACTTCTGAAGAACATGATGGATAATATTAACACCATAATGTAGAACATTTATGTAATTTCCCCATTTAAATAAATTCATAATAGGGAAATTCCATCAATCCTACTAGTTCCCTAGGTTGGATGGAGACATGAAGATTTGCAATAAGGGAGATAATAAATGGTGGTTGGACATTAGAATGGAATAAATATTTAATAAGTTATCTAAATAAATAAATGCAAGAGAAAATCAAAGTGGCAATTGATCATGAAGACACATGGAGGATGTGGGACCCACACAAAGCTAGATTCCTCATGCCACATGGCATTCTATTCTCACCCATTCGAATCCAAGGTGGATTCTAATGGTATTGGGTAGTTGGAAGGTCAATATACTTGGCATGACTCATTGCAGGTCGAATTGGAGTGGAAGAGTAACTCCCATGGAAGAGGAAGAGGGATTTTGAAGCTACTGGGACACTTGGACTAGATTCCCTAGCTCTTTGACAACAATGATGAAGATGCTATGACACCTATGACACAAATTAGACTTGAATACTGACATATGACATAAATGACACGTCAGGGCTAAAAATATCCTCCAAGAGGGAGCTCAAGGGAGTTAGGGAAGCCAGAGAGACACCTATTTGAATTTGGTGGAAGAGGAGGCTAGAATTGGAGGGACAAGCGGCACACATTGGAATCTCTTCCCAACTTGAGTTGGCATGAATCTCTTGGAAGGAATTAGACCCAAGGAGGACCTTAGAAGTTTATAAAATACAATAACAAAGAAGGATGGTGGCTTTTGATCATTTTTAGAATTTGCATTTGTGAAGAGAGCTAGTGGAGTGCTTCTCTACTTGCCTTAGCCAATTTCTAGGGTGAAAGATTCCCATCCTAGTTGGTAGTGGGAAAGGCCATTAAAACCTTTCATGAGAGCTTCAATGGGGTCTTTTGTTGCAGGTGTAAGCTATAGGGCAACTCGTGGTCACTCTTAGTTCAGTTCATTCCTCCAACCATTTCCAGTTTTCTTGGCATATTCATGATCCTTGAGGAGAGGCGCATGGGCCATCTCATCATTGAACCCTTCAAGTTTTTCCATGTATATCCCTGATTCTATGTCTTCATGCACAAAGGTATTCTTCATATACATCTAATAAATCTCAAGAATGATAATAGAAACCTAAGAAAATCAATTTTTGTAATAGGGAAAAAGGTTCCCTCATTAGAAATTCCCTACACCTCAGTGTAGGCTTTAGATATGATCCCATGCTTATAATTTTTGGCAACTACATATATTATTTGTTTCTTCTTAAATAATTATATCCCATATGACCCTTACCCCTATCTTGTAGCACCATAACCCTTATTACCCCTTAATTTAGGTAAAGATAAAATAAATATTAAACTGAGAATGAGAAAACTTCAAATTAGGATCCCAACTCAATGCACTTATCACGTAGAGTGACTTTCCAAATCAACCACAATTCTCTACCATTAAAGATTGTGTTGTCTAGGGATTAAAATATGCTCCTTTTTCTATTTGATGATAACTTCAACAATAATTAGTGTTGAATTTAGGTTAAATAAGAAAAAAAACAATGTGCATGGTCATCTACAAGTAAGTAAAACCAAGAAAAAAGATAAAAATATCACATTTCAACCATTGCCAAGCCCAGAAGAAACTTTCTCGGTGAGTCCCAACCATTTTTACCTTTGATTCATTGCTTTCAAGCTAGGAATTCCACTAACTAGTTCACCTTGAAATCTTGTAAAGTTCCCCTTATTCCCTAACTAAAGAATACAAATTGAAGAGGGTTTATTATTAAGAATTGTTAGAAACGATTTATACTGAGGATGGTGATGGTGATGGTGATGGTGATGGTGGTGATGAAGAAGATGGTTTAGTGCTAGGGTTTGGGTGAGGGTTAAGGCTAGAGTTATAGAAGCAAATTGAATTAGGGTTAGAGTTAGAGTTAATGATGATGATGAAGATGGTGGTGATGATGAAGACGTTGATGGTGATGGTGATGGTGATGATGAAGAAGATGGTTTAGTGCCAGGGTTTGGGTGAGGGTTAGGGCTAGAGTTATAGAAGGAAATTGAATTAGGGTTAGAGTTAGAGTTAACAATGATGATGAAGATGGTGATGATAATGAAGACACGATGGTGATGGTGATGGTGATGGTGATGGCGATGGTGATGGAGATGGATTAGTGCTAGGGTTTGGGTGAGGGTTAGGGCTAGAGTTATAGAAGGAAATTGAATTAGGGTTAGAGTTAGAGTTAATGATGATGATGAAGATGATGGCGATGATGAAGATGTTGATGATGATGGTGATGGTGATGGTGAGGATGAAGAAGATGGTTTAGTGCTAGGGTTTGGGTGAGGGTTAGGGTTAGAGTTATAGAAGGAAATTGAATTAGGGTTAGAGTTAGAATTAACAATGATGATGAAGATGGTGATGATGATGAAGACATGATGGTGATGGTGATGGTGAGGATGAAGAAGATGGTTTAGTTCTAGGGTTTGGGTGAGGGTTAGGGCTAGGGTTATAAAAGAAAATTGAATTAGGCTTAGAGTTAGAGTTAATGATGATGATGAAGATTGTGGTAATGATGAAGACGTTGATGGTGATGGTGGTGGTGATGGTGATGGTGATGATGAAGAAGATGGTTTAGTGCTAGGATTTGGGTGAGGTTTAGGGCTAGAGTTATAGAAGGAAATTGAATTAGGGTTAGATTCAGAGTTAATGATGATGATGAAGATGGTGATGATGATGAAGACGTTGATGATGATGGTGATGGTGATGGTGAGGATGAAGAAGATGGTTTAGTGCTAGGGTTTGGGTGAGGGTTAGGGCTGGAGTAATAGAAGGAAATTGAACCTAAATGAATATCTGCATGCCCATGAGCCATGTCCTTGAATCACTAAACAAGCTCTCTAGACAGGATACATGGCCTTTGTTTTGGATATGGATTCCATTTGGAGGTTTTGTGCACTAAGGATGGGTCTTTAGGTATTGACAATGATAAGGTGAGGACATATGAGGCCTCAAATCGAATATAAATGTTTTAAGGATATTATCCATCAATATTCCCTCAACCCCCAACCATGCCCTTTAAAAGAATTTTTTTTATCTTTGAGTGTGATGTGAGTGCCAACATTAGGTTTTGACTACTAAGGATGGATCTTGGCGTCTTGACCATGGTTGAGGTGATGACAACGAGGTTCATATGACTCCAATGAATCTTCCATGGATCATGGGGTAAAATGATGTCACCCAAGAACTTTAAGAGTTCTTTTGGTCCTCACTTTCGCATAAGTGAGAAAAGAGGGTCTTTCAATTTGTAACTCAGAGTTATTATCAATTAAATCAGCTTATTTATTTCTCAAATCCGAATCTTGAAATGTTTGTTTTTTATTCTCTTTCTTGATTTTCATATTTAAATTTATTGCAAAAACTTGTTATACATGATTTCTTTTACATTTATTAATTATTTCCTCTCACGGATTTTATTTTCTCTTTTTAAATTGTGAATATTGTAAATAGGCTATAAACTAGGGTGATAATCCCAAATATTTTATCTTAGCCAAATAAAATTCAAAATTGTTATGCAAAGAAGTAATTCCTTGCATCAACAAGAGTACCTATGGTTGGGTGGAAAATTGCACTAACACAAGCAATTGCGTGGATTTTTGTTCTAGATAAGTATTCTCTTGTATACGATATGTGCTTGATCGGTTATTCACTGTTATTTGAATTTGCAATGCTGCTATGATTATGCATGTGATGATTTATGCTAGTAAATGCATGTTTTATGGGTATGGATGAACTTTAATTCTGACGTGTTTATTTTTGGCATCTACACACGCATTTTGTTATGGATCGTATGTGGCCTTCATGCTTAATTTAGAACCCATAATCGATTTCTTTGTCATTCTGTTGTTGGACATGGACGTTATAGTTTCAAGAACATTGATACTTAGATTTGAAACGAATAAATAATCATTCATGAAATTCAATGTATATGTCAAGTAATACTTAGTTGAATTGGTGGCATTCTTTAGTGCCAAACAAGGTTTTCATTGGCTTTGAGGGTTATTTTGAATTCAGTTTATTTTGATTATTTTCCTTTGGTGTTTGACAATGTTTCGATAGAAGATTAATGAAGGGATATATCTACCTTTGCATAAAACTTGTAATGATTTCAACATGATAGGTCATTTATTGGTGGACATCGAAATGAGTATATGATGTTGATAGCATGTTAATATAGCTATACCTTAGGTTGGTTTTATATGGATCAGTATGAGGACACATTAGATTACTTGGAAGATCCATAGGATGGAAGATAAGTTTTCATTTCTCTTATCAAAACCATTCTCTAAATAGCGAGGTTTGGGCATTGGGTGGTGGGACAGGGTATTTAGGCTCCAACACCCAAGCTACAAAGTTATACCCTAAGGACAAATATATTTCTCCTTTGGCTCCTTTGAGTGGATACAAAAAGGTTATTGGTCATGGGTATGGTTGAGAGTTCTCAAAATCATTGTATTATTGGAAAAGTGGGTTCAAGTGATATTGGGGTTGAGGTGTAAGAATAGAGCAAATGATTTAATGGAAGGTGTCAAGTTGGTGTGGGTTTGATGAGCTTTGTGTGGAGGAAATAATGTCTGTAGATAAGGATGGTACAAGGAGATTTTCTTAGGAACCTATCCATGGAATGCATTTTATTTTGTGTTCCCTAGTGTTGGTTGGTGATTTTTGGAATGCAATGAGTTGAGGTTGCTAGGTGAGAAAATAGGCCACCGGGGCTTGGAATTAGTTGTACAAAGAGGTAATTTTCCTTGTGTTGACTCAATTACTTTACATGGTGTTGATATTCCATTTGGGCAATTTGATTATAGGAATTTTGATCGTTATGGGTAGGCTAATCCATAGATGAGTGTTGTGGATCATGATAGACTAGTCATTATATATGTGGCGAGGGTCCTATTTCAAATGGATTAATTTAGGATAATCAAATTATTTTAGATGTTTTATATGAAGTGGTTATGGACCTAGTAAGTCCAAGGGTGAATCCTATAGATCTCGAGGATGGAAGGGTTGTTTTGGAAAAGGATGGTAGTTCGTTGAAGGTTAGAGATAGAGGAGACAATTCTTTAAAGCATGTTGATAATGATAAAGGTGAAGCCAACAAAGGGATGCAGGTGAATGATGTTTGTAGTGTCAAAATGAAGAGGAAGAAGTGTGTAAAACATAAAATCTCTCTTATGAGGCTAGTCCTAGGAAAGGATATCAAAATGCATGAGGTGGTGGGAATGGATTCCCATGCTCTTGTTGGAATATTTCATGGTAAAAAGGTGGGGGAGTTGTCTCTAAGGGTGTAGTTATAGGAAAGATGGGCTCTTAGGCTTGGGTACATTCCTAATTTATTTATATCAATTAAAAGTTACCTATGGTTTCTTTTCATATATCAAGAGGATTATAACCATTACAAGGATAAGTATGGAAAAAGTCATCGTCTCCTATATATTTTTTTGTAGCCCTAAAGTCACAACACTTTGTAATGTAAATATCACTCCTTAGTTTGCTTGGCTAGGTATGTTGTTGCTGAAAGGAAAAGATGCAAGACCCATTCAAATACAAGGGACTCATATTGAGGTCACTTGGTGTCTAGAAATAACATCTATATGTATGTGAGAACTTTTCCATAACATTCTTATCGAACACAAAATCATGTATGCAAAAATGTAATCAAAGACAAACTCATATACACAAGTGCATATACATCTATTAATATGCAAAAATAATCCAATCATGTACACTTTTTGGAAAAAGGGAACATCGTTCCCAGCATCTATCTAATGGCATCTCGTGCCCCGTACAAAAAAAGGAAACTCGTGCTGAAAATGCCACATAGTGGCTAGTGTACATAGGAGGGTCTCTCGATCCTCCTACCCACCCTTGGAGCTCCTAGGTGCATCTCCAAAATCGATCTTCCTCTTCTTTGTGCTAGAGGAAGCTGGGTTCTTCCGGCATCTTGAAGCACGTCCCCCTAAGCCCTAAAATGACAACAATAATATGTCAACTTTTCCTGGCAATTATACAAGTATAAAACATAATTTGAAAATAAAAATAGTTTTCAAATCTTGGATAACTCACCGCATGCGAGACTGTAAGTCGTGAGGGGGTCTCCCTCCTCCGTTATCCTAGTCTCTCGGCAATGCCACCCTGCAACATTTAGAACAATCAGATAAATGCTGAAACTAGATGCATATAGTAATTTTCGTTAAAATTGAAAGAGATTTTCATAAACTAGTCAATCTCACCATGAACACAATCGGCTGGTCTTTGGGGCTGGCGGATGGAGCAGTTGGCTGGACATCCTGCTCCGATGATAGGGTGGACAGTAAAGGGGAGGATGTAGCCACATCGATGGTGGCTACACCACTAGGGGGAACAGTAGAATAAGGGGGGGGTGGCAGAAGGAGGCATGGACTGGGGTGGGCGAAGTGGAGATGCACGTCTAGGGCTATAAACCCCAGCTGGTTGTAGTATGGATCGGGGCACCCTGGAAGGGGAAGCGAGCGTGGTGGGGGAATGTGGGAGGGGGCAAGGTCTGTGTTGTGGTAGAGGGATGGGTGGTGTGCCGTGGTCGGATGGGGGAGGGTGGGAACATGGGAAAATGATACGGAGATGGAGCTGGATATGAAACGTAAGGGAGAGATGGATGGAACTGTGGTGCTATATAGGAGGGGGGGCTAGATGGAAGAGGTTGGGTAATGGGGCATGTATGCTAGGGGATACAACTAGCATATAGGGTGGCCGAAAGGTCGGGGAGGGAGGAATAATGGCACTGGAAGGCCGAGGTGCTCGCACCTGCATACACATTTATAACCTCATAGTTTAATGTAGAAAAATATAAATATACACGGACAAGTCATCATATTTGAAATTAAATTTATGCTTTAATACAAATGATACCTGCGCACGTGGAGAACTACTGGCCCTCGGTGGCAGTGGCTAGTCGCTGGAGCCTGCGAACACCTGTGCGAACATTACAATTTTTAGATTGAATTTATAAAAACAATATTAACAATATCAAACACAATGCCAGTGAGAATGACAACGATAGTACTTAAAAAACATGACTGCAATTAATTTATATTCAAGTTAGATGATAGTGGTTTGATGGGCTTTGGATATTATATAATGCTTTTATTGTATTGGTGCAGTCCATTTGTTCAAGACTTGGTAAAGAACATGGTTTTGGGGATCGAGTCCTTTGACCCACAATGGATTGGGCCCATGATAGGAACAAATGACCCATTATGTGGTCATTCATTGAAGATAATGTGGTAAGGAAGGTTGACAATTTATGCTTGAAGTGTTTGATGGGCAAAGTTGTCATTGATATTCAATTTTATGGAAGGTGTCATGGCATGAAATTAAAATTAAATAAGGTGATAGGGCATAGAAGGTGACATGGTGAGCTTTTCCTTTTCTAGAGTCATCCCCATGAGTAGGTGAGCTTTTCCTTTGGCCATAGAGAGATGTGCAGTGCCTCATAACCGAATGGAATTCATGTCCATTTACAAATTTGAATTGGAAACCTATGTAATGTGTTTGGGTTCTTGATGAAGAGTTCCTAGGTTTTGATGTCTTCCTGTAGATTTGTAGTTTCCTACAAGCTTGATTCACCCAGTGGAAAAGTAGTTGCATCCCTAGAGTGAGGATCTTGAGTCCCTTTATTTCCATAACATTTACATCATCAAATAAAATGGCATCTCATTGTTTCAATTTGCAAAGTGGTGCTAAATAGAAATTAAGTTAGTGTGCATGTTATTTAATACACTTTAGAGTGTTGATCGTTAGAAAAAGGAAGAAAGATAAATCTTTTTCACGATTAACTTACTTACAAGCTTGAATGTGCCATGTTCTTTTGCATTGAATGAGTAATTATGTGTTCTTGATTGAATAGCTATGTTGTCAGAATGATATCACTTGATTGAAATCATAGAAATCTTGAGTGAAATGAGTTAAATGAGTATTCTTGATGCCAAATGTTTTACCAAGTTGTATTTGAATCAAGATAATAGCAAGGCCCCATAGACCATATTTGTAAGATTATCGCTCTTCCTTATGGGCCTTACATCATTTTCAAAAACTTTAGTGACGATACATGTGATAAGTTGTTTTATGTTGTTGATATGTCTTTCCTAATAGCATGTTCTAGCAGTAGTAGTATGATTACTTTCAGTCTCAAATATTAGAATAAATTGGAAATCCCGTGATAATAAACTAGGGTAATAAGGACATGAGAAACATCAGGTTTTGAATTTCTAGAAGCTTGGACACTATGATTCTCTTTTTCTCGAGAGTTTTGCACAATGTAGTGAAAATTCATAGCAATAAATAGTTTTCCTATTGGTCTTAGTGGATGCAAAAGTGACAAGTACAATATCTCAGTGAACTCAATTGATGCAACAAAGTTAGCAGAAGCATAGAAGTGATTTGACCACCTTTACCATGAAAAGAACCTATTAATAGAATACGGGGGAAAGTGATAATTACCATGGTAATATATTCTCAAAGTTTAAGCTTGAAGAACACATGGCATAAGGGCATGGTAGCAAAGGTTGATTTGGTGGACAAAGTGATGGGCATTGGAGACATTGGCACACCTATTGAGACAAGAGTCAAATGACCCATACTGTGGTCATTTGAAGATGATTTGGACAAGGAGAGTACATGGAAAAGATAACTTGGATGACATGGTGACAAATGGAAAAGTAACAATAACACACATGGCATTGGTAAAACACAGGAAGAGCAATCAAGCATTGGATGGTAGTCTGAGGATGAAGGACACTGCGGGCATCACCAAAACCCCAACTGTGGGCTCATCATTGGTCAAGTAAGAATGATAGATTTTGGAAATTTCTCTCCCATTTGTATAATCATTAGAGGTCTAGGATGCCTAAAGTGAACATGGACAAATGTTTCTAGTTTTCTTAGGTTTTCATGTTTTATAAGGTTTCATTTTTGTTTGGTTGAATTCTATGAATTTAGAGCTCTCAAATAATTTAGACAATATGATAAACACTACTATAAAATATGATGATAATATGGTAATTACTCAGTGCTAATTAATTTATAATTACTGAACACAAATTACTGGTAACAGGATCTAATTATTCAAAGTAAAGAAGTTACCTATGTGTATGGTGCCGCAATCTCCTCTGCTGTTGCCATGGCTCCATCAAGGTCAAAGGAACCGACATCTTGCCACCTAGGGGATGGAGACCCGGCCCCGAATAACTATACATTAAAACAAATAAAGTCGATAATGTGTAATTCAAAGTTAAATATATTAAACGATACGATATCAAATAAAATACTACAAATACTTGAACATTAAATAAAACAATAGCAAACCTGATCCATGAAGCTCCCTGTGGCATGCTGCTGCATATTACCATGGAAAGAATGACCACAGTGAGAACAATGATGTGCCATTGTTCCAGCAGAACTAGAAGGCCCTGCCTGGGTTCCACCTGTACCCGGCATGTCCCGGCCACCACCCATAGACTGTGTAGCTGTTTGTGTCTCATCGATGTCCTCCCGGCTCTGGGAAGACATGGCCACAAATATGGTATGTCTAAGCAAGCCATTTGTGGCACGTCTAACGGAGTCATGAATCTCATCTAGGCCGCTACCAAACTCGGGTGGCTGAGGAGGGGGGTTTGGCTCTCTCCTAGGTGTAGGAGGTCCTCTAAGTGGGTTGCGGTGCGCCTGAGGTCGATCTTCGGCAGAGCCAAGACCAACACCCTAAAAATCAGTGATGTCAAAATAGTTGACATGGTACCCTAGCTCAAACTCAGCCCACAATTTCCGAAGGAAATACTGTGGGACCTCCAAATTATTGCATGGGGGCTTGTCAAACACCATGAACCACCTCTTTCTCTAGTTATCTCTCCATGGATGGTAAATGCACCAGTCCATGCAAACCCAAGGCCTTGTCACAGCTGGAGGCTATCTCATCGAGAGAACTATGAACTTGCTATACAACTAGGCTTTGGTGATGTTGAGGTCTTTTATCTGCTCTTTGGACAACCCATTGGAGTAGTGTTCCCTCATTCGAGCCCTGTATTGGCTCAAGTTTGTTATCTAACTGTGTACAATATTGATTGATTCAATAATTTTTTGCAGTGATGAAGCCAAGGAAACCCGAGAGGGTTCCTTGGTGTTGTTCAATTGATCACTTAGTGCCCTCAATTCATTTAAATCTTGGTGTAATTGATCTTTGGGGTTTTCATTTGGTTCATTGTCGGTTCCCATGTTGTCTTCTGAAGGTCGGGTTTCATTGGTTTCATCAGATGGTTCAGGTGTGTTTGTCATCTTGTTAGGTGTTGATGGCCTGCAATGATTTTTTTTTGGTTTTTAAATGGATTGTAATTTTTTTTTAAAATTAAAATTCAAAGGGAAAACAAAAAAAAACCAAAAATAGAAACAAATGGATGCTTTGTTGAGCACCTACCTGGAGAAATGGATGGCGTCGTGGTGTAGGGTCTGTCGAAATTGACAAACCCGTGAGCTCTGTTTTTTTTAATAAAAAAATAGAGGCACGCACGCTTCATTAACGCATGCATGCCATTTTGTGCGTACGCGTCAATGACGCGTGCGCGCCCCTTTTGTCCATGTGGGTTCAACCAGGTGGATGTTCGACATTGCTGAAGCAGCGACGCATGCACGCATTTGGATGCGCGTGTGCGTCGCTTTTTTTTTCGACTCATGCGCTACTATTGCGGTCTTTTTGGGTATCAGCTTCGTGTGGGTACCCATACAAAAAGACTAGTTTCGACGTTGGGGGAAATGATAGGCAATCTTCTCCAAATGATATGAAATTGAACAATATGACTCCAAAAGCTTATACATTGAACATGAAACTTGTATAACACATTACTAACAGTCCATACATCATTAATTCATCAATGGTTCACTTGTCAATTCGAATATATCAACATATCATTGGCATACATCAACATAGTGGGGGAAATGGCACCATTTGCTCATTAATGATCAGATTTACATAGTTCCACTTGGAATCTCGACTTGAAGCTATTCTGAATATGAAGAATAGATCACTTAAATCAAATGATAAAAGAATGGGGCATTAGAAGCTTCCCCAAAGACAACAACTCACCAAGTGTGCCCCACCTCAAGGATAATGAATATGTTGAGAAAAATGGAAATGGTTGGAGAAGCAAGCTGAACTAGAAGTGACCACGAGCTTCCCTGTAGCTTGAACCTGCAACATAAGACTCCATTGAAGCTCCAAATGAAAGGTCTGAATGGCCTTTCCAATTACCAACTAGGATGGGAATCTTTCACCCTCGAAATTGGTGCTAAGGCAAGTAGAGTAGCACTCCACTAACTCTCTTCTCAAATGCAAATTCTGAAAATGATCAAAAGCTACTCTCCTTCTTTTTTCTTGTATTTTATAAACTTCTCCAGTCCTCCATGGGTCGAATTCCTTCCAAAATATTCATACCAACTCAAGTTGGGAAGAGATTCCAATGTGTGTCACTTGTCCAACAATTCCTAGTCTCCATCTTCCCTCATTTCAAATGGGTATCTCTTTGGCTTCCCTAACTCCCTTGTGTGCCTTCTTCGAGGCTATTTTTAGCCCTGACATGTCATATATGTCAGATGTCAGCATTCAGGTCTGATTTGTGTCATAGGTGTCATAGCATCTTCATCATTGTTTTCACAGAAGCAAGGGAATCTAGCCCAAGTGTCACAATTCTTCTAAGATGCCTCTTCCTCTTCCATGGGAGTTATTCTTCCACTCCAATTCAACCTTACATGACTCATGCCATGAATAATACCTCTTAAACTACCCCAAGTGTGTTACCCTTCATCTTGAACTCAAATTGGTGAGAGAATCATGGCAAGTGTAGTGAGGAATCTTGCCAGAAGTGGGTCCCACAACCTCTTATGTGCCCTCATGGTCCAATACCACATTATTTTCTTTGTATTATTATTCAATCGACCCATTTCATGTGAATTTGTAAGTCTAAGGTCATTTTGGGTCTTGTAGCTCCTTTACTCCAACTTTTAATGCTTCCACCCCCAACCTTGGAAACTAGTAATTCCCCCATGATAGTTCATTTGGATGGGAATATTACAAACTTTGAATTGAGAATTTTCTCTTAATGTGACCCACCTTGTCCACTTGGATCTAATTTTACAATATTACTAACTTAGACATCATGCTTGGTAATTATTTGACCCTTATCATCAATTTGATAGACTATCATCAATATGGTTAGTGGTTTAGGCCACCCAATGCAAATTTTTGGGACATTACAACTAATCCCCTTTCATATTGGTATATACAAATTATTGCACCGCACCGAGTGAAACGAGGTGCTCTATAACCCAGTATGGGGGAGATGTTGTAATGTTTGTGATGTAACAAAATAATTAAAAATTGGCTCATAAAATAAAAAATTATGGAAAGTATTTAAAAAAATTCCATGTTGGTTCATAAAATAAAATATTATGAAAAGTAATTAAAAAATAGATGTTTGTTTATAAAATAAAAACTTAAAACTTAAACTCTATCAATCAAGAGAGATCAAATTTCTTGCATTTAAATTTAAAAAAACAAATACACTTCAAGAAATTGGATCCCTTTCGGTGCTTGATAGATACTAGTTTAAGATGAATCTATGCCTATGACAGTAATTCTTGGATAGTAATTTGATTAAAATGTTGTGACTTTTATATGATGATTTTATTGAAGAAAAATAATTAAGTAACATTACATACCAAATCCCATATCATAGTAATAATAGAATTAACAAAAGAATTAATTATATTGAATTAAATATATGATTTGGACAATATGAAAGCAAAATATATTATTTTATTATATTTGGAAAAGAAAAAAATTTCGATAAGACTTCCCATGCAAAATATATTATTATATTTGAGAAAGTGATAAAAGAAAAGGGAAGAAGGGACTATTTTTATGATAAGGCCTCTCAAAAATATTTTGGGGCTTCATTCTTTGGAGTCTATATCCTTTTATTTGATTTTTCATTGTTCTGTATGTTAGTCCCACATCCTATATGATTATTGAGATTTGTGGTTGTGGAAAAGTTTTATATTCCTTATGTTAAGAATTGTAATTTTAATGGTTCTAAGTTGGTTAGTTAGTTGAGTTAATGATCGTAAGTTAGTTGAGTTAGTTGTTGATTAGGTCATTAGTCGACCCATGGTATACACTAGCCCATAGTATTAGCCAGTGATTTTTGGTATTATGAAAAACTATATTTTTTCAACCAGTGATTTTTAGTATTATGAAAAACTATATATTTCAACGAGGTCATTAATCGACACATAGTATACACTGGCTCATAGTAAATCCTTGAATGAAGGTAATTTCAATGAAGACCATACATTATAGAGTCTTACAGTTCAGACAAACATAAGGCCCGTATCGCCAGGGCACATGCTCAGCGCCCAACCAATAAAGATCTAAGGCAGGGGATAGAAAGCCTCTTTCTGTCTTCTATTATTATTGGCGGGACAGAAAAATAAATATACTTAAACTACCCATGTAGTTTATCGCCGGGAGCTCCGGCTTCACTTATAAAATCCTTGTTGAACATAGCCAAAATAGCGTAGTGGTTCTTAAACAATATTAACATTTCCATCCTAAAAATTGCCATTATATAACTTTGAAATAGAAAGTTTTAAGCTACTTAGTCAGCCGGGTAAGCTACTAACACTCACAGCTGCCGACTCCTTAGGATATGGGGAACATATTTTGTGGGTGAGCAGTTTTTCTCGACTCCGCGGAACCTCTTGGAATTCCCAAGTGAGGTTGTCGTTGTTAATAAGTTTCAAATCTTTGAAGGGAAGTTTCAAAGAACGGGAAGAGCTTGGAATTATATGTTCAACCGCGTTCCCTCCCTCTTTATCTCAGTTATCTCATATTTCATTTGCATGGGACGTAAGAAAAGATTGACGATGATATTCGACGGGGATTGTAAATATATTAAAAGTCAATTCATGTGCTGCTTGCTTTCTTCGTGCCTAATTCGCTCAACGCTCAAACTTATTTTTTATGATGAATATTCAAAGAAAAGAAGTCCACTAGGCTTTTATTAGCAAGGCCCAACAGAAAAAGCGAAACCACTGATTTATGTTAACGGAAACTACTAATTCGCCATAAGGTAACGGAAACTACAAATTCGCCGTGAGGTAGAAGTTCTTACAGGCAAAATGCCACAGGGACTCGGGCGTTTTATTATTTAAAATATAGATAAAATAAGAAAATAATCAACTTATCGACACGTTTGAATTCTCTCATAAAACTGTTTGAACGAGTTTTTACTTAATTCACGAACTAACCTACACATACCCAAGTCCCTTACTTTCCTTAAGCTTTGTTTATTCAACCGTGGCACTTCCATATGAATTGAATAATTAGTTTTTATACATAAATTTCACCACACTAAGTATTTATTACCAACCGTTTCACAGTCAAAGAAATACAAGTAAGAATTTAAATTTATGATAACTAATAACAGACTGACTTAGAGTTGAAAGACACCACCATTGAAAGTATATTATATTTATGAAAAATAATCATTATAATTTTTATGTTTTGTATATATAAAAAGGAAAATTTATTATTTTTTATGTGTGCTAGTGAGATATATACATATATGTGAGAGAATTATTTATATAGTATACATATTTTTTATATAAATTTATTGTTTTTGATTGACTAAAACTCAGTTGTTTAACTTAATAAGTTAATAATCCAAGATTAGAAGCATGGTAAGACAGCCTTACATACTAGATTATTTATTATAATAAGTTTTGTAATCTTAAAAAAAATTAAGAACAATAAGTCAAGGTAACATATAATTTCAAAAATATCATAATTATTAAGTAAATACATATAGCCACAAAATAAAATAATGGTGTGCTGACTTTTAGACACAAGCTTGTAACTTACAAGAAAATGTTTAGTGTGATTGATGAAGATCTATGTTTTTAATATTTAATATAACAAATTTAAGATGTAACAATACTTGTGACAATTTTTTAAAAGAAACTTAAGTTTCAAAACTCCTCAAAATTTTTACACATTTTAATTAGACAATGTTAAGTGTGGATTTAATAATTGCTTTAATAAATAAGAAATAAGATAGTTTGTAAGTTAAATTATTATTATTATTATTTTATGGAAAGTTAAAATTGATTAAATTATTTGTTCAAGTATACAAATAAACTCAATACTCTAAAATATTTTTATTACAAATGAATTTAACAATATTAATATTAAATATTTATAATTTTATCAATAATTCTAATACAATGTTAATATTTATAATTTTATGAATAAATTTTATCTTATAAATATGATAAAAAAAATTAAAAACCCTAATTTATAATAATTTTAATAAAAAAATCTTGAATAACCATTTTTCTTTTATATAAAACCTAAGTTCAATTCATGTAAATTTTAATTCTAATTCTTACCACTAATCATTGTTAGTGTTATTAGACCTGATTAACTGTCTGATGTCAAAATTAATATATGGTCAACCAAAACTGAAAACATTATATCTGCCATGCCTTCGGCAGGTATAGTAAGCGCGTTTTAGACACCAAGTTATATTAATTTAATAAGAAAATGAGAAGCCGGAGAGTATCCAGGAAAATGAGAAGCCGGTTGGCCACAAGAGATTTATGAAAATAAAAAGATTGGGACAGAAGAACAACTCTTGCTTTTGATCATTCCAATTAATTCTGCCATAGATCAGCCGAGACAATATTCTACAGTGCTTCCTTACTATTTAAATATTTTTCCATGTTATCTACTTGACATTATTAAAGTCAATCCCAAAAGAGGATTATCTATGGATAGAATATTGGGTTACATATCATCGTTAAAACTTCGAGTCTTAACCATCAAATATTTAACACTATTATCTTCATCATTTTAATCTAGTAGTTATGATGCTTGATATAAAACTCTTGGAATAGCATAATGTAAAAGAGACTTTAGTAATTATACAAAAGAGTATGTTTTTAATAACATTAGTTTCATATTTCGATAAACAAAAAAATAAAGTATTTTTAACATAAATGGATGGAGTCGGGGAGTCCAATTTAAAAAAAAAAAAAAATTATAAAGTTTTATTTTAACATTTTTTTATGTTCTATTTTCTTGTTAAAATTATAAAAAATTTATGTTCCATTTTGTATGTTTCACTTTTTTGTTAAAATTATAAAAAAATTAGAAGGGGAGTGTTGGATTATTGGGTGTTATAGTAACTAGTATAGTTACTTAATTTGTGGGTGATGAATACCGATAGGTCACAAGTTAAGTGCCATGAACAAGTCATATATTATTTGTTTTTCATGCTTAGTTGTAATCACATGTTGTGTATGCTAAGTAGTTATCTTTAGTTAAATTGATTATGAGTCTGATATCCATACATTATATATATATATATATATATATATATATATATATATATATATGTATGTTTATTTCAAATTTTAAATGATACATACACCTATGGATGTAAACATTTATTTAATCAAACTCTAATGCATGCAAGGTCGATAGGCATATTATTTCAACTTTGGGGGTGGAGTTGACGTTGAAGAATTTTCAATTTTCAATAAATGAGTGACCAAATTTGATTGATTGATTCTGGCATATTCTTAATCGCATCCATAAATGAATGGTCCTGATTTAAGGATTAATGAGTATATCTATTTTACTATTACACATTGCAGTTACTAAAAAAGTAATTGATTTTTTTTTCAATATGGCATGGACGTCTCCTCTTCATTGGCTTGATTGCTCCAACATCCATGTACCATCCCAACGCTTCATCCTGGATGTGCAGGAGTTTTGATGGCTTGGTTCTTATTTGAAAGTGATCGAGGAAGCTTGGCTTTAATCGGTTGTAGGGAAAGATCCCCACTGATTTTAATTGATTAAAACTTATACAGTTTTTGAATTAGCAAATCAAGTTTAGAGTGTAATATATTATTTATGTTGTGTAAATCTTTTTGGTTTTTCTGCTGTAGAAAAGCATTTCAAGAATATATGGCCATGCAAAGCCTGTGTTGTGTGAATCTTTTCGGTTTCTTTGCTATAGAAATTGATTTCAAGGATATATGGCTATGTAAAGCATGCTGTAGAAATGCATTTTAGAGAATGTATGGCAATTTCATGTTATTATGTTATTATCTTCTGTCAATGTGCATATCCCATAGGCGATTATATCTAGTTAGATCTACCCAATTTTTTAACATAGCAGAAGGTTTATTGGAAACCCTCCATAGATGCTTGAACGTAACATGGCTGAAGGTCTGTTGGTGTTGGATCTAACAGCCACAAAACACAATATGCAGCGGAAGCAAATAAAACAAGAAAGAAAATAAATACACACACATGAGATATACGCAGAGATTTACGTGGTAAAACCCTCTCTTAGGGAAACATCCACGGAGCAATGGTATCAGTTTCTTATTATTCAGAATCTGAAGATTTACAACAACTCACAACTCTCCAATATCATCTCTTACGAGAATACAAGAAACATATACATTTCTTACATGGTTACTAATAACTGCATATTTGGTTAGTCAGTTACATAGTTACCGTCATAGTCGGTTGTCACCTGTTTCTAACAATCTCCACCTTGAAAACAATTTACCTGATACCATTGCTCATTGCTCTATTGATCACCTTTCCTGCAAGCCTAGAGAAGCTAAGCACCACCGTAGCTTCTCTGAAGTAACTAGCTTCGTGAACATGTCTGCACTATTCTTTTGAGTGTGGACCTTTTCAAGAACCACTCCACCTTCATCAATAACATGTCTTACAAAATGATATTTTACAGGAATATGTTTTGTCTTACTGTGATAAGCTGGATTTTTAGCCAAATGAATAGCACTTTGACTATCACAGAAAATCTTTATAGAGTTCTGAACCTTTCCTAACTCACCCAGCAAACCTTTTAATTAGATTGCCTCTTTGCAAGCATGTGAAGCAGCTATTTATTCTGCCTCTGTAGTCGATAAAGCAACAATATTCTGAAGCTTTGACATCCAACTAATAGCTCCACCTGGAAGAGTAAAAACATAACCTGAAGTGGACCTTCTCTTGTCCAAATCACCTGCAAAATAAAAATCAACATAACCACAGACTTTATCACTGCAACCATCAAAAGCAATACAATAGTCACTTGTGCCTCTAAGATAGCGAAGCACCCATTTCACTGCTGCCCAATGCTCTTTTCCTGGATTTTCCATGTATCTACTGACAACACCAACTACATGTGAAATATCTGGTCTTGTACTTATCATCGCATACATCAAACTTCCTACTGCACTATCATATGGTACACGAGACATATACTGCTTTTCTTCATCATTTTTAGGACTCAAACCTGAAGAATGCTTGAAATGAGAAGCTAAAGGGATACTAGAAGGTTTCACCTTATCCATACCGAATTTCTGAAGTTTTTTCTCCACATACTTCTTTTGTGATAACCACAGCTTGCCATTTTTCCTGTCTCTATGTATCTGCATGCCCAAGATCTGATTTACTGCTCCTAGATCCTTCATATCAAACGTCCTAGCCAACTGAGCCTTTAACCTATTGATTTCAAACATGCTCTTGCTTGCGACAAGCATATCATCAACATACAATACCAAAATAATGAACATGTCATTTTCCAACTTTTTAAAGTACACACAATGATCATACTCACTCCTGGTAAAATTCTGACTCACCATGAAAGAATCAAACTTCTTGTACCATTGCCTGGGAGACTGCCTCAGGCCATACAATGATTTTTTGAGCTTGCAAACAAACCTCTTGTTGCGATTTTGAATGAACCCTTCTGGTTGTTCCATGAAAATTTCCTCATCCAAATCTCCATGTAAGAAAGTTGTTTTGACATCTAGCTGCTCTAACTCCAAATCATATAAAGCAACTGGTGCTAACAAAATTCTGATAGAAACAAGTTTTACAACTGGTGAAAAAATATCATGAAAGTCAATACCTGCTTTCTGAGAAAATCCTTTTGCAACCAGTCTCGCTTTGTACTTCGGAACAGTTTCATCAGCTCCTTTCTTCAGTTTGTACACCCATTTGTAGCCAACCACTTTCCTACTCTCTGGAAGTTCCACAATATCCCACGTTTTGTTCTTTGCCAAAGAATCCATTTCTTCTTTCATTGCATGTTTCCATTTGTCACTGTCAGACACTTCTAATGCTTCCTTATAACTGTGAGGTTCTCCTTCATTAGAAATGAAAACAAAATCATCATACCTCTTTGGAAAAGTTCTGCTCCGCGTAGATCTCCGTAGAGTTTGCTGTGGTATTTCCTCTATTTTTGTCTACTCATCCTCTTCCTGAGGAGTGTCCTCATGAATATCCTCTTCCTGGACATCCTCATGAGTCCCCCTCACAGATGACTGAGTATCAAACTGAATTTGCTGAAACTGTGGTACATTAGCCTGTTTCAAATCATTACTTACATCTAAATTTGTCAGAGAAAGTTCATCAAATTTTACATCTTTGTTTATGATGATTTTGTGGACAGTAGGATTCCACAACCTATATCCCTTAACACCATCACCATATCCAACAAAGATCAATTTTCTTGACTTAGGATCTAGTTTGGAACGCTGATTTTTCGGAATAAGTGCATAGGCTTCACAACCAAATACTCTAAGATTAGAATAATCACATGATTGACCTGTCCATACCTCTTCTGGAATTTTGCAGTCAATTTCTGTTGATGGTGATCGATTGACCAGGTAACAAGCTGTAAGCAATGCCTCTCCCAACAATTCCTACTGCAACTTCACATTACTGAGCATACTCCTTGCTCTTTCAAGAAGAGTCCTGTTCATGCATTCAGCAATGTCGTTCTGTTGCGGAGTGTAAACAGTGGTCTTATGCCTCTCAATCCCATCCTGCTTGCAATAATTATCAAACTCCTTCGAAGTAAATTCGGTTCCATTATCTGTTATAAGACATTTAATGAACCTGCCAGTGCTCTTTTCAACCAAAGCTCTAAACTGCTTAAATATATCAAAAACATCATCTTTTCTCTTTAATAAATAGATCCAAACTTTCCTCGAGTAATCATCTATAAAACTGACGAAATATGACGATCCCCCATAAGAAATTTTTGGAGATGGACCCCAAAGATCAGAATGTATGTAGTCTAGGATACCTCTACTAGTGTGTTTGCTAGATTTAAATTTTTGTCTAGCCTGTTTACCATAAATACAATGCTCACAAAACTTCAAATCTACAGATTTTAAACTAGGAAGCAACTTTCGATCAGCAAGTGCCTTCATACCTCTTTCGCTGATATGACCTAACCACTGATGCCATAGACGAGTGATGTCTGCAGCTGCACCAACCAATGCTACTGTTGCGTGATCAACTTCTGTCCTCCCTTCAAGTCTATACAGGTTCCCAACTCTGTTTGCTTTCATAACAACCAAGATACCTTTCGGTATCTTCATAACTCCACCTTGAACTGTAAACTTGTAACCAACATCATCAAGAACTCCCATTGATATCAAGTTCTTCCTTAATTCAGGTACATGTCTCACATCTGTTAGAGTCCTAACAGTCCCATCATACATTTTAATTCTGATACTCCCTACCCCAACAGTTTTACATGTAACATTATTTCCCATATAAACTACCCCGTCATCTATAGATTGGTATGATGAATACCAATTTTTATGAAGACACATGTGGTGAGATGCTCCAGAATCAATTAACCAGTTAGAATGGTATTGTGAAATAGTAGATGTAGATAATACCTCATCGATCATACCTGAATCATTCTCAGCTATGTTCGCCTCCTTTGTAGAGTCCTCCTCCTCAGAAGCTCGCTTGGGTTTCCAGCAATCTTTCTTCAGATGTCCTGCTTTATTGCAGTACCATCACTTCAATTTACTCTTTTTTCCCTTTGACTTTGACCTTGATGTACCCTTTGAATGTTGTCCTCTTTCACTGGTTCTTCCTCTGGCCACTGTTACTTCTGATGTCGAGGTTTCAAGACTAGATTTCTTTCGAGTTTCCTCAGAAAGTAAGGCTCCCACAACTTCATCGAAGGTAATAGACTCAGTAGAACTAATACTGATAGAGGTTACAAAATGTGCCCATGACTCAGGCAGAGAGCACAACAGTAAAATTGCCTTGTCTTCAGATTTAATAATATCTTCCATACTAGTCAACTGACAAATAAGAGTATTGAACGCATTCAAGTGTTCAGAAATCTTTGTACCTTCTTTCATACGCAAGGTAAACAACTGCCGCTTCAGGAGGATTTTATTCGTCAAGGATTTAGTCATGTACAAACTTTCCAATTTTGTCCAGAGACCTGCTGCTCTAGTTTCAGACATGATGTTAAATAAAACATCGTCGGCCAAGCACAGACGAATAGAACTAAGAGCTCTTTCATCCATCTCGCTCCAGTCTCCATCTGAAATATCTGCGGGTTTCTTTATTTTCCCTGCCAGTGCTTTCGCCACTCCTTTTTGCATGAGCATATCCCGCATCTTGACCTTCCACAACTCGAAATTATTGCTCCCATTGAACTTCTCCATTTCAAACTTAACACTCTGTGTTTTTACCATTTTCTCAAGAAAACACCAGATCAAAAACTTTATAAGGGAAACCCTTTTTGAAATAATGGAATAAAGGTTTTATAATTTTAAAATTCCAAAAAACAATGGAATAAAGGTTTTATTTCTTATTTTTTTAAACAATCAAGAAATAATATATATTAAACCTTATAAATCCCACCTTTAAACCTTATCACAAAAAACCTTTTAATAAACCATCCCTTATAACTCCCTTTTTCTAATCATGGCTCCAATATATATTCACCTTTTTAAATATATATAAAACTCAAACCATATTTATGCATCCACTTCTACTATACCAACTTCAATCATTAAATACCTTCATTCAATTTGAAGAATACATTCATTCACGAATTACCTCAAATGAATACTTTACCCATTCACGATTTAACCAAAAAAAAAAACTTCCACGCTTTTACCTCAAATGAATCCTTTACCATGCTTCTCTATGAAGAAGGTAGCGGTAGTTCCAAATAGTACCGCGCTTCACCATGAAGGAAGGTAGCGGTAGTTCCGAATGTAGCGGTAGTTCCGATCGCTGTAAGCGTGCTTAACAGTGTCGCGCTTCACCAAGCTTTAAACCCGCGGTAGTTCAAGATTACCGCTCCAGCTTCAGGTTTTTCTCTTCTAGTAACTCTTGACCCGTAAAACGAATTAAAATTTCTCGAAACAATGATCACTTAGCTTTCTCGTTCTCTGTGGCTTCCTACTAAGCTTTGATACCACTTGTTGGATCTAACAGCCACAAAACACAATAAGCAGTGGAAGCAAATAAAACAAGAAAGAAAATAAATACACACACATGAGATATACGAAGAGATTTACGTGGTAAAACCCTCTCTTAGGGAAACATCTACGGAGCAATGGTATCGGTTTCTTATTATTCAGAATATGAAGATTTACAACAACTCACAACTCTCCAATATCATCTCTTACGAGAATACAAGAAACATATACATTTCTTACACGGTTACAAATAACTGCATATTTGGTTAGTCAGTTACATAGTTACCGTCATAGCCGGTTGTCACCTGTTTCTAACAGTTGGTAGCCCCTCCATGGATGCTTGAACAAGAACAAAGAAGAGCTATATGGTTGAATTATTGGTAGATATTAAACCTAATGCTCAAAGTTCTCTCACGAATTCCATTGGATTCAACTGTATGTAGTAGATTGCAATAATTGTACATTTTAGCTTTATTGGATTTTACTTGATCTAGGCTATTTAGTGATAATTGTAGAACGCTCAATGATCCAAGGTGATAAAATAAAAAATACAGTAATAAAATAGAAAATACAGTAATAAATTGATTTTATTACTATTCTGTTCTATAGATAAAAAGAGGATTCATACAATAATGTCATCTTAAAAACATTTATTACATTGTATTTATGTTGGATTACTAAAATAAAGGAATATTTAGAGGAACAAAATTGCTCTTTCCTAATAAACCTAGAAAACTCAATGATCCATATTTCATTGTACCAATGTTTTAGTGCTACATAATGTACAGTACTAGTCAAAATACTATCCTTCTCTCTCATGGATAAAATGTAGATCAATACAATAATGTCATCTCAAAACATTTCTTATAAAAGCATTCATTACTTTGCCTTTATATTAAGTTAATGAAATAAAGAAAGTTATTGAAATATTCATGATAGACATTAAACCTAATGTTGAAATTTCTATCACGAATTCCATTGGATTCAAGTGTATCTAATGGATTGCAATATTTTACATGTCCTCGGTTTTACTGGATTTAGGCTATTTAGTGATAAATGTAGAGCACTCAATGATCGACGGTGACAAAATAAAAATTACAGTGATAAAATAAAAAATACATTAATAAACTGATTTTAGTATTATTCTCTTAAATGGATAAAAAGTTGATTCATACAGTAATGTCGACCTAAAAACATTTATTACTTTTTCTTTATGTTGGGTTAATGAAATAAAGAAATATTTAGAAAAACAATATTGGTATTTCCTAATAAATCTAGAATAGTCAATGATCTATATTTTATTCTACCAATGTTTTAGTGATGCATAATGTACAATACTCATCAAAATACTAGCCTTCTATCCCGTGGATAAAATGTAGCCTTCTATCCCATGGATAAAATGTAGATCATTACAGTAATGTCATCTCAAAACATTATTATAAAAGCATTCATTACTTTGCCTTTATATTAAGTCTTTGCCTTTATATTAAGTTATTGAAATAAAGAAGTATTTAAAAAAAGAAGTACTTTTATTACCCTGAATCTTTATATTAAACAATCCCCATTTTGCTAATGAGAATTCATAAAATATTTTCAATTTACAGTGATTGTGGAGATCAAATGTTATAATATTTTCAATTTACAGTGATTGTGGAGATCAAATGTTATAATATTTTCAATTTACAGTGATTGTGGAGATCAAATGTTATGCTTGGATTTTCGTTTAATAAAATAAATTTCATGTTTTTGCATATATTTTAACTTTTTTTTTATGCCAACTGCCACCTTATGTTGTATCTTTGAAGTTTGTTCATTCCTTTTTCGTTTAAGTTTTTAACTTTGAATGTGATGCCTTTAAACTTTCCATGTGTAAAAAGTTTTTAACTTTAAGTTTTCGTTTTCGTTTTGGTGACTATTTTATTGTGTGGTAGTTATTTGATGTATTGGTCACTTTGTAGTTTTTATATTTAAAATGTTTAATTATTTAAAAATAATAATATAATTGAAATTGAAATAATTTTTTTTTAAAAATATATTAGTAATTATTATAAGTATATAAATTAATATTTAATTATTTAAAATATCATTATATTACATTAAAGGTAATCTTTAACATCATATAAATTATTATATTTTTAAATAACAAAAAGATTTTATTTGTTTATATTTTTATATTTATTTATTTATAACATTATTATATTAAGTTAACTTTTTAATATTAAAATGATATGAATATAAAAATTAATGAATTAAATATTATACCTATTTCATTTTATTTTCTAAACTTATAATTTAAAATTTTATTTATATAAATACATAAATAAATTTATATATTCATATATATACATAAATATAAAATTTTAATTATTTTAATAAATGGTTTTTTAATAAGGTCTACACGATTCAGAGAGTTGATCGAGAAAACAATGGCGACAATGGAGAGTTATGTTATAAAGGCCGAGGAAGCCAAAGAATTCCGAGATGGAAAACCTTCCATGGGGTGTGTTTACTGCATTTTTTATGCGAGAGACGGATTTCCACCATCTCCTCTGGGCGTCGAGTGCGGTTGGCACTTGTTCAGAGACTCGGGAAGATGTCCCTTTGGCTCGAGTAGAACGGAGGTTAGGGTTTGTGTGGTAATAGCTTGTGGCGCTCACTGTAACACCCCCATAAATAATAAATATTTTTATTTTTACTAGAAAGAATAATTAAAAACAATTATTTTTATTTTTATTATTTTTTATTGAAAAGTAAAAAATAGAACAATTTGTATTGAGAATACTTTATTTAAATGAAATATAATAAAGGAGAGGAACAAGAATGGATATAGTTGTTGAAGAGTGTTTGTTGAACTACAAGAGGAAAATGAAAAATGGCTGAAGCTGTTATAGATGGAAAACTCACTTAACCACTCCTAGTTGAATGCTAAAGAGTAGGAGGCTCATAAATGGCCAAGTCCTAGGCAAAATACTATAAATAGTATGTCCATGAGCAGCAGGAGGCTAGCATTGGACAAGGATTAATATTTACAATGCAAGAGATGGAGCATTGAAAAATTTTGCTCTTGTAGTTCAACAAACAGGCTCGAGGGTTCTGGAGCTTAACTGCTCGGGGAGTTGGTTGGGTGGAAGAGCGAACCCATTCTTGTTTTTCTAGTGTTGGTGCCAGGTTCTTGTCCTATACTATAGAGCAGATTTACATTATTATTCCGTACCATATTTTAATCTAAATCGTTCTGTTTTATTGTACTTCATTTTCTGTTTACGATTCTTTTATTAAGTTACAGAATAATCTTAGTTAATATTTGTTTAAGACCTCTGTGAAGGATCTAGATTAGCCTAGCATAAATTGACCACTCTCTATCACAATGGACTAAACCTAAGGATTATAGTATCCGAATGTTAGTCGAAATACAAAACGTTTTATTTTATGCTTACTATGCTTATCAGTCAATACATATGAACAATTTAAATCATCTTAGAACAGTCTCGATGAAGGGTTATAGGAAATTTTCCATAATTTGAGTAAGGATAGAATCCTGATATTTTGCTTCACAGTTGTTCTAGTTTCATAATAAAGTAGTTTATAAATGTCAAAACCATTTACCAGAACATGATTTCTAAGGTTAAGCCAATCGCCTAAATGAAATTCATAAAAAAATCTAACATCTCAGAAATCTATTCTCACTATATAATGTTTTCAAACTACTAATAACGATATGAGTTCAGAGTTGAAAACCCTTATTTCTAAACTAATAATACTAAACCACAAATATTCTGAAAACATGAATTAAACCAAACAAAAATCAATTAACAGGTTTCAAAAGTATTACAGCAGAGCCGAAATGGCTTTCTTTTCGAATTAAATAGTATGATAAAACCCTAAATCTCTTTAAGATGTAACCCATACAATTTAGCCAAATTACATTCTTAAACAAGTAAAGTTGTGAAGGTTCCAAATCGAATATCAAGGGATAAACCCTGCTAATGAAATATTAAATTCTTTCACGCCGCATGCGCCAGTTTAGGGAAAAATAATACAGTCTTTTGAAAACAAAGTTTATAACATCTTCTAAATAGAGCACCCATTTCATATTTCGCAGTAGCATAAAAACACTAGTTTCATAGCTTGTACAACATCACAAACAAGGCGGTTATCATCATAACAGATTTAGTAAGGCAACGCTTCATTAACCAAAAGAAGAAGAAAAGCCATAGTAAATTCTAGGTGGTTACCCTGAATTCTTCAAACAAACTTATGAAACCAGAATCATACAAAACGTACTCGTTGAAAGCTAAATGTCTAACTGTGTATCGAGCGAATTTAAAGATTTAGATAAGAAACTATTCGAAACAAAATATCTGAAAGACACGCTAATTACATATTGGGCGAAACCCCAGTGTTGGGCGTTAAAGCCATCAACAAATACATATATCTTGGAAATCCCAAAAACCCTGCTTCACGTTTTCACTTAAAGAGAATCCAACCATAAAAACAACATTGTTGGGGATAATAGTTCCCAAGCCTAAAGAACTCTTCAAAATGCCAAGACAACAATATAAACAAGCAGAACCAAGTGCTACCAAAACGTTCAAGCAGGAGCAGACAACAGAACCAGCGAACAAGACCCAAGGCTTACCTTGGGAGTCCAACCACCAGGTCGCTCTGCATCCACCTTCTTCGTGCTAGGAAAGAACCATGAACGCAGGAGAAGCCTCCTGTCATCATTTGTACTCTAGTTAAAAACTGTATACATAATTTATGAATTAAATTAACAGACAAATCGATTTTGATAACTAACTTTACCTTTGCAAATACATTTGCAATCGACGCAGAGAGATAGGTAAGTGTGGTAAAGGTCTGTTATGCATAGCCGAGAGCAACTTCCAAAACCCACAACTAATGCGTGGTTGAATTTATTTTTAACACGGAGTTGACGCAGGGTTTCCATGACGACCATGGCAACCGAGTGAGAGCTCGGATCTCCTCCTCTCATACAGACTACCAGCAATACTACAACCCCAACAAGGGTTTAGCCTCTTGTCTCGTGATGTGTGAAGTTTCACGTGCCAGCATTAATCAGCCAACTGGCTCCCACTTTAAGTAATTTCGTTCACCCACTTTGTATAGTTTGTCATGCACGTTCTTTTTTCTTTTCCATTTGGCATATTGCCACAACCTTGGTCATTCACACATTATTGGCATATTAATATTTTTACAACACTTGGGATTAAAGATTCGTTAAGCTAGTGGAGCTAGGATTTATTGATGACCTCGAACTTTTACCAAGTAGTTTGTACATTGTCACAAATAGGAAAACCATGACCTATTTAACATTTCATGTTGGAGACACCAACTTGTAACCAATGCAAGTGAATCGACTTGCTTTAGCTTCATAAGCTAAGTAAGCCTTGGGGCTTGCTCGAGGAACCTTTTGTCGCATAATAAGAAAATAATCACATTTAGTTAAGTAAGTCATCATAGAATGATTTTGAAATGATAATTAAAATATCAATATAGATGCTAAAAACAGGTTGACATTCTAGTTACGAAATAAAGAGTTCATAATCATATTAACAAAGGTTTAGATATATTTAACAAGTTACGACTGTTATGGACAATAATAGTCGACAAGGACAAACACAAACAATTAGGTAATACAAATAAACCTGTATAAGCAATACATAAAAGAAATCATGAGTATCACAACATCGTTAAACAAAATTATATTCAATGATCATGTGTGTCGTCCTTAAGTTATGATAGTTAGGATGCACACAATTACATTTTACATAGTAATTCTAGTTTTGTACTATATGGAATTTTTTTTTTTTTATTTTGTGAAATTGAGGGTTATTACATATTGTATAAGAGCTATGTCATAGCACTAAGCCTGAATCGGCTCAAAACACTGCCGCTATTGCTAAGAATTATAAACTAATGATATATTTATTTGCATTTGTTTTTATTAATTCTAGGGATTAGAAGGAAAACTGTGTTGTCTAGGGAGAAATGACAGAATTCAAAATGCTTGAAGAGACACCCCCTTGAGTACCAGAAAATACTGGAGGAGGTGAACTTTGGGTGCATTTAAGTGAAAGTAGAGATAATAATCCAGCTGAATGACAACAAAACGTTGATGAATTAAGGGCAGAGTTAAAAAGAGTTAGGGAGGAAAATGAACAAATAATAAAGGCTCAAGAAGAACTGAATACTATTTTACTGGCCAAAATACATAGTACTGAAAAGGATGAACATAAAAACACTAAGGAAGATAAGGAAGCCACAACCCCTAAACGTAAAGGAAGAAAACTGGAATTTTTCAGCCATGGGGCTGAAACGTCCAGTTGTTAGGATATTCCTATACTCCATCCTAGTCCCACCAGTATTTTGATCATTTACATTTTCAGTCATGCATGCACTTTTAGGGTTTGCATGCATCAATTAGGGTTTCCATGCATTTGCATGCATTCCAGTCATCAATCCCAGCACCTAGCCCTCAGTTAGCTAGCCCCCGGAGCTTACTTCCACTTAGTTTCAGCCCTCCTAGCCTATCATGTGGCCTCCTTTCACCTACTGCATGAGAAGGGCGCCTTTCTCACCTACCAGTCCAGTTCACTTCAGTTATCCACCAGTCTTTCACTGATTTGAGGCCAAACTGACTCCTCACTGCTGTTATCACTTCAATTGACCTCCGATGAGACATGCCTACCTGTTCTGACTCCAGTTAGCTCCTCATGCGCCTCCATTGAGCCTCCTTCATTTAGTTAGTGTCTCCATGTGCCAGTTACATTCAGTTACACCTACCACACTCAATTAGACTGATGGTTGACAGTTACTTGAGCATTGATGACTCCACTGATGATGATATAGACTACTAGTTGTGCTCCGATGACACTCCAGTGATCCTTTGATCACTCCATGAAGGCTAATTCGAATTGCCACCTTAGGCATTCGAGTCCTCATGCATTGTACTATTTATTTGTACATATTGTGATTAACTAATTAGTGTGTGTGAAGTATTTTTGCTTCTATTTAAGTTCTACTATATTATTCTTCTGTTGCTCATTATACTGCATTGACCACTCTTCTTCTATTTTCTTTCTTAATCAATTACTTTCTTGTGAGGTATACATCATCTCTTAGATTCGCTGTGAGGATTTTCACATGGTATCAGAGCATGTTGAGAGTATTATTTGTCTCCATTCCTGAGAGTTTTTTGCAGGTTATTATCAAGATTTCGAGTGCAGTAGTTGCAGCAGTTTCTACACTTTTGCAGTAGTAGCAGTTGTAGATATTCTCTATTGTTTCTGTAGGTCTTCTACAGCTTCAATGTATTTAGAATAAATCCCTCCTCTTTCTTCATTAAACTATGATGAATGGAGACCAAAAATGATAGCATATTTGAAGAGCCATGATCTCTTTGATTGTTATTTTGAAAGAGAGTTTGAATCCGCTAAAGAGAAGATTGACTGGTTGAATAAAGGTGACATGGCCCTTGGAAGAATGATGATTACTATGCCTGATTACATATTGTACTCAATCATTATTGATATTGAAACTCCAAAAGAGCTATGGGCTCACCTGGATGAAAGATTCGGCAAACAGAATGAAGGATTTGGTCCAAATCCTTTCAAGAACAAGCAAAGTGATGCATTCACCCTCCTTGATGATCTCATTGATCATGAACTAGTATCAAACACATCTGATATTGAAGTTGTCCACAAAGAAGAAGAACTTGCAGATTCTACACTCATGCTCCCTATTTCTTCTCTTTCTATTCCAGCTCACAATCTATATATTGCAGAAGGTCCTAAATCCTCTCTTGCACCAGAGTCTGTTGGTTTGCATCATGCTCACATGATTATTTTGAAGGTAAAATTAGCTATTGGAGGTAATGCATTCGCTCTCCTCAAGTAATCACCTCTTATTTACTACTATATGATCATTATTCTATGCTTTCAGAAGGTTATTGAAGAATATGGCCATTTCCACCCGCTTGGGATAATTTCTCATGCATCTACTAGTTTTGATCTCACCTCTTATGGTTCAAAGGAGATCTCAAGAAACCATTGCCATTCGCTTGAGATAATCTCTCATGCATTTACTGGTTTTGATCTCACCTCTCATGGTTCAAAGGAGATCTCAAGAAACCATGATTCAAGTCTTGGATCTAATTTGAATTCTAAGCAAACACTACTTGAGATAATTTCTCATGCATATGATGGTTTTGATCTCACCCCTGCTGGTTCAAAGGGATCTCAAGAAACTATTCATTAAGTCTTAAATCTGATTTGGATTTCAAGCAATCATTATTATTTGATGGTTCTTTTTGGCATAATCTCACCCATGATGGTTCGAAGGACAAGACAAAAGACTATTTGCATATTCATGTTTTTTATCCTACTTCAACTGATTCGAATCATAGGTTCAAGGATCATCCTCATACTTTTGGATTTGTTCTCATCACATTCGATCTGAAGAGTAAGTACAAGCACATGATTTTTGAGCATGATCCACTTCTTCCCAAGAAGAAGATACCTCCAAACATATGACCAAGCATCACACATGCTTGAGTTTGGAGCATTTAATTTTTTGTGTGTGACTTACAGTATGTTTTTGAGGGGGGGGGTATATTTCCCATGAAAATTTTCCCACTTCCTTGGGTTATTGACTGTTATTATTCATTGTATTGGGTGACCTTTGGTCTTAGTTACCAGGGCCTAGGATGGATTAAGGGGGGGGGTTAGGATATTCCTATACTCCATCCTAGTCCCACCAGTATTTTGATCATTTACATTTTCAGTCATGCATGCACTTTTAGGGTTTGCATGCATAATCTAGGGTTTGCATGCATGTATTGTCCCCATCTTGACCCCATTACATTCTAATGTAAATGATGTAATATTATTATAAAATCATGGTGATGAGCTCAAGGCCAAGGCCCCACCATCGATTTATTGATGCATATGGTTTGCGTGCTAGCCAAGCACATTGGAATTTCAACATCATGTAAATATGCATTTTAATAAAATACCCACAACTAGCTATGCAATGCAACAAAGAGATGGGGGCACGATTTTACAAGGAATTGGGAGGGAAAATATTCAAACCCTTGGAGCCAATCAGGTCAAGCCAAATGTCAATGAGATAACCCATCAAACCCTCAACTACCCATATTGACTTTTGTACCCAATCATTCATTCTCCCAAGAGTTGGTTGAGGTAGTTAATGCCTTGGGAATGGAGAGGTATGGTGGTACAAATTCGAGTATGGGCAAGCCACCCTACATGGAAAATCGTGTTTGGCTTCTTGGGCAAGAAAATAGCCATGAATTGCTCCCCTAAGTGATTATCCAAAAACCAGTTGCTCTCCCTCACGATTTTGGAGCTACCTGGGCATTTTCCAGCCATGTTGTTGGGTGTTCTCCTTGATCCTCAACTGGGAGAAGGGAATTTTTGTGTTGTATACCAGTGGGGAAGATGGAAAATCGAATTGGGGTTCCATAGAGACCATTCTGGCTGTTAAATGCTAAGATGGTTGGGGAGAAATCGTTTTTCCTCCCTTTGAATGTTTTTCCCCATCTCACAATTTGTTTTTGGTTGGAAACGATTTGGGGAAAACCCCAAACCCATGGCCATCCTGTTGGTATATCCATTGCTTTGGCTTGAGCTTGAGAGCAAGCATCTAGGGTTCAAATGTAGCCTGATAAACCCACTTGTGTACTGGCTTGGTTGAGATGAAATGAGTAATTGGCTGTGTATGAGCTGAATGTCCCCCTTTCCTTGTAAGAGTCATGCCTAGCTCGGGGGTGGAAGTTGTGTTGAGAGATTGATGAACACAACTAGCCTATGGTTGGGTGGAATGTTGTAGTGACATAGGTAGTTGTTTGGGACTATTGCACAATGAAGATAAATATTTTTTTTTTCTATATATTTACTTCTGCAATGTTTAAATTGATGATTGTTTGATATGTTGTATGCACATTTATTTTATTGTTGTGAATCTAATGAAATTGGCTGAGATCATGTAAAATCCCCATGAGATTGGCACCGTGTTCCTTTACTCGAATTGGGTTCATAGATGGGTACATTACATTTGGTATCAGAGCTGCTGGTTACAGCATTGGGCCTTCATGGGATACCTATCACAATTGCAGAGGTAAATATGCTTCCTGCTCAACATTGATAATTAAGAAAATAAAATTCAAAATTTTCAAATTTTCAAAATTTTTCTAAGTGTCTATGAGTTTTCTGCCAAAAACTGTGCCGGTGGAAGGACTCGGCAAGTTGGTCCGCAACAGTGGAAGGACTTAGCAAGTTGGTCCACAATGGTGGAAGGACTCGGCAAGTTGGTCCGCAACAATAGAAGGACTCGTCAAGTTGGTCCGCAATGGCAGAAGGACTCGACAAGTTGGTCCGCAACGGCGGAAAAAGTTGGCGAGTTTTCACCGAAATGGTGGAAGAAGTTGGCAAGTTTTCACCGAAACGGTGGAAGAAGTTGGTGAGTTTGCGCCGCAATATCGGAAGAACTCAGCGAGTTTGTCCGTAATGGGCTGAAAGAGAATTTCCAAGTCCGTTGAAACAGAGAATTTCAGTTGTTTTCCAAGGTAAATTTCAGGCCCCTTGACCCCTGTCGTCCCCTGAAGATAGTCGTTGAAAGTGTGAAAGGCATTCTGTAGGCTTGGAATGTGTTCTATGAATTGCATAAAGGGGGTGTCGAATTCTCAATAAGGGTAAATGGTTGTAATATCCATTATGGAGGATGAATGGGAAATTCCTCACCTTAAACTATTTATGTTTATAGGATAAGAATTGCATGTTTGGGAAATAGAAAAAATGAATGTTATACACGTATGTATATACATAATTTCTAATTGATGAAGATATCATAGCTAATAATTGCTTGTGTGCTTGGTAGGGAAGCCAAGAAAAGGATTAGCTATGATGCGGAGGAGAAACTCCATGTGATGATGGGAAACAGGAAAAGGATAATTCCTTAACTCCTCCATTGCTATTATATTTATATTTCCTAAGTTTTATATACTGAAACTTATGGCATAGGGATGCTAGAAATGTAAGGGAGTAATGCATATGAATTAGTGGGCATGATTAAAGAGTCATTGCATAGTGTATGTGAATTGCTTATGCATGAGCATGATGTTGCATATGGGTAAAGGTAGTGAAAGTTACACATGCAATAGCCCATTAATGGTATTTCCTATGGTTGATCACCAGTAATGTTGTTGATAATGGTTGTACGAATCAGACTATAGAAGCATGATTGAAAATGTAAGAGGATAGATAGATGAAGTGAATACTTACTAACTGGAACACTAACAGACATTGCATAGTGCATGTCAAAATGTTGGTAAAATAGTGACATTTTACATATGCAATGTGTGAAAATCATATCACATCCAATAACTCTAAAAGAAATTACACTCTCTCATATGAAAAATCTCACACAACTGGTCAAAGGCACAAAAATAATGTGCAAGAATAGATTTCTGTATTACTTCTCATGAACAATAATTACATCAGCCAACATATGAATGTTGTAGGCTATTATTAAATAACATTACAACAATAATTCGAATGGCTAAAGATGCCAAAAGAATATTCTATCCATCAGACTTTCTAAAACTGCCCATCCCCCCTAGGTGGCAAGTTAGCTTTCCAAATCTGCTCAAAAGCTCACAAATTGCTAAATTAGTGAGTTTAAGGTGAAATAAAGGTAAAATCAATTCCAAATACAAAATTTGAGTGGAAATGGTGTCAAGAAAATTTTTTGGTGTGAAAAACACTTTCCTAGGTTGACTTGCTCTTTCCTTTGGGGGAAAAAGTAGTGAAAGCGGCAGCTTTCTTCACAAATGTACCCTCCTTCCTAAATATTATCCAAAATTCTCTAGGAATGTGCCCAAGTGGCCTAGGAGTCTTGTAGAACACACCTTGCATGGAATCTTATCCTCCCATACTGCCTTGTGGGCCACACAATGGCAATTTCCTCAATTATTACATAGAATTAACCAACAAGTGATTAATTAATGCATCTTATGTAATTAAATAAATGGTAGGAAGGATTAAATATTTCAACACCCCCTCTTAAGTCTAACTTACATGATCTAAATATCAGAATATATAAAAAATGCTAAGGGCCCAGTAACAAGACTTGGTCACCCCGTGCAAAATACTGTCGGTCCACAAAACAAGGATAGAAGGAAAACCTCATGGGAAAAACCTTCCCTCAAAACATGGACATATCAAAATTGAAAGGTTGTTGATCAACCCTTCACTCCACCACATGTCCAACCATCCCAAGCAATGATCTAAGATAGCTAAATGTCTTCTCTGTGAAAGCCTTGGTGAAGATATCTGCAGTTTGCTCACCTGTGGGGCAATACTGCAAATCTATGATCTAGTCATGCACTAGTCCCCTGATGTAGTGCATATGAATCTATATGTGCTTGGTCCTCTGTCTTTGTACTAGATCACATGAAACTCTAATGGCACTCTGGTTGTCACAATAAATGACAGTAGGAGTACTGAAAGCAATCTCAAACTTAGACAAAATCCCCTGCAACCAGACACACTATGTAGCAGCATTCACTGCTCCTCTATACTCTGCTTCCACTGAAGATAGTGCTATGGCATTCTGTTTCTTGTTGTACCAGCAAATAGGGCCACCTCCAAGAATGAAAACAAATCCTGATGTGGATTTCCTATCAAGGCTACCACCAGCCCTATCTGAATCTGTGAAACCCAAGAGATGTAAGCTCGAATCTCCCACATAGTGAATCCCATCACTCTTTGTTCCCTGCACATAATGAAGGATTATTTTTTCATCCCTCCAATGTAACTCATGTGGCTGCTAAATGTATCTATATGCCACACTCACAGCATATGCAAGATCTAGACGAGTGTGAGTCAAGTAGAGTAAGCTACCAATCAACTGTCTGTAGAGTGTACTGTCAAAAAGCAGTGTAGATTCTGCTTCTTCCATTTTGACTCCAGAAAGGAATGGAGTCTTAGAAGGCTTGCAATCAACCATCTTAAACTTCTTCAACAGATCAGAAGCATACTTTGACTAACATACCTTGGTACCTTCTTTTGTTTGTGAAATTTCAAGCCCCAAAAATTGCTTGAGAATTCCCAAGTCACTCATGGAGAATGCTTGGTGCATTGCGGTCTTAAGAGCTTCTATTTGTTCAGTGCTATCACTTGTGATAAAAAAATCATCAACATACAACACTATTAACATAATAAAACCATCAACAAACTTCATATAGACATTTGGATCAGATTTACACCGAACATAGGATTGTGACAGCAAAAAACTGTCCATCTTCGCATACCAAGCCCTGGGGGCTTGCTTCAGTCCATACAAAGACTTTTTCAACCTGCAAACAAGTTTTGGATCTGATGTGTACCCCTATGTTTGCTACATATACATCTCCTCTTCAAGTTCCCCATGGAGGAAAGCACTTTTCACATCCATGTGATGTACTTCCCACCGCTTGGAAGCTGTCACTGCCAAAACTAGTCTAATGGAGTCTTTCTGAGCTACCGGTGCAAATGTTTCATTATAATCAAGTCCTTGGACCTGAGAATACCCCTTTTCTACCAGCCTTGCCTTTTACTTAATGGTTTTACCATCCGCTGCACATTTAGTCTTATAAATCCATTTGCATCTTACCAACTTCCTCCCTGCGGGGAGCTTGACTAGCTCCCAAGTTTCATTCTTCTACAATACTGAAACTCCTCATCCATAGAAATATTCCATCTAGGATCATGTGAGGAATCCTCATATGTTTGTGGATCAGAATCTATCATCATATAGAACTTCTCAAAAAGATAAGGATCATTAACATTAAGAGCAGTCTCAAATTGTGATCTAGTCCTCCTTTGGTCCTGAGGGTTGCCTACTAGTTCACCTGCTGCTTGCAAATTTTTTGCAGCCCACTTAGGCCTTGTAGGTGAGTTTGAAGCTGCAATAAATTGATCCTCATCATCAGAAATATCAGAATAAAAAATATCAACAACATCACTTACTTCTTCTTCAGTCGGCGGTGAAGATGAATCTCCAATTTCTACGCTCTGAGAGGGCTCTTCCTCAAACTACACACTTCTTTCGATGAATGCTTTATGAGTTGTCATGTTCAGAAACTTATATGCTTTGGACTCCTCTGAATATCCCACAAACAAACATGGTTGGATTTGGGGCTGCGTAGCCCTCCTCTTCTCAATCGGAATCCTAGCCCAAGCCCTTGAGCCAAAAATCCTGAAATGAGAGATATCCGGTTTTTTACCTGTCCAAGCTTTGAAAGGAGTGATACCTTTGAGAGATTTGTGTGGCACTCTATTCTGAATATAGGTGGCACAATTTATTGCTTCATCCCATAGCTTTGGAGACAAACCTTTTGCCTCAAGCATGCATGTGGCCATCTCCTTAAGAGATCTGTTCTTTCTCTCAGCAACCCCATTCTGCTGAGGTGTATATGGAACTATATGTTGCATCTGTATGCCTGATGAAGCACAAAATTGCTAAAACTATGATTTCACATACTCACCACAATTATCAGACCTTAACACCTTAATATGCCTACCAGACAGATCCTCAACTAAGGCTTTGAATAGCTTGAATAACCCAAAAAAGTTTAATTTAAGCTTGATGAAATAAACCCAACAGTACCTGCTAAAATCATCTATGAATGTGAGAATGTATTTTGCTAAATTCAATGACTCATGAGAAAATGGACCTGATATATCAGTGTGTATAAGTTCCAATGGTGCAGTGGTTCTCTCAGTGGTATATCTCCCATACTTGTGCTCAGGGTGTTTTCCTAGGATGCAGGATTGATAGACACCTTTGGAAAATTTGATATTGGGCAGCCCTATAACCATCTCTTTCTCATGAAGTTGGGAAAGGTATTTGTAGTTTAGGTGGACAAATATGTCATGCCATAGCTTGCTGGAATCATTAGCATGGGTCAGTAGAGAAGAAGGTGAGGAGTTTGGCACAAAATGAGAAAACTTGTAGATTCGAGAACAATGGTCAGCAGTACCAAATGCAATAATTTATCCTGTTGAAATTTCTGCTATCTCAACATCATTGGGGGTAAAGGTGACTCTCTCGGGCAGCCCTATATGGGTCATCTGATAGACTGATAGTAGGTTTGCAGCAATTCCAGGGACATATAAAACATTATTAAATGACCCAAACTCGAGATCTATGCTACCTTTTCCTTTGCTAGAAGTTTCAGAATTGTCTCCCAATACAATATTCGGACCATTGGAAGAGTCAAGTGAAGTAAAACACTTACTTGCAGACACCATGTGTCTTGAAGCACTGGAATCAATGATGAATGATGAATATTGAGAAGTGCTAGCCATCAGTGCATGAATGCTCTCTTTGTCATCGGAATTTGATCCTCCATCTTTTCTTCTTGCGCTTTCTGGGAGAGGGATGTTGGCTTTCTCCAATGCCTGAGTTAATTGGTCGATGGTATTCTTCATACAAGAGATTTTGGGATGAAAGCCCTTGTTGAAATATGTGCACTTTGTCCTCTCATTCTTCTTGTTCGGATTCTTCTTGAAGTTTGATGGCTCTCCATTAAAATTTTGCTTGTCTTTCCGCTCACCGGTGGGCTTTTTGAAGTTGCCTTTCTTCTTGCCTTTCGAATTATTTGAGTCTCTAACACTTAGACAATGGTCTTTGGATGGATTTTTAATGGCTCCCATTAAGACCAGCTTGTCTTTCTCTTGAGTTAATGACTTCATGAATTTTGAAAGTGACGGGCTCTTCCAATTTTTAATTGTTTTCCGGGTGGAATTGAAGGTGGAAACAAAAATTGAATAGTTCGGGCCAAGCTTGGAGAGAATGGACAAAACTAATTTCTCATCTTTCTTGTCTATTCCGCATTGCTTCAGTTGCAATATAAGAGACTTGAATTTGGAGAAGAATTCTTGTAGATTATCGAAATTCTGTGGGCTCAAAGAGACTAGCTCGTTATCCAATTGGTGGCCTCTCAATTCGTCGGTTTTATCGAACAATTCTTGAAGTTTCAGCCATACTTCATTGGGTGAAGTGAGGCCATCAAGATGAAATAAGAGTTCTCTGGATGTAGTGAGACATAACAGCCCATAGACTTCATCCCTTCGATTATGCCATTTAGATTTCTCCACTGCTGAGGTTGGCTCAGCTTCTGTTGCCATGGTCACCCTGTAGAGCCCTTTACTCCTCAGTAGAATCTTCATCTGTGCTTTCCAGTCAAAATAATTTAAAGGAGTGAGGATGATTTGCTATGTATGATCCATTGCTGCAACTGATATAACTTTTGGACTGAAATTAGAACACTTCTGGATTCCAAAATGCGCCCTACAGAGAATAGAATTCACCTGGTGAATTGATCAATGCACCCTTCCTGAGACTGTTGGATCCTGCAAGACAATCAATAGATGAAAGGAATAGCTTGATGGCTCTGGTACCATGTGAAAATCAGATCACATCCAAGAACTCTCCAAGAAATTACACTCTCTCATATGAAAAATCTCACACAACTGGTCAAAGGCACAAAAATAATGCACAAGAATACATTTCTGTATTACTTCTCATGAACAATAATTACATCAGCCAACATATGAATGTTGTAGGCTGTTATTAAATAAAATTACAGCAATAATTCAAATGGCTAAAGATGCCAAAAGAATCTTCTATCCATCAGACTTTCTAAAACTGCCCATCCCCCCTAGGTGGCAAGTTGGCTTTCCAAATCTAATCAAAAGCTCATGAATTGCTAAATTAGTGAGCTGAAGGTGAAATATAGGTAAAAGCAATGCCAAATAAAAAATTTGAGTGGAAATGGTGTTAAGGAAAGTTTTTGGTGTAAAAAACACTTTCCTAGGTTGACTAGCTCTTTCCTTTGGGGGAAAAAGTAGTAAAAGCGGCAGCTTTCTTCACAAATGCACCCAAGTGGCCTAGGAGTCTTGTAGAACACACCTTGCATGGAATCGTATCCTACCATATTGCCTTGTGGGCCACACAATGGCAATTTTCTCAATTATTACATAGAATTAACCAACAAGTGATTAATTAATGCATCTTATGTAATTAAATAAATGGTAGGAAGGATTAAATATTCCAACACAATGAGCCACTTAAGATCATCATGGTGGTTGCTAATAATTAGTTGTGTTCGCATTATTGTAGGACCAAAGAAAACCAAAGCATGGCTAAGGATGAGGATGATGTTGATGCATATGACCAACAACCTTGTGAAGAAAGGATGGTGCAACAAATCTATGATCACAAGGTTGGAAAAAGGACTGTGTAGCCTTGGTAAGAGGCCAACTGATTAGGTAACATCAAGCGATCTTAATAACAACCATGCAGGTAATGGTTATTTGTGCTTAATTGCATGAATGATTGAAAGAGGATTTGGTGAGATCCCTTCAACTATGTTAAATTATGTTGATTTGGTTTGCATATGGTATTGAATGATTGAAAGAGGATTTGGTGAGATCCCTTCAACTATGTTAAATTATGTTGATTTGGTTTTCATATGGTATTGAGTGCCTGAATGTGAATGTCATCTTACCAAGTATGGTCAGGAGTGGGTAAGTGAAGGAAAGGAACCTTACACCCTATAGTTCTTTTTTAGAAACCTCAATGCATTCACATGAAATTATATCATGCCATTTGTGTATGTTGGTTGTGAGTTTAACAACCAAAGCAAGTGATGACTTATGGTCCTGTTGTAGTGTATGCCATATGAGATAGGCATGGTTAGGCCATAATATGTTGGAATGCATAGTATTCATGGCTTAATGCAAGTTTGTATTGAGGGGTTATGCATTGAGTGAATGCACATTAAAAGGTTATGTAAATGTTGTGAATGTGCATGCATATGTGCGGGTGCACATGTTGAGATGCGTTGTGTGATTGCATGGGTGTGATATCTATGTTTCATTGCAATTAGATAATATATGAAATGGTGGACTATTGTTAATCCTGAGACCATTTCATGAGCTCAGACATGTGATGGGATACCATAGCACTCTGTTGGAAGGACAAAGTTGCATGGAATGTGAAGTAATGAGTATTTACAGTTTATTTAAATTGCATGGATAGTGTGACGGTGTCTTGCAATTTTATTGTGATAATGATACATATATAGAAATGTATATATTTCATTGCATTTCGGATGTTAACAGCTGAAGGTGTTTGAATTATTGAGCATTATAATTCTGAGATCACTTCAGTGACTGTTGTGGCAATGAAAGGATTATATGCATAGATACTCACAACGTGTTTGGATGATTGAAGTTTTAGTTTTTAGGTAGAAAAGTCTTGCGTATGGAAATGAGGATAAGTACATAGTAAAGATCGAGATCTACCATGCGCAAAAGCTAAAGGTTATGAGAAGGTTCTCATGGTTGTAACTTATGCATGAAACAAATCTGAAAATTGTCTGATTTAAGTTTATGAGAATAATCTCATGGTTGCAAATCTAATTTCTATAGGAAAACAGATTTGTAGATTTCAGATTTGAGAATTTGCTCATAATTGCTAATCATTGTTTGGCTTATATAAAATTGTATTAGGAGGACATGTTGTAGGTGGATGTTCATGTATGGTAGCAAGGGTGAAACCATAATGTATAGAGTGATACCACTTACGAGAGCCAAAAAATATGAGGATAGCCTCATTGTTAAGCAAATCAATTTCTGTAGGAGGACAGAATTGTAAATTCAAGTTTGAATTTAATTATTAATGCTATTGATTGGTTATGAAACAATCAGATTTGAAGTTAAATGTTGATGACTATTTGGCTATTTGATAAGTGTGCCAGGATGACACATTGCAGGAAGACCATGTGTGATGGCCTGCAGAAGCCAAATTAGATGGGAAGGATCCCATGTTTTGGAAATGGGTTTCGGGTGAAATGCCATTGTAAATGTGATAATGTCTCAACCAAACTACATGTTGGTAAAGCATGTGAGTGAGACAGTAAAATTATGCCAAGAAGGCATGTGTGGGTTATGGAACGTGAAAAGATTGGGGTGGCAAACCGAAGGATTGTTGACTTAGAGAAGGGATCCCCCATTCTTCGCAAATGAAGAAAATATACATCTGTGAAACGAATGAGTATTCTGTAACCCTAACTAAGAATATACATGTCCGGTTATTAGAATTAATATGCAAGGCATGTTTTATTATTTCATTATTGTTCCAGACTGCTTGAGTGTGACTAAGGCCTACATGGATCACATCAGAAAGGGATGCATACATTTTTGGTGATGGGTTATGTTAGGGTTTTCAATATTGACTACACCCTAAGGGAATGGACACATTATTGGTGTTTCAATACTTGATAGTGAATGTTATGAAATATGATTACAATTTTAGAGCAGCAATACTGATGAGCCTACTTATCCTTCTTGTGCTACCAGCTTACACATATATAATTTGGTGTTGCACATTAAGAGACAAAGTGAAGAAAGGGTGCTCAAGAGGACTGTATAGGAAGTGGTAACCTTTCTACGCTTACACTCAAGGACACTAGAAGAGATGGATAGGCCCGAGGAGCTGTGTAGCAGAAAAGGGGTATCATCCTTGTGTAGTGTGAGTGGGTATTGTGGGGCCATGCTAGCCTGTAGTCAAGTGAGTCACCTATGGAGTTCCTGGGGGGAACCACTGGTTTGCATAAGAGAAGGATCCGTGTAATCATATTATGTTGTTCTTATTGCCTAATAAACCCAGTCGGTGTACTGGCTTGGCAATGGTTGTTGTATGCTTGATAAACCCAATCAGTGTACTGGCTTGGCATTGGCTATATGCATGTTGTGGAGGTATTGGTGAAGGGTGTTATTTCCTGACAAAACCAGTCGGGAAACTGTCTTGGAAATGGTCGTTGTATGCTTGATAAACCCAATCGGCATACTAGCTTAGCATACTGATATTTGAAATGCTTGATAAACCCAGTCGGCGTACTAGCTTAGCATACTGATTTTAGGGATGCCTAATAAACCTAGTTGGCATATTGGCTTGGCATTGCCTATTTGGATGATGCTGTCGAGCAGCATGTATGCTGGAAAAGTATCCACCCCACAGGTTGTTGGTTATGGAGCCAGATCTTCTAGTCTCATAGATGATATTATATCAGCCGTGTTTGTACCCCAGTTCTATATGATATGTAGGTGGACTGTACACTCACCCTAGCGGGGGGGTGTGGGGGAGAATTGGCCCCCCACGGGGTTCCAGGGGGGACCATCCCCCCCATTGGGGGGTCTGGGGGCCAGCGGGGGTTCAGGGGCAGTGCCCCCGAGAAATGGGGGTTCGGGGGCAATGCCCTCGAAGAAACTTTTTGGGGTTGTTTTCGCCAGCTGTTTTGCAGGCCCATGGTTTTGGGTATCCTGTGGTATTTTCCCATTGTATTTTTCTTATAAAATAAAGGCATTGTAATACAACTAGGGTGGTTGATGTATTAGGTTTTATGCATTGTAAAGATCTCTGAGATCAGGAGAGAGACTGTGAAACAGAGAAGAGGAAGTGCAGTGGTTGTGCTGCAGGTTATATCCCTTCGACTTGTTGGACGATAATAATAATAAGGACTGGCAAATTCAGTGTGGACGTAGCCCAAGTTGGGTGAACCACGATATATCTGTGTCTCTCTTGTAATGTGTATGTGTGATTATATTTTCATTTCTGTTTTTTGTTATTGCTCTGCGATCCTGTTTTTCTAACATAGGTGATCCAAGGCTTATAAAGCAGAGAAGGAAACCTGTGGAGTAGCGAGGAAATGAACAATACAGATAAGTATTCATTTTCATTTATTTATTGTTTGGAATAATGAATATTTCAAGTATAAGTATTCTAACAACTAAGCTGATACACTGTTGTTTCTTTGTTGGAAACCTTGGTCATGGCAGGAAACAAGGACCCTGAAAGAACTATAAAACCAAAGAGTAACTAGTTGTGCACTATAAATTCTTGGTAAAACAAGAGAGTAACTAGTTGTGCACTATAAATTCTTGGTAAACCCAGACAGTAACTAGTTGAACATTAACTACTTGATGTTGACATTGATAAAACCCAGTCGGCGTATTGGCATGCCATTTCCTATTCGAATGGTTGAGGAGTAGCCTACGTGCTGGCCCAACGCTCGTTATTATATCCACAGGAAATCCAAGGCTTGTAAAGCAAAGAAGGATCCTATGGGATAAATCGAAGACATCCAATACAGATAAGTATTTGGTTACCTTGCAGCTTATTGCTTAGGAATATACATGTGTATGTGATTTGGATTTGATTTCCTAAACTCTTGTTTAGAGATAAACCCTGTGAAAATAAACTAAACATGTGAATTGATTCAATGTTTGAGTATAGGTATTGCTGTAAGCAAGGATTATGAAGGCATCATAGGGATGTGTGTGGACATGTGGCTATCCTAAAGAGCTCAGTATGAGCAGTAATGAAAGATGGTGCTAGTGGAATTGTGTGGGTCCTAGCAACCAAAGGTTCTGTAAGTAGCAATGGGGAAGGGTTCCCTGGTTGAAAGGAATTACATAGACCTTAGACACTAAGTGTCATAGCCAAGAAAGGGAAAGTCAAGCATTCACATTGAAGTGAAAGAGTCTAAGGAGCATGAAACCAGAGTTGTGGTGTGGCTCCGGATTGGAACAAGACTAAGAGGGGGAAACTCTTACTCTTCTCTGTTAAATTTTCAGAATTTACTTCAATCTGATCTAGGATCTTAACTGAGAGAACAACATGTACAACAAATCTACAGCATATCAATCATGGACACAATAATGCAAGCACACAAGAGACACATAGTTTACTTGGGGAAACCATAAAGGTGAAAAACCCCAATAAATTCCTCAGAGATAGATAGAACAATGATACAACCAAAATACAAGAGATAGTCTTCTCCTAGCAACAGAGCCTCCTCCTCCACAAGTGCGCCACTCTTCCAAGTGTGTGAGAGAGAATAGAATGTGTAAAATGAGAGAGACACACTCTCTATTTATACACTAACTTGACTTGACCTTTACTCAACTAGGTCGGCCTCAACTTAACCACTTAACATAATGTTGACTGGGCCAACCCCCACTAGGGTGGTCTAATAACCCTTTGACCCACATGGCCAACCCCCAATAGGGTGGTCTAATAACCCTTTGACCCACATGACTTATACAGGGCCGACCCCAACAAGGTGGTCTAATAACCCATCAAGTATAAGTTACGACACTTACAATATAAATGACGACACTTCCGTATAGAGGAATAATAACATCTCTATAGGAATACAATATACATATATGTGAAATACATTCCGAAGTTACATATACATCAACACTCCCTCTTAACTAGGAAGGTATTTGTCGACACAGGTCTTCTAGTACAAATCTTCTTCTCTGGATCATCATTAGCGAATCATCATCCTTGAATCATCTTCATCGTCACTGTTGCTGCTATCTCAATCAATCTTTGAATCTAATCATCATAGGAAGTTCTACAGAGCCAGTCCTTTTTCATATTGGATATAGGCCCACCATCTGCAGGCCTTCATCATCTGTGCAAACGGTCTGATAGAGGTGGCCTCTCAGGACTAATTTTATGTGCGGATGCAATACCGAAAAGAGTATCCCAGGAACATTTATGTTCCTAAGCACGACCGACAAGATCTTCCAGGACTTATTACATGTATCTCCTCCACAATAACTTTAAAGAGCATCACAGGAACATTTATGTGCCGCAGCACGACCAGCAATATCTCTAAAGAGCATCCCAAGACTTATTATGAGCATACAGCTCAACCTCTCGGATCTCGAAGACTGATTACATGTGGATAGACAAAACCTTTAAAGAGCATCCCAGAAGCATTTATGTGCCGCAGCACAACCGGAAATATCTCTAAAGAGCATCCTAGGACTAATTACGAGCACACAACTCAACCTCTCGGATCTCCAATATTTATTACATGTCTCCGTAGTAATACCTCATCCCAGGACTGATTACGAGCACACAGCTCAACCTATTGGATATCTAAGGATTGATTACATAGTACATAGCAATACCGGAAAGAGTACCCCAGGAACATTTATGTGCCGCAGCACGACCGACAAGATCTCCCAGGACTGATTACATGCTATTTGCACAACCTGCCACATATCATCTCTGACCTCCAAGTATGAACCTAATACTCATGATCCAATGGATCATCATCGCACGAGGCATCATCTTGATGCCCATGATCATACTGATCATCATCACTTGTACCATCCTGGTACATATCATCTGGAGCAACATCCTAAAGCTCATAATCATGATCAACCTGATCATACAATGCATCCACCTGATGCACACCAAGTATCTACCTGATACATATCATCAGACATGATCCACCTAATCATACAATGTATCCACCTGATACAAATACATGATACATATCAACATAGATGATCTACCTGATCATACAATGTATCCCCCTGATACATATACAGATACATGGTCCAAGCATCCAACATGATGCATATACAAATACATACAAATGATCCAACCGATCATATCCAGCATCCAACATGATGCGTACATACATATAAATGATCCAACTGATCATATCCAGCATCAACATGATGCATACATACATACAAATATAAATGATCCAACTGATCATATCCAACATCAACATGATGCGTACATACATACAAATATAAATTATCCAACTGATCATATCCAACATCCAACATGATGCATATATAGAGCAGTAACTAGAGCATCGTCCTGATGCTCATCATCCAACGCTTACATCCACAACCATGTGAAGGATCCTCCTTCCAACATGCTTGGAATGGCTTCAGCAAATGTTACCATCACTTCTTCCTCGAAGTGTCATTGATCTGAAGAACACCAAACCTCTCCCTGAAGTACTCAAACTTCACCCTGGCTAGTGGCTTCGTCAGCACATCTGCAATTTGCTCGTCCGTCGCAACATACCGGAGCTTCACATCTCCTCTCTGCACCATATTCCCGATATAGTGATATTTGATCTCTATGTGTTTCGACCTATCATGAAACACTGGGTTCTCAGACAGCTTCACACAACTCTGGTTATCGCAGAATATGCCAGTAGCATCCAATGGGAGATCAAATAACTCAGACAGTAGCTTCCGTAGCCATACTGCCTCATAACTAGCTGAACAAGCTGCAACATACTCTGCCTCAACTGTACTCAGTGCTACGCAGGACTGCTTCCTGCTAAACCAAGAGATCACACGTGATCCCATACTGAAGCACCATCCAAATGTGCTCTTCCTATCTGCAGCACTTCCAGCCCAATCTGAATCAACATAACCCTGCTGGTTAAACTTTTGATTCACTTCATACTTAAGCCCATGTACTCTTCAGGTACCTCAAAACATGTTTTACAGCAATCAGATGAACACTCCTCGGATCTATCAGGAACTGACTTAATGTGTTTACAGCAAAGCAAATATCTGGTCTCGTGTTCGTCAAGTACATCAAGGACCCAATCATCTGACGATACATAGAGATATCAACTGGCTCAGATGAAGCATCACATAGAAGCTTCAGGTTCGATGCCATAGGTGTGGCCATGGCCCTGCAATCCATCATCCCAAACCTCTTCAGGATCTCTACTACATACTTCCCTTATCCAAGGAAGATTCCATCTACACTCTGCCACACCTCCATACCAAAAACAAATAGTGCATCATCCCCAAGTTCTTCATCTCTAACTCAGCAGCAAGCTTCCGTTGCGTGTCGGCAATCAATCCATCCTCACCTGTAACAAACAAGTTATCCACATACAATAGTAGTATCACTGGATTGCCTTCCTCAACCTTGTAGTAAAGGTTGAAATCCACTTTACTCTTGGTAAAGCCCAAACTGGATAGAAAGCTGTCTATCCTACCATACCAAGTTTTGCACATATATGACTCCCTGTCATGTGTCTCAGAACCAAGTGGCTTCTCCACATACACTTCTTCTTCAACTACACCATTCAAGAAGGTTGTCTTGAAATCCATCTGGTGTATCTTCCACTTAATCACTTTTATATTTCTCTATGCTGCCATCTATAGCATGATTGATCTTGATAGATCCATATGGAAGTCATAAAAAACTTCCCTTCAGGTCTTGGGACCACATCCCAAGCATCATTCTTCATGATCGACGGATCATGGCATTCTTCCCATATCCTGGGAACTTCAATATCTTCAATACATAATTTTGTTGCTGAACAAATGTTGTAGTTCTTCTTTTGTAGGTGATGGTATATGATCTTTCCTACACAACAAGTTAAATTTCATGATTAGAAAACATCTCATAGTTTTCAGAACAAGTTATTACACATAAAGAAATATGTCATACAGTCATGCAATTATCTTAGCCAATACAACATTTATCCATATTCCGTAACTTTCTAGATGCCTTCCAATCTCTACCAGAACATTGTTAAGAGTGTGCACAACTCCTAACATGTCAGCAAAGAGGTTTCATTCTAGATAAGTAGCAATGGAATATTGTATAGTGCTATAGGCCACTTACCCATGTATATTAGTAGTATACTATTCATCAATGCAACTATTCTAATATTCATAATACACAGCCGAATTCTTATGAACACAAGCATATACATCATTGAATAACATTATGTATGAAATGACAATTCAAATACTTATCTTTGTTTGGTTGCTAGGTGGACTCCCTCTAAATCTTTCCAACTCCATTCTGATGTGGATTGTGAGAAGTGGTCAACTCTCTCTGAATATCTGCATCCTTGCAGAAACTACTGAAGTGTGCTCCTTTGCTTTCTTGCAGGAACAACTAGAGTGTGCTCCCTCTTGAAATTTGCTTCCTGGATTACTTATCCTTGAACTTACATCCATCCTTAATCACTATGCATGTTTATTAGTATCATCATTGTGTTATCCTTGAGGTCTCATACATAACCACATATTTATTAGTATAATCTTAATACTATCAAAACACAATAATCTCAAGCATGTATAGTCAGGATCATTTCAAACACAGATAATAAACATTAGTATTCAAGGTTTCAGGGAAGTCTTCTTTTACTCATGCATATTCTTATTTGATCATTGGTCTCTTCTGATTAGTTAAATTATCAATGCATAAACCCGTGATTACTCAAGCCTATACCTTCATGATTCTTCTGGTTAGTCACATCATCAATCATGGCAAGAAGAATAATATGCACACAACCATGACTATTAAAACCTATGACTTCATGAATAATCATTATCAACAACACAACAGTATAAGATCCTAACACAAGGTAGGATTCTAGCTTGATATAGGAAAAACATACCTGGATTAGCATGCTAGCTAGTTATGTCTAACATACCCGCATAATGTCTTCTGGCTCTCTTCAATGACTTGTGCTAGTAACCTGCATGTCTCATAAGTTATCCATTGTAGGACCAAGTTATACATACCTTGTAAGTAGATCTTCTAAGCGATCCATGACAATGCATGAATCTTTGTCCTCATGTCATCATGATCATATGTTCTTGAACCAGAACATGATTTGTCTTTCTTGGTGTACCTTTCATGTTAGCAGACAACATAAACCTCATACAACACCATAATGCGTTAGTACATTCATAAATGTCAAAACCTTAATCAATGAATATCTTCTATTAAGGTGATACGACAAGTCTAGTAATTAATCAAGATTGTACTGTAATGATATGAAGACAAACATATAATAAACTTAACCATGAAACATACCTGTAAGCCATACCTATCAATATTGCTTGTAATCTTCTTATGGAAGGCCTTAGCCTCATCTCCCTCTGAAACAAGAACTTCTTCACTTATGCAGGTGACCAATCCATCCTCTTCTAGGATTAACCCAATCCACTTGATTTGCAGGAACTGGATCTTGATGAGCTGTAATAGGGTTTGTCAGAGAAACCCCAAAAATTCAAAATTTGAATTTCAAACTTCCGAAAAGATAGAAATATGCGCCTTGATGAGCTGATCAAGCTGGTATATTCAGAATTTGAAAACTACAAAGTTTCACTCCTCAATTTTGCCTTTGAAACTTTCGAATTCACTGGACGTGACCTTGAACTAGGGTTTGATGAATCCCACTCTTCTACCCAATCAAAAGGTTTGATCCAAAGCTCCAAGATTCTATTTTTATGAGGAGCTTCCAGTCGTGGTCACATATTTCAAAAATTCCCATTTTTGCAGAAGCCCTAATTTTCCACTTTTATGATCAAAGTCCCGAACTAGGGTCTGATCAAGCCCGACCTTCTGCCCAACCAAAAATTCTGATATTGGTCTCTAAATTTCAATTTTGATGAGTAACATTCAGTTGTGGTCTCTGATTACAAAAATTCCAACTTTCTCCAAAGCCCTAAATTCCGGAAGCCATGAATGAAGGTGCTAAAAAATAATACTGATTTGACAGAAATATGTACCTGATTGTTTCTGGTGTAACTCTGAACTTTTTGATCCACAGGGTTTGAAAAATTTTCTTGCGATAGTCCGACCTATTATCTTTACATCCCGACAGGTCTGACCTCAATTGGATTCTCTGAGAGAGAGCTATTCCAAGTGTCGCAACGTGACCTGTTTATGGGATAATACAGGAGAGCAAATTTGTATGGCGTGCCACATGTCACTGGTTCAAATTCAGCCTCTAAAAACATTTTTTGAGATAGTAAAGTTTGTGTACTACTTGTCACTTTTTACTAAATTTCATTTGGAGCTTCCTAGCCCAAGCTATGACCTTTTTCCCAAGGTCACCTGATTTTGACTCAGATCTGGAAGAGGCAAAAACCCTATATTGTACAGATCATAAATCACAAAGTACAATGAATTAGAGGTTGTCCTTTGGACACAAGGTACATGGGGATCTGATCTTCGAGCTGTAAAAGTTTCAGATCCGAAAACGTTGCCAAAACGGATTTATAGCGTAAGTGCTACGATGACAGGTTTTTTTCTATATCAAGCCCTAGCATCGTAAGTGCAACAAGTGTAATACATGCCATATCATGCCTTCTTTCAGGATAGCTCTAATACCATGTTAAATTTTTAGAATTTACTTCAATCTGATCTAGGATCTTAACTGAGAGAACAACATGTACAACAAATCTATAGCATATCAATCATGGACACAATAATGCAAGCACACAAGAGACACATAGTTTACTTGGGGAAACCATAAAGGTGAAAAACCCCAATAACTTCCTCAGAGATAGATAGAGAAATGATACAACTAGAATACAAGAGATAGTCTTCTCCTAGCAGCAGAGCCTCCTCCTCCACAAGTGCGCCACTCTCCCAAGTGTGAGAGAGAGAATAGAATGTGTAAAATGAGAGAGACACACTCTCTACTTATACACTAATTTGACTTGACCTTTATTCAACTAGGTCGGCCTCAACTTAACCACTTAACATAATGCTTACTGGGCCGACCCCCACTAGGGTGGTCTAATAACCCTTTGACCCACATGACTTATACAGGACCGACCCCAACAAGGTAGTTTAATAACCCATCAAGTATAAGTTACGACACTTACAATATAAATGACGACACTTCCGTATAGAGGAATAATAACATCTCTATAGGAATACAATATACATATATGTGAAATGCATTCCGAAGTTACATATACATTAACATTCTCTATCCTTTTTTATTGATGCATTTTAGAAACAAAGGATTGTTGAATGCATGTTGTGACTGGAAGTTGATTGTGTTTATTGCTTGAAATGAATTAGGAAGATGAATTAGTTATTTCCCTATGAAAGGATGAACATGAATGAGTGCATGTGTATGTTGGGAAAGCATGAATTGTGTGGAAGTCTCATGAGTAAAGCATGGACGTTCCATGTCAATTGGGAAAATAATTGACTAATTTTAATATTGTGTTATGCTTGTCCTAACAAGAATTGCATGATGAGTCTCACAGGTGATAAATTGAAAGCCATTGGTTGCAGCTATTACCAGCCAAGTGTTGCTAGTGAGAAAAGTGAGAGCCAATTGTAGACCTTGATCATGGAAGTAGACCAAAAGCTATTTGATTTGGTTGAAAATATTCCTCAAATAGTTGCCAGGACAACAAGGAAGATGGAAGCCATGAAGTTCCTAAATTGTAGATCAGCTGGAAGGTGAATAAAAGGAAGGGATTGCTGTAGAGCAATGCCCACTTGCAGAGCTGGAAAATCAAAGCCAGCAGGAACAACTTGTGGAAGCCAAAGTACTTGTTCCTGAAGGTTCAAAGTAAAGAGATGAAATGAGGACAGACCTGCCACCATTTGTGAATTCTGAGGCATGTGTAAAGTGGGTATATATTTCGAAGTGTTGGAACACTGAGGACGATGTTATTCCAAGGGGAGGGGAATGTAATGTCCCCATCTCGACCCCATTACATTCGAATGTAAATGATGTAATATTATTATAAAATCATGGTGAGGAGCTCAAGGCCAAGGCCCCACCATCGATTTATTGATGCATACGGTTTGCGTGCTAACCAAGCACATTGGAATTTCAACATCATGTAAATATGCATTTTAATAAAATACCCACAACTAGCTATGCAATGCAAGAAAGAGATGGGGACATGATTTTACAAGGAATTGGGAGGGAAAGCTTTCAAACCCTTGGAGCCAATTAGGTCAAGCCAAATGTCAATGAGATAACCCATCAAAACCTCAACTACCCATATTGACTAGTGTACCCAATCATTCATTCTCCCAAGAGTTGGTTGAGGTAGTTAATGCCTTGGGAATGGAGAGGTATGGCGGTACAAATTCGAGTATGGGCAAGCCATCCTGCATGGAAATTTGCATTTGGCTTCTTGGGCAAGAAAATAGCCATGAATTGCTCCCCCAAGTGATTATCCAAAAATCAGTTGCTCTCCCTCACGAGTTTGGAGCTACTTGGGCATTTTCGTGGGGAAGATGGAAAATTGAATTGGGTTCCATAGAGATGTTACACAGAAATCGTCGACCCTGTGAGCATTAGCATTCTTTGGCCTGTAGGATCCATTTCAGTAACTCATATCCATTTTTATCCTTCAGTGATACCAGTTTGCCCTATTTTTATTCCTACCTGCCTATTGCATCCTTATAGCAGGCGTACCCGCGAGTTGCATCCCTATAGCCCGCAGGTAGCATGTAAAATGGTAAAAACCACTATTAATTACTTTTTACTCCCAAAAAGTAGCCATTGGGTGACCTTTGGCTCTCCATCTTCCCAAGTAACGCCTCGATGTGTCCTTTCACCTACCTTTGAGAGGACTATATATTGAGCACATATGGCTTATGGATAGGAGGAAGAAGAGAATCATAAGAGAACTCTAGTGGATTTTTGCCCTATCTTGAGTCTGCACTCATTGATCCTTGTAGTTGTGAACCCCTTATGTTCACCTTCCAAACTCCTTCTAGTTTGATTTTTCCATTCATGGAGGATTGAAGTGGTGGAGGCACAAGTGGATTGATCTAGATATTGGTTCAGATTGATTGCCGACAAGAGGCCATATCACTTTGTACTTCTTCTTGTTCATTAATAGAAATACTCATATTCTCATCCATTCATGGTGTGAATGTCATTTATTATACATTGGGTTACATTTGCTTGTGATATTATGGACCATTGTTATTGATAATGTTAATGTCAATTGTATATTATATGTACTTGTTGGATATTGGTTGTCAAGACTAATTTGCAGATTACAAGTGCGTTGATTGAAAGCTCCAATGGGGATCTATATCAAACGTTGGATCGAGGTTGGTTACATTTCTCCATTATCTTAACATTGTCATTTATAATAGCATTGCTTTGAGAATTGAGTAGACTTCTGGTAGTCATCTGTATGTTGTGGTATTCCCAAGCCATAGTGAGTTTTCTCCAATACAAGAGACCGTTTCAGATGTTAAATGCTGAGATGGTTAGGGAGAAATCATTTTTCCTCCCTGTGAATGTTTTTTACCATCCCACAATTCGTTTTTGGTTGGAAACAATTTGGGGAAAACCCCAAACCCATGGCCATCCTGTTGGTATATCCATTGCTTTGGCTTGACTTGAGAGCAAGAATCCACGGTTCAAATGTAGCTTGATAAACCCAGCTATGGACTTGCTTGGCTAAGATGAAATGAGTAATTGGCTGTGTATGAGCTGAATGTCCGCCTTTCCTTGTACGTATCATGCCCAGCTCGGGGGTGGCAGTTGTGTTGAGAGATTGATGAACAAAACTGGCCTATGGTTGGGTGGAATGTTGTAGCGACATAACTAGTTGTTTGGGACTATTGCATAATGAAGATAAGTGTTTTTTTGTCTATATATTTACTTCTGCAATGTTTAAATTGATGATTGTTTGATATGTTGTATGCACATTTATTTTATTTTTGTGAATCTAATGAAATTGGATGAGATCATGTAAAATCCCCATGAGATTGGCACTGTGTTCCCTTACTCGAATTGGGTTCATAGGTGGGTACATTACAATGCATTTGCATGCAATCTAGTCATCAGTCCCAGCACCTAGCCCTCAGTTAGTTAGCCCCCGAAGCTTCCTTCCACTTAGTTTCAGCCCTCCTAGCCTGTCATGCGCCCTCCTTTCACCTACTGCATGAGAAGGGCGCCTTTCTCACCTACCAGTCTAGTTTACTTCAGTTATCCACCATTATTTCCTTGATTTGAGGCCAGACTGACTCCTCACTATTGTTATCACTCCGATTGACCTCCGATGAGACATGACTACCTATTCTGACTCCAGTTAGCTCCTCATGCACCCTCCACTGAGCCTTTTTCATTCAGTTAGTGTCTCCATGTGCCAGTTACATTTAGTTACACCTACCACACTCAGTTAGACTTAGTTTGACTGATGGTTGATAGTTACTTGAGCATTGATGACTCCACTGATGATGAGATAGACTACTAGTTGTGCTCCGATGACACTCCAGTGATCCTTTGATCACTCCATGAAGGCTAATTCGAATTGCCACCTTAGGCATTTGAATCCTCATGCATTGTACTATTTATTTGTCCATATTGTGATTAATTAATTAGTGTGTGTGAAGTATTTTTGCTTCTATCCGAGTTCTACTGTATTATTATTCTGTTGCTCATTGTACTACATTGACCACTCTTCTTATATTTTCTTGCTTAATCAATTACTTTCTTGTGAGGTTTACATCATCTCTTAGATCTGTTGTAAGGATTTTTACACCAGTGAGGAATCTTTGAAACAAGAACATCAAGACTTTAGTGAAAGTAGTGACCACCATAAAAGTAAAAAGAAATACAGACCATATGAGAAAATTTCACTGGAATTCAAAAAGATCAAACCTCCCATGTTTAATGGTGAAATTGAAAAAGGAGAAGAAGTTGAAGCTTGGTTATCAAGCATGAAGAAATATTTCCAAATTTACAACTATTCTGATGAAATTAAGGAAAAAATGGCCATATACAACCTAAGTGGAAAGGCTGATATATGGTGGCAAGAAATTAAGAAAGTGAAAGGCATAAAAGAACGAAAATTAAATTGGAAAACCTTTAAAAAGTTATTTAAAGAGAAATATATTTCAAAACAATTTTATGAAGAAAGGAAAAAGAATTTTATGAGTTAAAATTAGGAGCCATGAATATGAAAGAGCTCTGCAGTAAATTTTGGAGTCTACTCTGTTATTTGTCTTATACAATAGATGAAACGCCAAAAATATAGCATTTCCTCAGTTGTTTGGGGTGAAAACGCGAAGCTAGGTAACACTTCCATGAGAATCAGGTGCCCAAGAAACATAGCGAAAGCTATTCGGCCAAATAAACATATTTATTCTGCCGAATAAAGTTTGTTATTCGGCCGAATAATCAATCCTTTATTCGATCGAATAACGTTTAACGGTGAACCGTTTAAATTGACAGAGACCTCGAAATATGTGCAAACACATAGCCGGACGGTAATTTTGACTAGTGGGTCTATGTTTATTTGGCCAAATAATTATTTTGCATAAAAGATCGGCTACAGCCCACATTGGGAATTTTTAGTTCTGCAGTTGACTGGTCCTCACCTGTCTCCCCGCTAGCCACTGTCGGGCCCCGCTTGTCACCCCACCTTCTGTCGTCACCTATCGTCTCTATGTGTTGATGTGGTGGAGATCTGCCACCTTCCCGACGTGGAAATCCGCCACATTATCGGCCTCGTCTCGCTTTGGAGATCCACCACTCTATCGAACTCCTCTCGGTGTGGAGAGCTGCCACCCTTCCGGCCTCCTCTCAGCGTGGTTCTTTCGCCCCTTTTGGTCTTCTCTTGGCATTGTTTTGTCGCCCCTTTTAGCTTCCTCTCGGCCTCCTTTTGGCCTCGTTTTGTTGCCGCTTTCTGTAGAGTTCAGGGTGCTTATTTGACATGTAGTTGGACAACATCCAATTTGCATGGTGGTTGGTCGCCGTGGAGTTGGACAACGTCCAGTGAAGGTATTGTAATTTTTTTTTTTTTTCTTTTTGTTAATGTTCATGTTTTCAGGTCTATTAATGTTATTTCTAATTTTTATACATTGTTTGCAGGTGCTGTTTCATTTTTTCGGTACTCAACTTTGTTTTGGTTCCTTCGTTGTTCGGCTTCGGATGCTTGAGTTCAGTTTCATCGATGTCTTTCAGTAGTGAAAAATAAACAGGTATGCCTTCTAATTAAAACTTAAATATAGGTTTGTCGTACTCTCAATTAATTTGTCAATTTAAATTATGATAAACAGTTTTTTCAGTTGGTTTATGTTGAACTCTGTCGACATGGATAGAGTCCATGAACTCTGTCCACATGGACAGAGTTCATGAATTCTATCCATGTAGACAGAGTTCATGGACTCTGCCCACTTTATTGAACTCTGTCCACATGGACAGAGTGCATGAACTCTTCCCACATGGACAGAGTTCATGAACTCTACCCACTTTATTACTGTTATATACTTTCGTAAGGTGCACGGTAGAAGATGAATTAAGTATTATTGAATAATGTTAATGGTGGATATTGTGTTTAAAAAAACATTTTCTATTTTACACTTTTTTTTACAAAATCAATAAATTTTGTTGTTAATAAATTCAAAATGGTTATTTATTCCTAAAATTTATTATGTTAGGATATAATCATCTTTAACTAGCATTATCAAATAAGATTACAAATTATCATCCATAACAATCATTTAGTATTTCCCATTACACCCTCATAATGTTACATAACATAGTTTCCAAAAATAGAGTTCATGTAATCTGTCCACATGGATAGAGTTCATGAACTCTGTCCAAATAGATCAATATATTACCCTAAATTTCTAACACAGGAAAGACAATTGTATTATGCACCAAACAAAAAATTATTATCTCAGATTCGAATTTAATTTCTTTATTGTGGAGATTTTAGTAGTCTCCTCATTGCCTTGGTGCTTTTAATAAACCATAGGAATTGGAATAGGTCAAGTGAGCACACAATGATCCTCTACATAGTTTGGATAGAGGCTGCTTCTGAACCAATAGTAAATTCCTCATGTTTTTACCTTCTCTTGCTAGCTTAGATAAAACAAGTAGTGGTGCCTCTAATTCAGATAATGGGACAGCATTTCAAAGTTTGTGGTATGATTTATTTGGACTTAAAATAAATCTTTGTATGTCTAATCCAGAATGCTGGACAATGTGGATCGGTGGTTCTATGTTTACATTTCCTACTCTAATTAATATGCTATCATTTTTTAGAGATGACTACCTCACACTTAATTAATTTGCTATCATTTTTCAGAGCGATTATAGTAATATTTACATTTTCTGCTCAGATTACCCACATAAGGATCATAGTGTAATATGGACACAAAGTAAGCACTTATGTGAACAACTTTTAGTACAACTATAACACCATATATTACGTATATAGCTGAACCAATGGGACTAGTAGTAAGATCAACTTATAAGGATAATTAAGAGTTGACAACTATAAGATCAATAAGAGCATATAAGTCATTGAACATATACAAACTAAGAGCCTTAAATAACATTATTAGTAATTATACCAATACTGATGTTGTAAGGATTAGCATAACTCCACTATGCTTGTTATTCGATATAAGACCAATATGTGACATCAAGATCACTAGCTGGTAGTACTGTAATTCATATAATAACCATATACGTAATTAGCTAAGTTCTATCATTCCATGAATACAAGACTCATCTTAACTACCTATGTAAGCTCATATACTAATGGACTTACTTCATATATATGTCATCAACTGTGAGCTTTATTTTGACTCTGTAATTCACAGATTGTTAACAATAACAGATTCTATAGCAAAGGTGACGATTCATGGTATTATTTTTCCTTAGGTTGCAACATGGAAAACTCTAGAAACATAATACCATGAATCATCACTGTTTCTAGGCTAAAAACTTGTTATATTTCGTGAGACAGAGTTCATGTGGACAGAGTTCATGAACAATTTTGTTTGATGATGATATGTATAGGTATGTAGAAAAAATTTAATATTTTGAAAAAATAGTTATTGTAAGTGGTTTACTTCATTCAATCACTTATTGAAAATATATTGTACAGTCCAAGCTCTCATTGTGTTTAGATCTTTTTGCTTCTGTATTCATGGAAAAATATGACTATTTTAAAGTAAAAAGGTACCAGTTTCAAATCGAGAACATTTTTTTACGATTCTATGGAATAATGAAAATATTTTTAGATATAATTTATGTTTAAATTATTAAAACATCAAATAATTTGTTAATTTAGGCTTTAAATTAATATTTAACATGTTCATGAACTGATTCCTTGACATAAAGAAATGTAACCTTCACTTAATATTTTACTATATTGGTTCCATTTATTTAAAACATCAAAAACACTTAAAAGATTGGCACATTAATTCCTCATACATCCAACAATACTAGCTATACTCATTTTAAAAACTATTAGATGATATTAGACATATTTAGGTTTTTATTAAAGAACTTAGTTTCTTTAGCAGCTAGGTCTTAGAATTTGTAGAATTAACATGTATAATTTGTATATGTTTTGAGTTGATAGTTGTGTAAGTGTAGATATCATATCAAATGGAAAGAGATCAGTCTTCGAGGAAAAAGTGTAGGAGGTCATCACATTCTTCGAGAGTTGGTGACCCATTTGACAATCGAAGATTGTCGACTTCACCTCGTGATTCAAGCTTATTGTATAGTTCACATTCATTCGATCATCGGCGAGGTGATAGGAGTATAGATGGTTCCCCTTTATCTTGTGTGGGAGAACGTCGATCTCGACCTTCTGTCGGTATGAACATCACTCTTTTAATACATGTATAAATTGTATTTTTGTGTGTATGCAGTTTGTACATGTTTACACATAACTTTGTTTGTATTTGAAGCATAGAGGGAGGAAGATCGAGCAAGGGAGATAGACATGGGAGCAATGCAAGGTCCCCAAAAGGCTCATCATCCTACACAGGATGACGAAGGTCGACCCAGGACATAATTTGTTGAACTAGCCAAGGGTTGTACACCCATAACAACTTATCCATCTGATTTATCTATGGAGCTTCCATGGGAAAGTGGTCTTGCACAAACAACCCTTGAAAGTTTAAATCTCACTATGACAGCCTGCAACGTGATCTTTCTTGTTTGGATCTCCTTCCAAAGAACAAACAAAGTATAGAGATGGTTTTGGGATTATTACAAAAATTCATTGAGGTATATGAGGATCTTGGACCAACAACAGATGGTTTTGTTGACTTGATGCACAGAAGAAGGGCCCAAGTGATGGGTCCAGATAAGTGGGTTGTTGTGAAGGAGAGAGTGACCAAAGAACATGCCATGAGAATGTTTAACTTCAAAGAGGGCCTAAAGAAAAAAGCATTGAAAGAGCAAAATTTTAAGCACTCTCATCTTACACATCATTTATATGATCGGTTACTTGCAGCCTATGGTCGGTTTCCATGGAATGATGAGGTTTCTAATTATTTTTCCAGATTTTTTTATGCTGAGTTTTTTTTAGATATGAAGCCAGACTATACTGATATTCATTTTGACTTTTACGGAGTTGGAAATGGGCGAATATACGATAGAAAAGGTGCTCTTAGAGATCCCACTACTCTTCGACCTCCACCTCAGATATCTCGCCCACCTAGGATTGTGACTTACAAATCAGAGATGGAGCCGCATCAGAGCTTGGGACAAATGCAAGGTATGCTGTTGCTGAAGGTTTAACTTCGGCATTTTTAGGAGTTGATGTGGGATTGAGTCAAGAGAGAGCTCGAGCCACTATTTGGTAGAATTTTTTTTACAAAATGAACGATGAGTTAGATGAAATGAGCATTGAAGATCTTAAGGCTTATGCTAAGGTTTGTCGTGATATAGCTTTGGATGTCTTGTCCAATGACACATCGAGTTTAGGAGAGGTTTGTGTACTTTCAATTTATTTACTGTTTTTATTCATTTTGAATTGAACTTTTTGTTACATTATCGTTGTATTGTATTATGCCTGTTTTGATCTATAGTAATAAATACATTACGTAAATGTTTATTGGTTGTAGTTTTCTAGAATGTTGAATGAACATAATATTCAAGTCTCCACTAGTGAAAATGTTGAAAATGTAGAAAATGTAGAAGAGCATCTTGGAGAGGTATATTTATTATTTACATATTTATATTTATGTTTGAAAGATATTTTATCTTTTTTATTTTTATTTTTAATTTAACTATGTATCTTATTGTTAATTTGACTTATCAATGCAGGTAACTTTAGATTCAAACTTTTTAGATGATTTTCCATCTCTTGTGAGCTAATGATTTTAATTTTTTTATTTCGGTTTTAAGTTAATTACTTAATTTTAGTTTTTTTGCCTGCACTATTTATTAACAAAATTTAAATTTTAGGGAAGAGAACATATGGAAATTGTTAGTTTTTTAGAATTTACTTCAATTTGATCTAGGATCTTAATTGAGAGACCAACATGTACAACATATCTACAACATATCAATCATGGACACAATAATGCAAGCACATAAGAGACACAGAGTTTACTTGGGGAAAACCATAAAGGTGAAAAACCCCAATAACTTACTCAGATATAGATAGAGCAATGATACAACCCAAGCATAAGAGATAGACATCTCCTAGCAGTAGCTTCTCCTCCTCCACAAGTGCGCCACTCTCCAAAGAGTGTGTGTGAGAATAGAATGATCAAATAGAGTGCCTCCCGCACTCTATTTATACATGAATTGACTTGCCTAATAACCTTTACTAGGTCAGCCTTAACTTAACCACATAACATAATGCTGACTAGGACGACCTCCAATAAGTTGGTCTAATAACCCTTTGACCCACATGGCCGACCCCCAATAGGGTGGTCTAATAACCCTTTGACCCACATGACTTATACAAGGCCGACCCCAACAAGGTGGTCTAATAACCCATCAAATATAAGTTACGACACTTACAATATAAATGACGGCACTTCCGTATAGAGTAATAATAACATTTGTATAGGAATACAATATACATATATGTGAAATACATTCCGAAGTTACATATACATCAACAGAAATTGGCGGTGAACTTATAGGTTCCTTGATGGATGTGGATATTGACACCGAGATAATTTTGTTCATAGTTGAGCTGTCCAATGATATAAAAGTTTAATATTTTAATTTTTTGAATTTGTTTTAAAATAGTTTAAATAATTTATGAGATTCATAAATTGCTTTTATACATGTTGCACCTTGGGTCTCTTCGATCTCTTCGAGGCAAAGAGAAGACTCTAGTGGAGGGGTCTCTTCGATCTATTCAAGGCAAAGGGAAGACTCCAGTGGAGGATAGTGGTGGACTTGCATTTAGAGAATTTGAGGTAATTTTGTTAATAATTGAATTGTTCTTTGATATAAGTTTAATATTTTAATGTTTGAATTTAGTTTAAAATCATTTAAATAATTTATAATATTCATAATCTACTTTTATACATGTTGCAGGTTGGGTCGAGTTCAAAGGAATACCCTATTAGAGGATAGTGGTGTACTTCCATTTAGAGAATGATTTATATTGCTATTTTTTGTTAATATATACATTGTAGTTTTGGACATCGATGAGCTTTATTTTTGGATTATACATATGTACATTGAACTCACATGTTCATGAATGTTTTTTTTTTTTATTATATACATATGTACATTGAACTTACATATTATGTGTGGTAAATGTTTAGAATATGTTTTTGCATGTTTATTCAGTGTTGAGATGTACACAATGATATGAATGTTAAGAATATTAGAAATTAATGTTATGAAGTTTTGGTAGGAATGTTAAAATGAATGTTAGAAAGTTTTGATAAGTGCAATCTAATGTTAGGAATGTTAAGAATGAATGTTAGGAATGTTAAGAATGGATGTTAAGAATAAATGTTAGAAAGTTTATAAATAATTTAGGAAGTTTTGATAGGAATCTTAGGAATGTTAAGAATGAATGATAGGAATGTTAGGAAGTTTTGATAGGAATGTTAAGAATGAATGTTAGGTTCAAGTTAAGAATGAATGTTAGGAAGTTTTGATAGGTGCAATCCAATGTTAGGAATGTTTGGAATGTTAAAAATGAATGTTAGGAATGCTAAGAATGGATGTTTAGAAGTTTTGATAGGAATGTCAGGAATGATAAGAATGAATGTTAGGAAGTTTTGATGGGAATGTTAGGAATGTTAAGAATGAATGTTAGGAATTTTTGATAGGTGCAATCTAATGTTATGAATGTTTAGAATGTTAAGAATGAATGTTAGGAATGCGAAGAATGAATGTTAGAAAATTTTGATAGGATATAAAGTTTTGATAGGAATGTTAGGAATGTTAAGAATGAATGTTAGAAAGTTTTGATATGAATGTTAAGTTCAAATTTTGATAGGAATCTTAGGAAAGAATGTTTGTTTGATATGTAGAATCTTGGTTTCAATATAAAACTTGAATTTCATATAAATTATAAATTGAAATTTGTATAAATGATTCATATTTTCAATTTTTAACTAATGATTCCTATTTTCAATGTTCAGGTACATTTTATGCTACTGAAATCATGGCAAATGGGGATTTAATGATTTTTTATTTTTTAATCATAAGCAAAGATTACAGGATTGTGAAGCTTATGCTAAATTAGAGCAATGATTTTAGAAAACAATTTGACGAATTTTCATCAATTTGTTGTAAATAATCATTGCTCTAATTTAGCATAAGCTTCACAATCCTGGAATCCTTGCTTGTGATTAAAAATCAAATGACTGTTATCTCCATTTGCCATGATTTCAGTTATTTGAACCTACAGTACATTAGAGAAGCATGAAATGGACCAAATGAATACAAAATCTAGCAGGTTTCTCGGTGATTCCTCACTTACATCATTTAGTCAAAAGTAAAGATTCGGGGAGGAGTGTGGGGACAACCACATCCATTGTCTCATCCCTTAAGTGGTCTAATAGACATATGGGGACCCGAATAAAGTACTTTACACAGAATTTAAGACAAATTTACACATTAAAGTTTTCATTACCAAATAATTTTCCAATTCATTTCAGCATACTAAAATCATAGTCATAGTTCAAAAAAAAAATTATATTGTACACAACATTTGACATTGGACAAAAAATTGATCGATACATTTTTTATATAGTTAAAAACATCGCAATGGAATGCTGTCCTCAATTATCCGTTCATGGTCATATTTGGATAGTTTCCATTTTTTAGTTTTTAATTATTTTTTCGATGGAACTTGTACCAATTTTATTCGAGATGCACATACTAAATGACTATATTAACAACATATAACATTAGGTTCATAATCCTGAAAGTATACATAATTTTCAGTCATATGGGTCTATTGAAAAAAAATAGCCTTTTCAAATGATGGATCCTCTCTCGTATGTATATGGGTCTACTAATCATTATCAATAGGATATTTATTGTGGAATAAGACCAGATTTCCACAACGATGACAATGTTTTCCATTGACACATTTCTTATTATAAAATACTTCATCGTGATCTCTCTCACATAGAGTTTAAGATATGAATTCACGTATTGTGGGCGGAGGTGGTGAATTTGTCGAAAACATTTTACCAAATTCAAGAAACGTGTCGTAATATAATTGAAAATGCACATGATAATGGCAATAACACGTGTCACGTATAGCAATAGGTCTAACATACCATGGTTTTTTTTGCACAAATGTAGTGATTGACACATTAATTCCACGATGATCTTCCTTGAATTTATTGAACAATTGTACTTGTGTCATTTCCATTATATGTTTTGGAATGCTTTCATAATTATTTCGTGATACTCTGTGTCGTATCACATCCCTTGAATTTGGTGAAACTCAAGCATGTGCCAACCAATATTCCCGTACAATATCTTTAACACCTACTCCCATTCTATCTTTGTAAGGCTGTCTACAAATAATTGCCCAGCAAGAAAGTTCATCATTTTCATCTATTTGCATTCTGAATTTTCTATGTTTGTATAATGTCTTTCTTAAGGTTCCAACTGCTTTTGCTATTTGTGTTTCCAAATGTTTTTGTCTAGTACTAGCTAAAAGAATTGTTTCCTAAATTGCTCTACGTGCATCACTAGTATCTTTCTTCCTGGATTTTCCAATTTTTTTTATTGCATCACCTATATTTTCTATCACATTATGTTTCAATTTCGACTCTTTTATCGCTTTATGAATACCCAATAATGACGTAGCACCTTTAAACTTCTTGGACACTAATAAACATCTCAAAATTTGTGCTTGTCCCGTTATTGAATAATCCTTGAGAACATCATCATAAAAATTTTCAACATTATATCGTGCAACATGTTTGGGTATTTTTTTTTCATATTTGTTGCAATCAATGTCTTCTAACATTTCATCATCAATGGTGAAAGTAACTATACATCAAGTTAAATTTAATTTAATATATACCCAAAAATACAATTCATTATAAAAAATGAATTTGGAAAATACATGATATATACATATCAGGTCCAATTTCTGGATCTTGAACTTGATCTTCAATATTGACTTCATCGACATTAGCATGTAAATCACTATTTACATCTTCAACAATGGTCTCTTCAACTTCAATTTGTTCTTCTTGTACTCTATTTTTCAATTTCCATTTCATTAACATTATCATGTAAATCTGTATTTATATCTTCAATAATTTTCACTTGTGTTTTTGCAAGCCTTGCTTTTTTGGCATGATATCCGAGTTTTTGTTTTTCTCTATTATCATCATCAACATTACGTTTACGATCATATTTTCTTTTACGGTTTCTCTTACTGCCCATGATTATTTAATCTATAGATGATAAATTAAAGAATCATCACTTTATAGTAAAAAAAATAAAATTAAGATTTAAAAACAATTACGAAATTTATAAACACATGAACTGAAATTTACTTCACCTTATCAAAATCTTGTAAGAGTCTTTTGAAGAAAAACTCCTTGGAAAGAAATTTCCTTTGAAAAAACCCCTTGAAAAGAAATCTCATTTGAAAAAAACCTTCTTGGAAAGAAATAAGAACTCATTGACAATAAATGTCACATACCCAAGTTCTAGACATTTTATGTTATTGAGAAAACATTATGTTTTATTTTTATTGTAAAGTTTTATGACTATTGACCAAGTGGGGTCATGGATGACTGTAATTAATTACTTTGAATGTTGTATTATAAATAAATAAAAGTGGAGAGAAACATCCAAAGGAGACTGTTAAATGAGTGTTCACTTACCCACTAGGGGGAATGGACTATGGTGGAGAGAAAAATGACACTTGGAAACATCCTCAACTCACTTCTAACTGTTGTAGGGGGCAACTTCCCTACTTTTATGGTTATGTTCCCCAAGAAAGTGGAACTGAGTAGGTGGCTCATTTACTGAAATAAACTGACCAAAAGACTTACGCATGCTATTTATCTACCCATCAAATTCAGCAGGGGACTGTTCTATTCTTACCTTGTGATAATTTCTAAGCATAAGAGATTTAATGAGGGGAAAGTTATAAGTGTTTGAGGAAAATAAGACTGCATTCTGAACTAGTGCAGCCACATTGCTGAGTTCAATATTGCTAAAGGAAGGAAGTGACACTGCTAATTACTAATGCTGAGTTGCAAAGGAATTTATTTCATTAATCCACACAGCATCTTCGTCCTAGTGGTTCAATGAATAGGCTTAAGGGTCCTAAGGCAAGTAGCTTGGCTGTCTTTAGGAGATTGGTTGGGTGGAACGGGCTCCTTTGGTTGTGTGTTTCTTCTTCTACAGTTTCAAGTTCATATTGTGTTATCTTCTTTACTTATGTCATGGTAGTAAATTAAATAGGAATGTATTTGTTACCAGTTCTTCTCATTTAATCTAAGATATTATGCCTTATTTAGTGAACATTTTACTTCTGTAAATTATTACTATTGGAATAAAATGGAGTATAAATGACGTGGTTAAAATGATAGAATGATTGATTATAAAATTACTTTCCTACATTTTTCCACACACTATAAACAGTGTCGTACTCTAGTACAGGAAAGGATAATTAGAATAGATTAGAGTGATTGTATGCAATGAATAAATTTAAATGATTATTTTATAAATAGAGCTATATTATTTTCAGTTCTGTATTATTGTTTTTATTTAAATAGCCAATTTATTGTAAATAGAAAATACAAATTTTCCAAATACTTCACTATTCATGCTAAATAAATAAACCTCATCTTTTGTTTATAAACAACAATAGTATTGAAAGTACTTTCCTTTCGAACAATACTAAAAACAGTCTTTAAAACCAAATACTTTATGAATAGACTCTTTCCATTTATCAAACTCCATTTACAAATTTATCAGACTTCTCGTATCACTTTTATTATCATATAAATATGTTTAAGATAGACTGAAAATCATACTAGTATCAATATCGAAAACTCTTCACAAACAAACCTAAGTATTATTATTACAGTAAAGAAATAGTATCCATGCATTCGTAAATTTAAGAGCACTTTATCAATTTCACTACAACATTGCTTGCTGAATACAAAATTTAAAAACGATTACAGGGTTTTGCTTCCTACATAGTTCAAACCCTAAGTCTACAACTGCCATATGTTTCAAAGTTTTATAATCATTTTTCGTATTATGAAAACGAATGAATGCATCAAGCCATAGATTGAAACCCTTAAATAAAAACACAGTACGGTTTATACGAAAAGGGTTATAAGCTAGTCATACGAAGTTGTTGAAATCTTAACCAAAAACTATTAACTCTTCAACTTAAGAGACGAGCCTAGCCCTAAACCATTGTTATCCTTCGGACTTTTCAATGCATGACTGTGATGCTAAAATATTATTATTACGACTATCTACTATCGTTTCATTGACAAAATATTTACACTTGAACATTTGAATCCCAAATACAAATGTTACGAGACAGTTCCTTTCATTTCAAGCTCAAAAACAAAACATATTACAACGACATTAAGAAATCGTTGGAAATCCAACGAGAGCCCTATAGGCTTAGGAGTAAAACTCTCCAAAAATCTAAACACTACCTTTCGGCATAAACTCTCAAACATCTTGCCTGATGGCTTAAAGACCGTCATTACATTTGAATGAAAAACCAAGTCTGTACACCTTGGGATATGTCCAAGGCTTACCCGAACCATAAGCACCCAACTCTTCTTGGGCTATCTCCAACACCTTTCCAAGGTAGAACCTGCGACGAAAGACATTACGAAACCAGTTAAAAAGATTCGAAAAATGAAACAAGGAAATTATGAATACATATCTTAAGCATGCTGTTAAACAAATTTTGTCTTTTGAGATCTCACCTGTAAATAGCTAGAGCATGATGAATCACTCTAGTTGCATCAACGTATGCAGACTGAGAATGAATTTTCCCACTTCTTCCCAAGAAAAATCAAAAGAAAACTGGTAGGTTACAAATGCCAAATCCCACTCAAAAACTTCAAACTCCAACAATGCTTACAGTTGGGAGAATATCTCACCATCAAGTCTCAGTAAGGATTGAAACCTGTACACTTTCAAACTATCTTAAAAACCCTGGTCATAGTAGGTTGAGGCATTGAAACCTCTGGAGACACCTTCAACCAGACTGCAAACCCTGAAGGATAGGGAGTCGGTCGGCCTCATCCTCACCTTTCGCAAAATGAACCAAGTGGTGGGAAGGTTGGCATATCAATGCAATTTGGAGTGAAACCCAAGAACCAAGATCAACAAGAGATCGACGGTGTAAACCTTGCCACGAGTTGTGGACTGTATACAATCACCAAACTTCACGAATGAGCTTTTAAACCTTCAACTATCAAGGCTCGATTTGTGCCATCACCCAATCCATGTAGAACAAATATTTACATAGCTCATCATGTAGGGTTTCATGCAATAGAGGTTTGTCACCACGATCTATGGCGTAATCACGTGAAGTTTCCATGGTGGCTTCCAGTAAGCCTTCCACTACAACATATTTACGACACCATAAATGCTAAGTTCTGGTTTGAAGATTTTCCAGTGCATTATCCACTATCACCAACATTACCATAAGTTAAAACATTATACATTGGCATATAGTTATCTATAGCTTTCACTAATGCATCAAGATCCGAGTCTATAGTGTTGCATATAGTATTGTGCTTATGGTTTTGTAAAATGCAATATAATCATAATGCACTTTATGATTCATAGATATAACATAAAATCAAAGAGTTATATTATATTGCATATATTGGTACAATATAAATAATATCGAAATGGTAAAGCATTACAATGTTCTCTCGATAGTTTTGGATCAAGAACATGTAATGAAATATATTACAATGCTTCTATAGTACTAAATAGTCATATAGGTATCACTAGCTTATACCTTGAAAGATACTAATTGTTTTCAAATAGCTATCCTTGTCCATCAAGATAGATAAAAAAAAAACAAGTATTCTTACCATTACAAAGTATGCAGAGTTAACACATTCAGAACATTTAAAAATATCAGAGTCATTGTATAGCATTTAACCTTTTGTCTCACCTGAGCTCTGCAAATAGAAACTTTGAGCGTTAGCTAGTAATAGCTAAGTAAGCCTCGGGGCACACTTAAGGACCCCTTCAATTCAGCAAGACAATCGATCAGTTCTAGGAATAAACACGAATAATATAGAATAAAAGTAACGATGTGTAAACTAACAATTTAAGTGCTTATGAAAACATTATTTAAACATCCGACGTTGACTTGATGATAAAAGACTTGCAATTTTATAAATGTTTTTTAAATTAACAGTTGTTAAGACATGTGATGTGATTCTTAAGTAATCTAACTCTTAGTAACTAATGTTGAATGTTACAAGTTGTTAAGTATACTATTTAATGTTTAGTCATATTGAAGTTAACACTTTTAGCTAGGCGACACAAGCATTTATTTCTATTTAAAAATTTTAATTTTTAGTGAATTGTTTGGGATGTTACAATAAATCACCTTTGAAAAAGCTCATTGGAAAAGAATAAGAACACATTCTAAAGAAATCTTCTTTGTAAAACCACTGGAAAAAAAACTTCTTTGAAAAAATAGTTAGGAAAAAATTTTCTTTGAAAAAACCACTTGGAAAAATACTTTGGAAAAAAAATTCCTTTGCAAAAATATCTTGGAAAAAAAATTCTTTGAAAAAACCCTTACAAAAAAATAACTCTTGCAAAAATAGCTTGGGAAAACAACTCTTTGAAAAAACCCTTTCAAAGAAATAAGAAGGAAAAATAAATCTCCTTTGCAAAAATAACTTGAAATAAAGGTTTCTTTGCAAAAATACCTTGGAATAAAAACTCTGTAAATGCATTCCTTGGAAAGAAACATTTTTTGAAAAAACCACTTGGAAAAATACTTTGTAAAAAAAGCCTCCTTCGCAAAAATATCTAGGAAAAAAAATACTTTGAAAAAACCCATTGCAAAAAATATCTCCTTTGCAAAAATACCTTAGGAAAACAACTCTTTGAAAAAAACCCTTTCAAAGAAATAAGAAAGAAAAATACAACTCCTTTACAAAAATAACTTAGAATAATTTTTTTTTTGCAAAAATACCTTGGAATAAAAACATTTTTGTAAAAATACATTGAAATAAAAACTCTTTAAATGCACCATTTGGAAAGAAACCTTCTTTGGAAAAAACACTTGGAAAAATACTTTGTAAAAAGAAACTCCTTTGAAAAAATATTTTGGAAAAAAAATACTTTGAAAAAACCCATTGCAAAGAAATATTTGCAAAAATACATTGAAAAAAAACTTTTTGAAAAAACCCTTTGCAAAGAAATAAGAAGTGCAAAAATACCTTGGAATAAAAACTCATTTGCAAAAATGCCTTAGAAAAAAACTTTTTGAATGTACCCCTTGGAAAGAAATAGGAATAAACATATCTTGTTAAAAAAACTCATTTTGCAAAAGAAAATCTCCTTTGAAGACCCCTTCAAAAATATTTTGACCAGAAATATGCGAAAATAAAATGTGCAAAAATAATGAATGTATTTAGTTTTATTTATACAAGTATAGACAACGTTTTTTTTTTTTTTCGAACGACGAAATTTTTTTTGTGTTTGGTTTTTCGGCCGAATAACCTTTATTGTAAATAACGGTTCCATTATGAAAAAAGGTTATTCGACCGAATAATTATTCGACCGAACAATCTCTGAAACCTGGAAACTTCACGGTTCTGCACAATTTTCAGGTTTCTCCATTTTCAGAAGGTAAAAACAATCGCTTACACTACAAAGCGACTGTTGGACTTGATACCATTAGTTTCATCATTGAATCTACTTTCTGTATGTATATATTTTGCTGTGTATAGGTGAGATCTAATACTTTTAATTATTTTTTTTCTTAACATGTGTCGAGTTTGGTTTCATGTCTTTCAAAATGGGGTGAAATGAAAAATCCATAACTTTAAAAATACACCACCAAAAAAATTGAAAAAAATATGGTGCAGTTAATTGGTATGTCTACTTCAAAAGGGTATTCGTAGATTTTTTAATATTATAGTCAATTGAGAGAGATATTTTGCAACACAAAACATGTTGAAAATCGACAAGGTTTCCCCATTGATCGAATTCAAAAAAATATAATAATTAGTATATAGATCCATTGGTTACAAACTTATAGTCATGCAGTAGTATATTGTGTGTAAATTGTCGTAACATATTTTTTTTTGCAAAAAACAGGTTTAACAATGATTCTACATTTGTGAGAAAACATGACTATTTTGTAGTTCTTTCATTTTATATGAACACACTGTTAAACATTTGCGAAATCGACATATCAAATCTTAATTAAAAAAATTGAAAAAATTATGAATAGAAAACTAACATAATTCTCTAAAATTTTTCTTTTTATTGAAAAGTGAAATTCTAAACAAAAATATCACTTTTATTCATCCAAAGTTGAAAAACATGAAAAAATCAAATTTATTTTCTCACAAGACCCCCCAAAATTGACACCCATCTTCATGGATTCACCCTTAAATGCCCACTTCGTTCAAAGAACGAATTGAATTCGATAACTCAAAGACATTAGAAGAAACCATGAGGAAGGTGAACTACTATTATGGACAGAATAAGAACATAAGAGAAAGTATGCCAAGCTGGAATGTAAAGAAACGAGATAACTTCAAGAAAAAAAACAACTATAAATTTCATCGAAATGATGGAAGTAATTGCAGGGGATATCAGGGTAATAATCACAAAAATTATAAAACTCAACCCCCTACCACAAGAGAAAGAGAACCCTTTAATAACAATGCTACTTAGAAAGAACCATTAAAATGTTGGGAATGTGGTGAACCACATTATTTTAAGGGCTTCCCTAAAAGAAACAAAACTTTTAATAAGGTTCATTCTCTTCAAGAGGCAATCACAGTTGGAAATATGGCGAGGAGCATGCCCAGAAATAATGTTGCACTGGAAAATCGGCAGGTAGATCATCAGGTGTCAATGGTTGAAATTCAAGGTATGTTAAAAACCAACCTATTTCTAAATCGATTGATCTAGGTGCAAGATAAGTTATGTAGCACCCATAATTGTAGAACTATGTAAACCAGCACCTGAAAATCTGAAAAATCGTGGTTGGTACAGTTGGCCACATGTACTAAATGCAAGGTCACTAGTCATGTTAAAAATTGTGAAATTTTGATGAATGAGTTAAATACAAGTGCAAATCTGAATATTTTACCTTTAGGTTCATATGATTTGTTGCTTGGAATGGATTGGTTAGAGGAGCACAAAGTTATATTAAATTGTTTTGATAAAACTTTCACCTGCACAGATAAATTAGGAAATATAGTTAAGGTGACAGGAATTCCCAGAAAAACAAGTCTTAGAAGAATAACAGCCCTACAGATGAAAAGATCCGTGAGAAAAGGATGTAAAGTATTTGCTGTCTACATCATGAATAGCAGGGAATAAAAAAGTAAACTTAATTTAGATGATATACCAGTTTTACAAGAATTTAAAAACATATTTCCAGAAGAAATTTAGGAACTGCCTCCTAAAAGAGATATAGATTTCACAATTGATCTAATACCAGGAGCAGTACCTGCATACAAGGCTCCATACTTAATGAATGTGATTGAACTTACGGAGTTAAAAACACAGTTACAGGAAATTTTAGATAAGAAATACATTCGACCCAGTGTTTCCCCTTGGCGATCGGTTTTATTTGTAAAGAAGAAAGACAGAACCTTAAGATTATGTATAGATTACAGGCAATTGAATAAAATCACTATAAAGAACCAATAACCTTTGCCCCAGATTAACGATTTATTGGATCAACTCCAAGGGGCAACTGTTTTTTCAAAAATAGATTTAAGATCCGGTTACCATCAGGTATAGATCAAGGATGAAGACATCTTCGTTGTAATGCCATTTGGTTTAACAAATGCACCTGCAGCATTCATGAGACTAATGAATAACATTTTTTTGACTATTTGGATAAATTTGTAGTTGTCTTCATTAATGACATATTGATTTATTCAAAGAATGAACAGGAACACGAAGAACATTTAAGAATAGTACTGAAAATTTTAAGAGAACAACAATTGGTTGCTAAGTTCAGCAAGTGCGACTTTTATAAAGACATAATTCATTATGTAGGATCCGTGGTGTCTATAGATGGAATCTCCGTCGACCTTGATAAGATTAAGGCTATCATGGAATGGTCAATTCCTAAAAATGTAACCGACATAAGATCTTTTATGGGGATTATGGGTTACTATCGAAAATTCATTGAGGGATTTTCAAAAATAGCTTACCCCATAACCTCACTACAAAAGAAAGGTAACAAGTTTGAATGGAACGAAAAATGTATGGGAAGCTTTAATAAACTAAAACATCTTTTAACTATTGCTCCTATACTAAAAATTGCTGACCCATTGAAAGATTTAGTCGTATGCACCGATGCATGTAACGAAGGATTAGTTTCAGTACTAATTCAAGAAAACCATGTCATAGCTTACGAATCCCGAAAATTAAAAGAACATGAGAAAAATTATGCTACGCATGATCTGGAACTTGCTTCAATTATACATGCCTTAAAAATGTGGCGACACTACTTAATTGGAAGAAATGTTTTGCTTATGTCAGATAACATAAGCCTAAAATACTTGTTTGACGAACATAATTTAAATGCTAGACAAGCCAGGTGGCTATCCTTTTTAAGCCAATATGACTTTGAAATAAAACATATAAAAGGTAAAGAAAACAAAGTTGCAGACACTTTAAGGTGTCATGCAAACTTATTATATGCAAGCAGTAATTACGAATCCGGTCTGGAAAAACAAATTTTAAAGGTGGAAAATTTTGATAAAGAATACCAAATTTTAAAGAAGAAAACTGTTGAACACAAAAATAACAAGTTAAAAACTGATTTCTGTATTAATGAAAGAGGATTATTGTTCTTTAAAAGCAGACTTTACATACCCAATTCTGAAGAGATCAAGTTAATTGTTTTAAATGAATTACACAAGCAACCCTATTCAGGGCACCCAGGGTATCAAAAGATGATCACCATGATTAGGAAGGATTTCTTTTGGCCAAACATGAAAATGGAAGTAGCAGAATACTTAGCTCGCTGCTTAGAATGCCAGCATGTCAAGGCTGAACACCAACATCCAGCAGGATTGTTGCAGCCGCTACCCATTCTAAAAATGGAAGTGGGAAACGATCAGTATGGATTTTATAACTAGCTTGCCAAAAAAATTCAGACAACATGATTCGATCATGGTTGTAGTAAACAAGTTAAGCAAAGCTACTCATTTTATTCCTATGAATTCTACCTATAAAGCTGTTAACATGGCATATATTTTCATGAAGGATATATTTAGGCTACATGGCGTACCAAAGGTAATAGTCTCGGATAGAGACACAAAGTTTACAAGTAATTTCTGGAAGGCTTTGTTTAAAGGTTTGGGAACCCAGTTGAATTTCAACACTTCATACCATCCACAAATGGATGGGAAGACTGAAAGAGTAAACCAAATTTTGGAAGACATGCTGAGAATGTATTTCATGGACAAACCCGATAAATGGGAAGATTATTTACATTTAGTCGAATTTTCTTACAATAACAATTTTCAAGTTTCTGCAGGTATGAGTCCATTTGGAGTTTTATATGGATGTAAGTGCAACGCTACAATATCATGGAGCAGCCCAGTAGATAGGTTAATGTTAGGACCTGAACTATTAAGAGAAATGGAACTAACTGTGCAACAAGTACAACAGACCTTAAAGGCTGCCCAAGATAGGCAGGAAAATTATCTTGATTTAAAACGAACTCCTAGAGAGTTCCAGGTGGGTGATCATGTATATATAAGGTAAAGCCTAAGAAAAGTTCCTTAAGATTGGACAGGTATTCAAAGTTGGCACCCAGGTATTGCGGGCCATTTGAAATTTTAGCAAGAATAGGTCTAGTTGCATATCAATTAGCTTTACCACCTAACATTAAGGTGCATGATGTGTTTCATGTTTCTATACTGAAAATATATGTTCATGATGCCTCACACGTAATTGATTGGAATGTAACCTAGGTGGAACCGCAAGGAGAGTTCCAAGTGGGACCAGAATGCATTCTCGACACGCGAGAAATTTTTCTCCAGAATTGTACCATCGGACAAGTCAAGGTGCAATGGAAGCACCTTACTCTGAAAGGAGCTACATGGGAACTAGAAAGCGATATGCGGGAGGCATATCCAGGTTGGTTCCAAGAAGATCCTATGGAAGAAGAAAGCAAGGCTATAACACCGAGGACAGTGTTACCTTCTAAGGGGAGGTGTATGTAACACCCCCAGAAATAATAAATATTTTTATTTCTGCTGGAAAAGAATAATTAAAAACAATTATTATTGTTTTTATTATTTTTGACTAAAAAGTAAGAAATAGAACAAATTGTATTGAGAATACTTTTATTTAAATAAAATACAATAAAGGAGTGGAACAAGAATGCATATACCTGTTGAAGAGTGTTTGTTGAACTATAAGAGGAAAAGGACAAATGGTTGAAGTTGTTATAGATGGAGGAGGCGTCATCCCTAAAAATCAGGTCACCACTCCTAGTTGGGTGTTAAAGAGCAAGAGGCTCATAAATGACCAAGTCCTAAGAGAAATACTATAAATAGTATGACCATGAGCAGCAGGAGGCTAGCATTGGACAATGATTAATATTTACAATGCAAGAGATGGAGCATTAAGGAATTTTTCTCTTGTAGTTTAGCGAACAGGCTCGGGGGTTCTGGAGCTTGACTGCTCTGGGAGTTGGTTGGGTGGAAAAACGAACCCATTCTTGTTTTCCCAGTGTTGGTGCTAGGTTCTTGTCCTATACTGTAGAGTAGATTTACATTATTATTTCGTACCATATTTTAATCTAAACCATTCTGTTTTATTGTACTTCATTTTCTGTTTACGTTGCTTTTATTAAGTTACAGAATAATCTTGGTTAATATTTTTTTAAGACCTCCGTGAAGGATCTAGATTAGCCTAGCATAAACTCACCGCTCTCTATCACAATGCACGAAACCTAAGCATTATAGTATCCGAATGTTAGTCAAAATACAAAACATTTTATTTTATGCTTACTATGCTTATCAGTCAATACATATGAACAATTTAAATCATCTTAGAACAGTCTCGATGAAGGGTTATAGGAAATTTTCCATAATTTGAGTAAGGATAGAATCCTGATATTATGCTTCATAGTTGTTCTAGTTTCATAATAAAGTAGTTTATAAATGTCAAAACTATTTACCACAATAAGATTTCTAAGGTTAATCCAAACGCCTAAGTGAAATTCATATATAAATCTAACATCTCAGAAATCTATTCTCACTGTACAATGCTTTCAAACTACTAATAAAGATATCAGTTCAGAGTTGAAAACCCTTATTTCCAAACTAATAATACTAAACAACAAATATTCTGAAAACATGAATTAAATCAAACAAAAATAAATTAACAGGTTTCGATAGTATTACAGCCGAGCTGAAATGGCTTTCTATTTTAATTAAACAGTATGATAAAACCCTAAATCTGTTTAAGCTGTAACCCATACAATTTAGCCATTACATTCTTAAACAAGTAAACTCGCGAAGGTTCCAAATCGAATATCAAGGGATAAACCCTGCTAATGAAATATTAAATTCCTTCACGCCGCATGTGCCAGTTTAGGGAAAAATAATACAGTCTTTTGAAAACAAAGTTTATAACATCTTCTAAACAGAGCACCCATTTCATATTTTGCAGTAGCATAAAAACGCTAGTTTCATAGCTTGTATATCATCACAAACAAAGCGGTTATCATCATAACAAATTTAGTAAGGCAATGCTTCATTAACCGAAAGAAGAAGAAAAGCCATAGTAAATTCTAGGTGGTTACCCTGAATTCTTCAAACAAACTTATGAAACCAGAATCATACAAAACGTATTCACTGAAAGCTAAATGTCTAATTGTGTATCGAGTGAATTCAAAGATTTACATAAGAAACTATTCGAAACAAAATATCTGAAAGACACGCTAATTACATATTGGGTGAAACCCTAATGTTGGGCGTTAAAGCCATCAACAAATACATATATCTTGGAAAGCCCAAAAACCCTGCTTCACGCTTTCACTTAAAGAGAATCCAACCCTGAAAACAACACTGTTGGGGATAACCGTTCCCAAGCTTAAAGAACTCTTCGAAATGACAAGACAACAATATAAACAAGCAGGGCCAAGTGCTGGAAAAACGTTCAAGCAAGAGGAGACACGAGAACCAGGGAACGTGACCTAAGGCTTTCCTTGGGAGTCCAACCACCAGGTCGCTCTGCATCCATCTTCTTTGTGCCAGGCAAGAACAAGGAACGCAGGAGAACCCTCCTGTCATAATTTGTATGCTAGTTAAAAATTGTATACATAATTTATGAATTAAATGAATAGACAAATCGATTTTGATAACTAACTTTATCTCTGCAAATACATTCGCAGTCAACGCAGAGAGATAGGTAAGTGTGGCAAAGGTATGTTATGCATAGCCGAGAAAAAATTCCAAAACCCATAACTAATGCATGGTCAAGAAATTTTTTTTAACACGGAATTGACGCCGGGTTGCCATGGCAGCCATGGCAGCCGAGTGAGAGCTTGAATCTCCTCCTCTCATACAGACTACCAACAATACTACAACCCCAACGAGGGTTTAGCCTCTTGTCTCACGATGTGTGAAGTTTCACGTGCCATCATTATTGAGCCAGTTGGCTCCCACTTTAAGTAATTTCATTCACCCACTTCGTATAGTTTGTCATCCACGTTTTTTTTTCTTTTCCAATTGGCATATTGCCACGACCTTGGTCATTCATGTATTATTGGTGTTGACACCAGGTCTAAAGAAAATTGACATTTTTGATAAAAGGTCCTAAGAAAAGGAATCATCTCTAAAAGGGTTGAAATAAAGATTTTTATATAAAAATACATTATAAAAACCCATGTTTATAAAGTCCACCAACAAATTTATGGATAGGTTAAGCCCCGGTCAGGTTTCGTCGGCGGAGATATCATAGATCCAAATCAACGGTCTATATTAACCCCGCGTCGCCAAAGTAATCGTCAACAAACGGTGGAGGGTGGTAGCGGACATAATACCACCAAGGCACGTGTCCCACATTCATTCATCCGCGCTTGGAGAGAGTGGTATCGGAAACCACCATAACACCGCGCGGAACCACCCATTACAGAAAGATGGGAAAGATCTCTTACGTGGCAAGGTGGGACCTAACAGGTGGCGAACAAGGAATGGATTGATAAGACCGTGGCACGTGGCACTATACTTTGCATGGATCGGAAGGCCAATACATGTTTCAATCAAATCAAAGGCCAGCATTTCATCCGCGGCCAGGAACATGCGCACGAAATATAAAGGAGAGCGGTCGCGGGGAATAAACCGCCTTGACAGGTGTCAGCAGATGGTGCATCCGCGCGGGTAGCAAACCGGAGAAGGAAACCACCTTTTCGATCGCGGATACCGCCGGTGCAATAAAGATGGACAAGATCTGACGGTTCAAAATGATGGTTCAAAGATCAATGGTTGAAAATGACCCACGTTCGTAAAAGTGCAAGAAGGTTAAGTTTAAAAGGCTTATATAAAAAGAAAGGGCTCCACACAATGGCATTTTATATGTGTCGTTATCCTGGAGAGCTCCGAAGACTGGTGGAAGCCGGCGATTGCGACAGAAGGCGAAAAGCAAGCACTTACAGGATGGATCACCGAAAATTCCAGCAGATAGATCACATGCTCACAGGAAAAATCCTAATGGAGAAAATGTCAGGGGAATTTGAAATTTTAAATATGTTGATTTCAACTTGCGCAAACCTTCTTCCTATTTCTTATACAGGTCATATCGAGATGCGAGTCTTGGTGAAAGAAATGACCAGTTATGACCTACCCACGGCTGACCAGTGGAATTATGTAGAGAAGTACGGAAAGACCAGATATTCTGTTCATACTTAAATGCATTTGAAATTCTTGCCATGTGGCAAAATGATGATATCCAAAAATCTTGCCAAGTGGCAAAAAGACTTTTTATTTTAAATTTGTAATATTATTTGAAAGACAGTTATGGGTTACTCGAAGACAGTTATCTTTAGTTAAATATTTTTAATTATTAGTTAGAAGAAGCAGTTATGTGGAGCTTCTTCTAAAAATTTTGTATAAAAGACGATGGAGGTCATTGTTGAAGGGGTTGGATTTTCTGTAAGGAGAGACCCATTCTGGGTATTTTGAAGGGTTTCAGAAGTTAATAAAGATCTCAGGATTGAACAGATTTTTCTTCAAAGATTCATGTGTTGTTTAAAATTGCAGTCTGTACCATTTCCTTTCTCTACTCGTGCAAGTTTACTTTCTGCGTTATTCCTTTCATTCTGTCGTTTTCTTCTATGCTTAGATGAACGTTCATAATAGATTGAGATTCATGTTTCTATGCCTCGATTTATTCGCTTCTGAGCATCCATTTATTTCTCTAAAATTAGCAGTGGATTCATCTAAAAATTGATGCCCGTTGTTAATGGACTGTCTTTATTTCTTTCCCTATCACCTGCAAAAATCTTATTGACTGTAATAAGACAGCTATCTTGCCTTTGTATGAAAATATTTGTTTAACTGCTGGTCTATATTTTTCTGTTTTCTCGACTCCATTGCCCAATGGTATCCTGTTCATGTTGATCTAGCCACCTCATTAAAAATCCTTAAGTTTTTATTCATTTTACAAATTGGCCCTTGAGTTTCATTGTCAAACTGCTGTCGTGGTGACATTGGATGGCAGATTTGCCGAGAGAGCCCTCTCTGGCTGAAGGAGGCCAACTTTCAGTCTAAAGATTGGTTTGAAATAGGTTACCTCGGGTTACTTTGATACAGCCCAAGGAAAATCCGAGTGCTAACATTTTGGCGCCGTTGCCGGGGAACGAGGGTTTCATTTTCCCTGGGTATGAACGACAAAGTTGCAGATTTGATTGTTGATGGTGAACAACGGTCAGATATCAAGCAGGCTGTGCATTTTTCACCTGGCGACTCCATCTTCAAAGAATCCAGTTTTCAGAAATTTCATGGCGACTCCACATTAAAGAAACCCAGTTTTGCATTGGTTCACAGGCTAGTCCCATCAGTTTTCAAATCAGAATCTACAGTTCCAGCATTTCGAAATGGCCTCGTTATTAAGAAGGTATGCTCCTATGAGCAGGTCTCATATTCCCGGTTTTCCGAATCAAATTCCTAAAATAGATTGGCAGTCCTATTTGCCTAAATTCAGAGATGTAAACAATGATAATGCTGCTTTACATTTAATCAAATTTCATGCACATATACACAAGTTGAAGATTAGGTTTCATGAGGACTGTCTTATGAAGATGTTCATGGCTTCTTTAGAAGGAAAAGCAAGGGATTGGTATGAAAGTTTAAGACCTGGTAGCTTGTTTTCTTTAAAAGATTTTCACATAGCATTTTATGAGCATTATGCAGTAGATTTTCCAGCTTTGTCTTTAGTGGAAGATTGCTGTGATCAATTTGAAGGTTTCATACAATACCTCAAAAGTATTGGTGAAGATCTGGAAGGTATGAATGATGAAGACTTGTCAGAAATATTTTATCATTTTTCTTCGCAAGTCCATGGCCATGAGGATCGAGAGGAGTTTGCTGTAGATAAGATCAATAAAGAATTGATATTAGTTTCCTGTGATCCCTCTTTGAAAACAAAGGTTGAATCGTTCGCTCCTTCGTATACAAATGATGAATGCATTCAGCATCAATCTGCAGAAGAGAAGGAAAATGATAGTTGTTTGATTCAGAAAATGCACAAGCCACCTCCTCTTTTAACAGAAGAAGAAATAGATCAGCTCCTGCAGAGTGATGCTACGACCCCTGCTTATACAGATTGGAAGTGTTCACATATTCCGGGATATGTAAGTCAATCTTCTTCCATTTTTGGGAATGAAAATCTGAATTTGAATGATGACAATCATGATGATTTTATGAAGGAATCCATTTTTGAAGACGATCCACCGCAAGAAAATCAGCTATTAGACACCAGTTTCTTTCATAAAAAAGATAGAGCTGTCGTATTTAATGATCTTGCAGAGTGTTTTCTATTTGAGGATGCATTAGATTATGAAGATAATCATTCATTTCTGGAAAAGAATGTTAAGGAAGAAAGAACATTCCAGCTCTCCCGTCAAATTGCAAAAAATCCAAAGGTACTTCAAATAAAATGTATCTTTTTTGATCCTATACTTGAGTATATGAAGAAATTTCTCAGTTTCGATTTGCAGCTGGGTTTTTATTTTGAGAATAAAGAATATCATTGGTTGCCGGTGCTGTCATATTTTCTGTTAGTGACTTATTTCAACAGTGAAAGAAACAGATTATTTGAACATTTGATGGATTGGCTTCATTGGCATTTCCGAATTACTTAATTGATGGAAAGTCTTTGACATTCTAAAGGTAGGGTAGGTAGGAGAAATAAGTTTGCCAGGCAAGCAGTCTTCAGTATGTACAGTAGTGTTTTCAGTTTTCTATAGTTAAGTGGTTTTCAGTTACAGTTTTGGATGGAGGACTGGTTACAGGATACAGGATACAGGATACAGATTGCAGGTTTTAGGTTTTCAGGATTGGGAGCCGCCCAATGGATCAGGCACTTGGTCTACGATGTTCTTTGCTACCTCGCAGGTAGGATAGCATCCCCAGTTGGAGCCAGTTGTTGACACCAGGTCTAAAGAAAATTGACATTTTTGATAAAAGGTCCTAAGAAAAGGAATCATCTCTAAAAGGGTTGAAATAAAGATTTTTATATAAAAATACATTATAAAAACCCATGTTTATAAAGTCCGCCAACAAATTTATGGATAGGTTAAGCCCCGGTCAGGTTTCGTCGGCGGAGATATCATAGATCCAAATCAACGGTCTATATTAACCCTGCGTCGCCAAAGTAATCGTCAACAAACGGTGGAGGGTGGTAGCGAACATAATACCACCAAGGCACGTGTCCCACATTCATTCATCCGCGCTTGGAGAGAGTGGTATCGGAAACCACCATAACACCGCGCGGAACCACCCATTACAGAAAGATGGGAAAGATCTCTTACGTGGCAAGGTGGGACCTAACAGGTGGCGAACAAGGAATGGATTGATAAGACCGTGGCACGTGGCACTATACTTTGCATGGATCGGAAGGCCAATACATGTTTCAATCAAATCAAAGGCCAGCATTTCATCCGCGGCCAGGAACATGCGCACGAAATATAAAGGAGAGCGGTCGCGGGGAATAAACCGCCTTGACAGGTGTCAGCAGATGGTGCATCCGCGCGGGTAGCAAACCGGAGAAGGAAACCACCTTTTCGATCGCGGATACCGCCGGTGCAATAAAGATGGACAAGATCTGACGGTTCAAAATGATGGTTCAAAGATCAATGGTTGAAAATGACCCACGTTCGTAAAAGTGCAAGAAGGTTAAGTTTAAAAGGCTTATATAAAAAGAAAGGGCTCCACACAATGGCATTTTATATGTGTCGTTATCCTGGAGAGCTCCGAAGACTGGTGGAAGCCGGCGATTGCGACAGAAGGCGAAAAGCAAGCACTTACAGGATGGATCACCGAAAATTCCAGCAGATAGATCACATGCTCACAGGAAAAATCCTAATGGAGAAAATGTCAGGGGAATTTGAAATTTTAAATATGTTGATTTCAACTTGCGCAAACCTTCTTCCTATTTCTTATACAGGTCATATCGAGATGCGAGTCTTGGTGAAAGAAATGACCAGTTATGACCTACCCACGGCTGACCAGTGGAATTATGTAGAGAAGTACGGAAAGACCAGATATTCTGTTCATACTTAAATGCATTTGAAATTCTTGCCATGTGGCAAAATGATGATATCCAAAAATCTTGCCAAGTGGCAAAAAGACTTTTTATTTTAAATTTGTAATATTATTTGAAAGACAGTTATGGGTTACTCGAAGACAGTTATCTTTAGTTAAATATTTTTAATTATTAGTTAGAAGAAGCAGTTATGTGGAGCTTCTTCTAAAAATTTTGTATAAAAGACGATGGAGGTCATTGTTGAAGGGGTTGGATTTTCTGTAAGGAGAGACCCATTCTGGGTATTTTGAAGGGTTTCAGAAGTTAATAAAGATCTCAGGATTGAACAGATTTTTCTTCAAAGATTCATGTGTTGTTTAAAATTGCAGTCTGTACCATTTCCTTTCTCTACTCGTGCAAGTTTACTTTCTGCGTTATTCCTTTCATTCTGTCGTTTTCTTCTATGCTTAGATGAACGTTCATAATAGATTGAGATTCATGTTTCTATGCCTCGATTTATTCGCTTCTGAGCATCCATTTATTTCTCTAAAATTAGCAGTGGATTCATCTAAAAATTGATGCCCGTTGTTAATGGACTGTCTTTATTTCTTTCCCTATCACCTGCAAAAATCTTATTGACTGTAATAAGACAGCTATCTTGCCTTTGTATGAAAATATTTGTTTAACTGCTGGTCTATATTTTTCTGTTTTCTCGACTCCATTGCCCAATGGTATCCTGTTCATGTTGATCTAGCCACCTCATTAAAAATCCTTAAGTTTTTATTCATTTTACAAATTGGCCCTTGAGTTTCATTGTCAAACTGCTGTCGTGGTGACATTGGATGGCAGATTTGCCGAGAGAGCCCTCTCTGGCTGAAGGAGGCCAACTTTCAGTCTAAAGATTGGTTTGAAATAGGTTACCTCGGGTTTCTTTGATACAGCCCAAGGAAAATCCGAGTGCTAACAATTGGCATATTAATATCTTTATAATGCTTGGGATTAAAGACTCGTTAAGCTAGTGGAGCTAGGATTTATTAATGACCTCGAACTTCTACCAAGTAGTTTGTACATTGTCACAAATAGGAAAACCATGACCTATTAAACCTTTCACATTGGAGACACCAACCTGCAACCTATGCAAGTGAATCGACATGCTTCAGCTTCACAAGCTAAGTAAGCCTCGGGGCTTGCTCGAGGAACCTTTTGTCGCATAATAAGAAAATAATCACATTCAGTTAAGTAAGTCATCATAGAATGATTTTGAAATGACAATTAAAATATCAATATAGATGCTAAAAACAAGTTGACATTCTAGTTACAAAATAAAGAGTTCATAATCATATTAACAAAGGTTTAGATATATTTAACAAGTTACGATTGTTATGGACAATAATAGTCAACAATGACAAACACAAACAATTAGGTAATACAAATAAACATGTCTAAGCAATACATAAAAGAAACCATGAGTATCACAACATCGTTAAGAAAAAGTCTATTAAATGATAATGTGTGTTGTCCTTAAAGTTATGATAGTTAGGATGCGCACAATTACATTTTACATAGTAATTCTAGTTTTGTACTATACAAATTTTTTTATTTTATTTTGTGAAATTAACAGTTATTACACTAACCTCTCGGATTTGCAGTGGCAGAAGAGGGCACTTCTAGCCAAAGGATCCAGCCTCGACTCATCCTCTCTCCATCTGGTCTCCCCTTCAACGTTCGTTTTACAGGTGTAGGTCGTGCCTGTTATTGCCTTAGCGGTTCCCTTGACGGTGGCTTTGGCCTTATCTGTGCACGCGCCCCAGACACCTTCCTTTCTCCCTCTCCGCGTCCACAAGACGTTCTTCGTCCCCACTTACGTAGATCTGGCCACTTCAACGGACCTTGCAAGGTCTAGATATGCCAAAGACACCAAGACCACTCATGATCCTAAATATTTTCCGATTTTTGTAAGGTATTTGAAGGGAGTCTCTCTTTGTTTTTGAGTGACCCCTCGAACCTCTGTACTGGAGCTGAAATATCTGATTCAATAGACAGAAGGAACCCCTTCAAGCCTGCAAGGGCTTATCTTTGCAGGATGATAGATCTCAAACCACCAACAACTCCACAGCCTTGGGATCTCAAAGGATGTGTGCATTTCCTTGGTGGCCAGCTTACCAGGAGGAAATAGGCCCTCCTCTTCTCAGAATAAGTCTTTTAAGGATGCAACGCAAGTAGGGCTCTCTCCTACTCAAAGTCAGGTCCTGATCCCAAGCCCTGTCTACATAGTGGACAAATTCGAGGAGGTTCCTACTGTGGAGATTATTCAGCTGGAAGTTAATCAGAATCTTCTCTAGCACAAGGAGCAGGATTTAATCTACAGATTCAATGGATTGTGGTAAAAAACAAAGGATCTCCTCGAGTGGATTGACTCAAATTGGCCCATGGGTTGTTAGGTATTACTATGCTCTAAAGGGTTTTTCATAGCGATTTTTTATTCTCGCGAAGATCTTCAATTTGTTATGAGAAAGGGGCCTTGGTTTTGGGGATCTGCGGGGCTCTTCCTAAACCCCTGGTTCCTCAACTTTGATCCATTAACAATGGTGTTGATGTATATGTAACTTCGGAATGTATTTCACATATATGTATATTGTATTCCTATAGAGATGTTATTATTCCTCTATACGGAAGTGTCGTCATTTATATTGTAAGTGTCGTAACTTATACTTGATGGGTTATTAGACCACCTTGTTGGGCTCGGCCCTGTATAAGTCATGTGGGTCAAAGGGTTATTAGACCACCCTATTGGGGGTCGGCCATGTGGGTCAAAGGGTTATTAGACCACCCTAGTGGGGGTCGGCCCAGTTAGCATTATGTTAAGTGGTTAAGTTGAGGCCGATCTAGTTGAGTAAAGGTCAAGTCAAGTTAGTGTATAAATAGAGAGCATGTCTCTCTCATTTTACACACTCACTTCTCACTCCTGCACTCAAGGAGGAGTGGCGCACTTACGGAGGAGGCGGATCTGCTGCTAGGATATGTCTATCTCTTATGGTTGGCTTGTATCATTGCTCTATCTATCTTTGAGGAAGTTATTGGGGTTTTTCACCTTTATGGTTTTCCCCAAGTAAATCTTTGCGTCTCTTGTGTGCTTGCATTATTGTCTCCATGATTGATATGCTGTAGATATGTTGTACATGTTGTTCTCTTAGTTAAGATCCTAGATCAGATTGAAGTAAATTCTGAAAATTTAACAAATGGTAGTGACAAAGGTGCCCATATGGGTACGTCTTCCAAACTTACCAATCCACTTATGGACTCTCTCGGTTTTTGAAGGAATAGGTAACGCTCTGGGTAGCTTCATATCTTTCGATGACACTCGCTCAAAACAGGGTCTTTTCACCTATGCACGCATATGTTTCACCATTGATATCAGTTCAGTGCTTCCCAACAAGATCAACCTGAAACTAGGCAGCTCCATCTGGATTCAAGCAATGGATTATGAAAACACAGCTTTTCGGTGTCGGATTTGTAGCCATACAGGCCACCTCCTTAATGCATGCCTGCAAAGAAATCCCCAGCAACAACAGACAACGAAGGCAAACAGAGCCAAAAGCTAGAAACCCGAGATGGCCCCGCCTAAAGAAGACATTCAAGAAGACTAGCTTGATAATTTATTATATTGAATTAAATATATATCATTTTGACATGAGGCATGCAAGATATATTATAGAACTAACAAAATAACTGATTATATTAAATTAAATATATCATTTTGACATGAGGCATGCAAGATATATTATTTTATAAGGCATGGAAAATATATTATTTTATTATATTTGGAAAAGAGAAAAAATTGGATAAAAGCTCTCGTGCAAAATATATTATTATATTTAGAGTGATAAAGGAAAAGGGAAGAAATCACGGGAGAATATGTATTTTTTTTATGATAAGGCCTCTCAAAAAGATTTTGGGGCTTCATCCTTTGGAGTCTATATTCTCTTTACTTGATTTTTCAATGTTCTCTATGTTAGTCCCGTATCCTATGTGACTATTAGATTTGTGGTTGTGGGAGAGTCCTTGTGTTCCTCACAGTTGTCGATGTCAGCTAGACCTCAGGTAATTCCTTGGCAATGCTTGGATGGAGGCAATTTCAACTATGTCCATCCATTTCATATTTTGTGGTCAACCAGTTTTTCTTGACTCCGCGGAAACCTCTTGGAATTCCCAAGTGAGGTTGTCGTTGTTAGTAAGTTTCAAATCTTTCCAGGGAAGTTTCAAAGAACGGGAAGAGCTTAGAATTATATGCTCAACCGCGTTCCCTCCCTCTCTACCTCACATCTCATATTTCATTTGCATGTGACGTAATAAAATATTGACGATGATATTTAGGATTGTATGGACGGCGACTGTAAATATATAAAAAGTCAATTCATGTCCTGCTTGCTTTCTTCGTGCCTTCGCTCAACCCTCAAACTTATTTTGTATGATGAATATTCAACGGAAAGAAGCCCACTAGGTTTTTATTAGGAAGGCCCAAGAGAAAAACCAAAACCACTTATTTATGTTAACGGAAACTACTAGTTCTCGATAAGGTAACGGAAACTACAAGTTCGCCGTGAGGTACAAGTGCTTAAATAGGAAGAAATGCCTCACGCACTCAGGTAGAAGTGCTTAAATAGGAAAAAATGCCTCACGCAGTCAGGCGTTTTAGAGTCAAATACATTTAATATTTAAAATAGATAGAATAAGAAAATAATCAACTTATCAAATAGATTGGGTGGTTGGGAGGAATATTGTTATCCTCTCCACCCGGGTTTAAATCTTGCTTTGTGACACTTGCTTCTTGAGAGCCGACTTTCTATGTAATGATTGTAATTCTAGCCATACCTTGATTCGAATTCAATTTAATATATAATTTCAAAAATATGATAATTATTATGTCAATAAAGATAGCGCAACAAGGTAATGGTGTGGTGACTTTTATACTAATAATTATGATAGATTTTGTAATCTTAAAAAAAAATTAAGAACACTAATTCAAAGTAATATATAATTTCAAAAATATGATAATTGTTATGTCAATAAAGATAGCGCAACAAGGTAATGGTGTGGTGACTTTTAGACGCAAGCTTATAATTTACAAGAAAATGTTTGTCACATTAGTGTAATCTATGAAGATTTATGTTTTAATATTTAATATTACAAATTTAAGATATTATAGCAATATTTGTGACAACTTTCCAGCCATGCCTTCCGCAGGTATAGTAAGAACGCGTTTTAAACATCAATTTATGTTAATTTAATAAGAACGTAGTGGTTTTAGTTGTCTTAGTTGTCAGCGACTCAGCGCTAGTGTCTCTTCGGAATTCCCCTTTTTTATTGAAGACCGTAGCTATTGCACATCCTCATCTTCCATTTACAGTGTACAATATGTACATAACACTGACGATGAAATTTACAATATTTTGGGCGGCGAGCGTCAACTTCTAAAGTCAATTGATGCCCCACGTGCTTTTTACATACAACACCTTTCCCTGCTTGCTTCTTTTGTCTTCGTAAAACAAACCGGAAAGTCTGTAGTTCGACGCGTATACTGAAAATTCAGCGTAGAGAAGTCTCATACGTTATTCTGGTCAAGCCAACAGTGTCACACTTCCTACTTAAAAAAGAAAACCGCTTTTATTAAAATGATCGCTCACCAAAGGTCAAAATGGCACAAGGATCTGATCATTAAGAGGAATATACAAGATTGGTTGGTTGGCTGACTCGATCTTCTCTGCTCCGTCACGGCTCTCTTCTCTACTATATAACCACTGCTTTTACAATTTCTATAACACACCACTTCAACTTTCCGTCCTTGCAGAATCTTCGTGTTTAGATTGCTCATAACAAGCCAAATAAATCATGGGCAACCATATCTGCTGCCTCCCTGTGGGCAATATTGATAATGAAACTATCCAACTGGTTCGCTCAGATGGCACTCTTCAAATCTTTCATAAACCTCTCGGCGCCGCCCAGATAATGCAAGAATTCCCTCAACATTTAGTCTGTCGCTCCGACTCATTCTACATCGGCCAAAAGACGCCCACTCTTTCCCCAAATGACGAACTGAAGGTGGGCAACAACTACTTCCTTCTCCCGCAACACTTTTTTCACTCTCCCTTATCTCTCCTGTCGCTGGCTTCCTTGATAGCACCGCAGCCGCCCTCAAAAGATCCACCTACTTCCATCGCTTGCCTGTCAGCTCCGCTTCGCTGTATCGAACGTGCTTCTGTTTTCTGCGAGCCGTTTAATGTACAGAAAAGCGATGTGGACGGAGGACTTCGGATCAGAGTCTGCCCGGAGTTTATTTCAAAGCTTATGGAACATGGAAGGCTTGACACTGATGAACGCGGATTCTCTGTGAACGGGGATTCCGCAGACGATGAGTGTCGACTGTTGAATAGTCCCGAATTGCAGAAAGAGTATGCCCAGTTGATTAAGTGCAGAGCCCAGAGTTGGAGACCGAAGCTTGAGAGTATCACGGAAAATGAGAAGATGGTTGGCAACAAGAGATTCGTGAAAATTAAAAGATTGCGATAGAAGAACAATTCTGGTTTTTGTTCATTTCAATGTACGGTAGTCTTTTATCTGGCGCCTACTTTCATAAATTCTGCCATAGATAGGCCGAGATTTGCAATGCGATATTATCCGGGTTTTTCCTCACCTTGCATCATTAATTTTTAAAAATATTTAAACATTTTTTCCATGTTAGCGACTTGGCATTATTAAAGTCAATCCCCCGAAAGGATTATTTCTGGATAATATTGTATTACATATCATCGTTAAAATCGATTGTCTTAACCATCAATTTAAGACTATTATCCTCATCTAGTAGTTATGATGTTTGGTATAAAACTCATGGAATAGCATAATGTAAAAGAGACTTTTATAATTATGTAAAAGAGCATTTTTTAGTAACATCAGTTTTAGATAATATAATATTTAGATAAATTAAGAAATATAGTAATTTTAACATGAATGGATGGAGTTTCTATTTTAACATTTTTTTTGTGTTGTCCAGTCTTTGAAAGTGTTCATACCACTTGAATACGTTTCTTTACATCGAGGTTTTCTCAATTGCGAAAGTAAAATAGCGCATTGGATCTCACAAATAAAAAAGTCCGTAAAATCATGGAAGATTATTAACTTGAGATTTTAAAAGGTGAAAGTTGGATCATTGTTTGTTATATTAAACATTTATTTAACCAAACTATAACGCAAGCTTACTTTCAAAATGGTAATATATTAGAAAATTAATATGTTTTTGTACTGTCCCCTCCCATCATACCAGCATGATAGAGAGAACGTGATGCTAAAACTGAGCATCTAATCCCATGAACTTTTAAATAAGCATTCACATAATATAAAAAGACTAATGGAAATGTATAGTTATAAGAAAACACAACGGAAGTAATTTCAATAACACATCCATCATACATTCACGATATTCATCAAATAAATAATTGCAAAGTTAACACAAGAGAGTACTTATATTATAACAAAGTATCTCCGAGCAACTGACTATGCAACTGTAATGTTCCACCCAACCATAGGCCAGTTGTGATCATCAATATCTCAACACACTGCCACCCCCGAGCTGGGCATGATCTCTATAAGCAATCAGGGAACAACAGACTCACACATAGCCCAAAGATACACCAAATTAGCTAAGCCAATCTACAGTTGGGTTTATCAGGTTGTTAGGCAATGGAAGGAAGAATTGCTAAGCTAGTGGGATCATCCATAGAGATATGGGTACCCTCTGCAAGATCTATCTAGCTTGGCTCCCACAATACCTACACACCTGGCACATGGAAGTACTCCCTTCACTACTACACAGTCCCTCAGGCCATACCTTCCAATCTAATATTGTTCAAGGTGTGCATAGAAGAGTAGCCAGCCCTCTTGATCTTCTTCAGAGGTTATCCCCCTCACTACGTTTATCAAGCCAATTCAGGTCCACTTCCACTCCTAATTTCTTGCTCACAGTCCAAACCAATGCAGGGATGCACCCAACAACAAAAATACAAGTGCTGAAAAACGTGGGCAACCAAAACGAACTGGTAGATGAGAAATCAACCCTGCGAGATCCATTCGTTTTCAGAAAACGTTTATATGCATTCCAGGGGCTGAAACGACCTCTATAAACCCCCAAAATATGACTCCCTTTCTCCCAGCCACTGTGCAACACAAAAACGAGCTCGTAGCTATGGAAAAATGCAGGAAATTGGTAAAAAACGTGATGGGGAAAGCTCAGCTAGCTCAGACTGCGTGAGAGAGGAAAGACTATGGGTTCAGAATGGCTTTGGGCACCATTTTGTGGGTGTTTTCTTGCCCTAGAAGCAAAAGTACATTTTTCCAGGTTGATGGCTTGCCCATGCATGAAATTGGCTGCCATACCTCTTCATTCCCAAGGCATTAACTGCCTCAACCAATTTCTGAAAGAATTAAATGATTGGGTGCATAACCCAAAATGGGTAGTTGGTGGTTTATGGGTTTTCTCATTGACACATGGATTAACACCATTGGCTCAAGGGTTTGAATAATTTCTTTCCCTATTCCTTGTAGAATAATGCCCCCATTCTTTGTTGCATTGCATAGTCAGTTGTGGGTTTTTCATTAAAATTCGTATTTACATGATGTCTTAATTTATATTGTGCCTATCTAGCACAAGAACCATAGGCATCTATTTTTTTAATTGCCGATACATAAAACGCTAAATCAATGGGGGGGCCTTGGCCTTGAGCTCCTCACCATGATTAAATAACAATATTTACATCATTTACGATTTAATGCAAAGGGGGTCAAAATGGGGACATTACAGGTTTTATATCACAAGGCGTTTTCCAAGTGAGATCGACTCTCCAAATTTTGGTTTTTATGTGTTATTGGATGTTGGATGTTTTGTTTAAGGATTGTAGTCATTTCGTCCATTAATTATCTAGGGGCAAGTGCGTGAAACTGTTGTCAAATCAAAAGCAATGAGTCATAGTTTCAAACTTTATCACCACAAAAGCCACGAAGTAAGACATGAATCAACGACATCGCCTGCATTGCCACCATTTCCATTCCCAGACATTGGTTACGGACCTTGGGGAGCACTTGCCACATCAAAAATGCTAGCCATGTTATGTTGAACACATCTCCTAGTGAGCCGACCTCTAAGTCGACCCACAACATGTACAGAAAATGTGCAAGGGATATAACCCTAGGCATGATATCGTTCTTGGAAAATTATGATATGCACAAAGAGTCTTATATAATGTGAATTTATGTGTTTTTCTAGCTTTGAATGTACAAAGAAGGGGCACCCGAACGTATAACATTGAACTTGCTCATGACAAAACTTAGGGGTCGATTTCAGCAATCTCCAAGTAAGCAAAGAGAGCACAACTCCTCCTAAAGAATGGCCAGTCGGTACAATTTTGTTTACTTGTACTAGCTATAGCCTCATGTACTTCAAAGAGATGTTGTTTCCCCAGTCAAGAAACCCTTCTTCACCCTCTTCTTTCACATCATTGTCTTGTAGAAAACAAAGCTCATGCATACAAAATCAAATATGCCAAACCCTAGCAGTACTAGTATTATTATTTTCCTTTTTCCCAATGAAAGATGGTGAAAGTGAGATATTTGTAGTTGAACACTTATGCCCTTGTGCCCAACACGTTTTGAAATAACCAAGGGCGACATTGAATTTACCTCTCTTTTCAAAATAAAATTACATAAAGTTAAAGCACCGACTACAGTAAACATGTTGTCTGGTTTCCAAAAACGTGATGCATTTCAAGAACTATATTAATGTAAGACTAAATAATTATAGCAATGCCATAAAATGAAATAAAAAAGACTCGGGCTTATTGTTGTGAAAAGTTTTACCTTTACTTCTGTCTTCAGATTACCAACAGGAAATATGAGTGGCATCAAATTCTCCACCTTTGCTTTCACACCATCGTCATGTAGAAAAATACAAAGCTCATGCATACAAAATCAATCATCTGAAACCCCAACAACACTGGCATTAGTGCTTTTATTTTGATAGTGAAATTGAAAATATCATAGTTGAACAAACCTATGCCCCCCATGTGAAACTCGAAGCAGTCAAATATGGTGGGATCACTGAGTCTTACATCTACCTCCACTTACACATTGGCAACAACATTTTATTGATGTAAAATTATCGTATTTATAGACACCTAGATGCCTCATGTGTGTAACTCGAAGTAGTGAAATATGGTGGGATCACTGCGCTTGACATTTGGTAGTAAAAAGTAATGAATTGGGACTCAGGATTCACATTCTTTGATTTGATGAAGACCACGAACCTCATATTTCCATTTTCGGCTTTGGGAAAAGAGTGGAGGCTGCTACTTGTGAAAAAAATATTGGCTCCCTCATTTGCACATTAAATAAATAAATAAGAAATCATGAAAGGATCTAAAATAGCTTAGTTGTAATTGTATATGTCATCTACATTGGATTTTGCTGATTGAAAGTCAACATGTTACATGGTACTACATAAAAACAAAAAACATTAAGACGCATCGACAAGACAAAGTAGATATCACATTCTTTATAACACTAATTATTCACAACACATTGAATAGAGTTAATTTAGGTGAATACATGTCAAATAGGTGAAGAGTGGGATAGGTGGGTTGACCTCGAAACAATAACCCACACTTTGAATATTGAATATTGAAAACAATGTTCTACCTTACGGAAGTTGTTTGGTTTATAAGCTTGACCTAATAAATGCAACTTGTTTGTACTAGAAAACAAATCAGTAGAATCATTTGAAGGTTTGAGGAGAATCCAGTGGAATTATGAACATTTTGTATTATGTTGCATATGAATAATTTATTTTAACTAATTGATCATGGTATTTTTTTTACTACAGTATTTGTGTTTTCTCAATGTGTTTGAGGTTTCCCTCTTGCCTCTTGATGTTACTTGTCGAACATGTCATGAATAGATTTTGTTAACAAGTTAATCATGGTATGTATTTTCTCTCAATGGATTGACATGCTAACATATGGTGAATAGATTTTGTTAGCGAGTTCATCATATAATTTACTTTTTGTCATGATTGTCCTCTCACCTCTTGACCTTACATGTGAATAGGCCACAAATATCCCACTCTATTTTAATTACTAACTGGAATACACCATCTTTCTACTGAGTTTCATTAATGGTTTTCTCTATGCATTGGACAATGAACTAGCAGGTTCAATGATTGGATTTAAAATTCTCTCTTTGCCATTAATAAAAAATAAGCTGACCTTTATGTTTAAAACATGTTTTTCCTTTAGTGTGATATATTATGATTTGCTCTTATTGGATATGTAAATGTCTCTCGTACTCATGATGATTTGGACCAAGTCTGAGAATATCTTCCACTTTATATGTGCAGGTTCTAATCCTCAACAAGCTACATAGATTGCCCTTTTCCTGTGATACCCCCATGTCATGTCCCCTCCCATCGATCCAATGCAAGGGAGAGAACATGACACCAGAATTGGGCATCTAGCCCCATGATCATTAACAAAATTCATAGAAAATAAAAATGCATATGCAAATGTATAACTACAAGAAACATAATGGAATTAAAATTCTTGCTACACATACACATCTAATATGCATAAACAAGCATAATGATCACATCCATCATTCATAGACACATATATAATTGTTCCTTCCATTCAACACTTGAATTTCTAATGAATTACAACACAACAAAGGTTTCATTGAATACTTATCTTGAAACGATGATGTCACGAGCAACTGGCTATGCAACTGCAACGTTTCACCTAGCCATAGGCCAACTATTCTCATTAATATCTCAATACAGTGGTCACCCCCGAGATGGGAATGATTTCTACAAGGAAAAAGGGAACAGCATACCCACACATAGACAAATATACACCAAAATCAGCCAATCCAATCCACAGTTGGGTTTATCAGGCTGCTAAGGAAATGGAAGGGAATGAATTGCTAAGCTAGTGAGCTCAATCACAGAGCTATTGATACCTCTACAAGATCTAGCTACCTTGGTACCCGCAATACCTACACACCCAACAAAAATAAAGTATTCCCTTCATTGCTACATAGTCCCTCAGGCCATACCTTCCCTTCTAGTGCTCTTCAGGGTGTACATAGAAGAGTAGCCAAGGCCCTTTGATCTTTCTGTGAGGTTACTCTCTTCACTAGGTTTATCAAGCCAATTCTAATCCTCTTCCACTCCTAATTTCTTACTCACAAGTTCAAACCAAAACAAGGATGCACATAACAACAAAACACAAGTGTTGGGCATGAAGAAAAAACATTTTTTTCTATGGGATGCCCAAAATGGGGTTTCCATGAGTTTCCAAAATCGTGGGCACCCAAAAATGAACTGTTAGAGGGGGAGTAAACCCTTTGAAAGAAAAATCGATTTCACCACACGTTTTTGGGCATTCAATGGGAATAAACAACCTCTATAAAACCCCAAATCATGACTCTCTTCCTCCCAGCCACTCAACAGCACAAAAAATGAATACCCAGATATGGAAAATGAAGGAAAATGATAGAAAACGTGAAGGAAATCGCCCCATCTAGATCAGACCGCGTGAGGGAGCAAGGACCATGGGTGAATAATGGTTTGGGCACAATTTCGTGGGTGTTTTCTTGCCCACGAAACCAAAATACGATTTCCCAAATTGATGTCTTGCCCATACACGAAATTGGACAGCCATACCTCTTCATTCCCAATGCATTAACTATCTCAACCAACTCTTGAAAGAAATAAATGATTGAGTGCATAATTCAAAATGGGTAGTTGAGGGTTAATGGGTTCTCTCATTGACACTTGGATTTCCTTGATTAGCTCAAGGGTTTGAATATTTTCCCTCCTTATTCCTTGTAAAACTCATGCCCCCATCTCTTGTTGCATTGCATAGCTAGTTGTGGGTATTTCATTAAAATGTATATTTACATGATGTCTTAATTTCTATTATGCCTAGCTAGCACGAGAACCATATGCATCGATTTTTAATTTCCAATACATAAAACACTAAATCGATGGCGGGGCCTTGGCCTTGACCTCCTCACTACGATTTAATTATAATATTTACATCCTTTACAATTTTAATGCAATAGGATCGAAATCAAGATATTATATTCCCCTCCCCCTTAAATCAACACTATCCTCAATGCTCTTCAAAATTGAACAAAAATGGATATGCCACTCTCATGGCATCCTCCAACTCCCATGTAGCTTCATTGGGACCGTAGTGCTTCCATTGCACCTTTACCTATCCGATGGCTCGGTTCCGGAGCAATGTTAGCTTCTTGTCTAGGATGTGTAATGGATTGGTTTGGAACTCTCCCTCGGGTTCCACCTGGATCACATCCCAATTAATCACATGGTTGGGATCATGTACATATTTCTTAAGCAAAGAGACATGAAAAACATTATGAGCTCTAGTGCTAGCAGGCAATGTAAGTCTATATGCAACTTGACCTATTCTTTTCAGCACTTCAAATGGCCCACAATATCTAGGTTATATCTTGGCACAACTCCCAATCTTCAAGGAAATCTTCCTTGGCCTCACTCTAATATAAACATGATCCATAACACCGAACTCCCTATGCACCCTATGCTTATCTGCATAGTTTTTCTGTCTATCTTGGGTTGCTTTCAAATTCTTCTTGATCTTTGCAAACTCTTGTTCCATTTCCTTAAGCAATTATGGCCCAAGTACAATTATGTTCACCAGATTATCCCAAGTCACTAGTGTCCTGCACTTTCTACCATACAAAGCTTCATATGGACTCATTCCTAATAATGCTTGTTTACCATTGTTATATGCAAACTCTACCAAGTGTAGATAATCTTCCCACTTGGATGGTTTGTCCATTACATACATGTGAAGCATGTCTTCAAGCAACTGATTTACTCTTCTGTTTTCCCATCTATTTGGGGATGGTATTTGGTACTAAAGTTCAACTGCGTGCCCAAATCTGCAAAAATATCTTTCCAAAAATTTGAAGTGAACTTGGTATCCTTGTCAGAAATTATTGCCTTAGGAAATCCATGCAATCTGAAAATTTCTTTCATGAAAATCTTTGCAATGGCATCGGATTTATATGTGGACTTAACCAGTATAAAATGTGATTCCTTTGTTAAATTCTCCACCACAACCATGATGGAATCATGTTGTCTCACAATCATTGGAAACCTTGTAATAAAATCCATGGAAATTACTTCCCATTTCCATTCTGGAATTGCCAATGGATGCAATAAACATGCTGGGTGTTGGTGTTCAACCTTCACCTACTGACATTTCATGCACTTAGATATGTATTCAGCGATTTCCTTCTTCATCCCTGGCCAGAAATATTGTTTTATTGTTGTAGAAATGGTTTTCTGATATCCTGGGTGACCATAATATGGAGCTTTATGAATTTCATCCATAACAATCCTCCTCAAATCTGCCACATTTGGAATATAAATTCTATTCTTATAAGTAAGAAGTCTGTCTCCTTCCAAATGATATACTTCATACTTCTTTTCAAGGTTTTGTTGCTGCAATTTGTCCTTTATTTGCACATACATTTCATCTTCAACAATATGGTTAACAATCTGCTGCCTCAAATCCGATTGGCAAGTACTAAGGGATGCCACATGCATTCATGTACTTTCCTGTTGAGTGCATCAACCACCTTGTTTTCTTTCCCTTTTATGTGTTTGATTTCAAAATCAAATTCGCATAAAAATTCCAACCACCTAGCTTTCCTTGCATTTAAAGTTGGCCACTCAAACAAATATTTCAAACCATAATGGTCTGTCCTTAGCTCAAATTTCCTGCCCATTAAGTAATGCCTCCACATATTTAAAGCATGTACTATGGTTGCAAGTTCTAAATCACGAGTAGCATAGTTCTTCTCATGCTCCTTCAACTTTCTTGACTCATAGCATACCACGTGGTTGTCTTGCATAAGAACTCCTCCAAGTCCTTGATTGCATGCATCGATACACACCATAAAGTATTTTTCTAGGTCTGCAATTTTCAAAATTGGTGCACTCATAAGAAGATTCTTCAACCATTGAAAGATTTCCTCACATCTTGGTGTCCATTCAAACTTTATCCCCTTCTTTTGCAAAGAAGTGATTGAATGTGTGACCTTGGAGAATCCTTCAATGAACCTCCTGTAGTACCCAGCAAGTCCCATAAAGGATCTCACATCTGTCACATTCCTTGGTGTTGGCCAATTCATAATGGCTTCAATCTTCTTAAGGTCCACATATATTCCTTCATTTGATATAATGTGACCCAAATAATGAATTTTATCTTTATAAAGTCACATTCTCTCAACTTTGCATACAACTTATGCTCCCTTAGCAATTGCAATATCATTCTCAAATGTTCTTCATGCTCTTCTTCATTCTTAGAATAGATAAGAATGTCGTCTAGGAAAACAAGAACAAACTTATCCAAATACTTGCTAAAAACACTAATCATGAGACACATGAATGTAGCTGGTGCATTTGTGAGACCAAATGGTACCACCACAAACTCGTAGTGCCCATACCTTGTTTTAAAGGTTGTCTTATGAATATATCCCTCTTTTATTCTTACCTGATGGTAATCAGACCTCAAGCCAATCTTTGAAAATACCCTTGCTCCACTCATTTGATCAAAAGGGTCATCAATTCGAGGTAATAGGCATTTGTTCTTCACAGTGACTTTGTTCAACTACCTGTAGTCAATACATAACCTGAGTGTTCCATATTTCTTTTTCACAAATAGAACAGGTGCTCCCCACAAGGACACACTTGGCCTGATATATTTCTTTTCCAAAAACTCTTGTAACTGCATTTTCAATTCTAGCAATTCCAGTGTACTCATCCTGTAGGGTGCCTTGGACACTGGTGCATCTCTCAGAATAGGGTCAATTGTAAAATCAATGTCTCTCTTTGGAGGAATTCCCAGAATCTCATCAGGAAAAACATCCCTGAATTCTTGCAATACATGATAGTCCTCCAACTTAGGAGTTTCATTTTCTGTTTCCTCCAAAACATGGGCTGCATACAATTGACAACCCTTCCTACAAAAGTTCTTCATGTGCATGGCTAAATCCTGTCTAATAGAAATCAACTTTGGAATGCCTTTTACAACCCTTGGGTTTCCTTCTTTGTCCATGCATTCAAATGTCTTATTGTAGGAGTCAAGTTTAACCTTGTGTGCTTCTAACCAATCCATTCCAATGAGAATATCATAGGAACCAAGTGGCAAAATATTCATATTTGCATAAGTGAATATCCCATCCATCTCTAATGGACATTTCTCTACAATTTCACTAACTTTTCTCTTGGTTCCAATTGCTAGTTGAACTAACCATGATTTATTATGTTTTAATTTCTTAAAAGCACAAATATCAACAATTTTAGGAGTGATATAACCGTGAGTAGATACATGTTCAATCAAAATAGAAACACATTGCTTAGAAATCTTACCTTCAACTTCAACCACATTTGATTGATAATCTTCCTAGCGGTCCTCTAGTGCTGCATAGATTTTAGGGATTGTCCTCACCACTTGACCCACAGTTTCAGCTTTTTGGATGTGGTGAACTTGCTTTACATTCCCATTCCGATGTGGATAGTTCCTAAGCATATGATCCTCTCCACATCCCAAACATTGAAGTGGTTCTCTTGGCTCCTTTGGATCTCTTGGCTTGTCTCCCATCATTTTAGCTGGCTTAGTCATAGCTTGTGATGGCGGCCTTTGCTGATTTCAGAGATGAGGGGGTTTGAAACCTTTCCTCCTTTGGTCAAACTTCTCATTTTTCTTGTCCTTCCATGCCTTATGGAAGTCAGGTTTTCTTTTGTTTTGATCATAGAAATACTTGGACTTCCTCATTACCTCCTCTAGAGTTCGAGGTTCATCAAACTCAATCCTATCTTTATATAACTGAGGTAGTCCACTTAGAAAACATTGAATTTTCACCTTATCATCTCGAATATACCTGACATACCTCAGCAACTCCAATAATTTGTTTGCATATTCTTCCATGTTCAATTGTCCCAATTTCAACTCATGGAACTCTTCGATCTTATCATCATAGTACCTATCAAAGAGGTACTTTTGCTTGAAGTACTTCTGGAAATGCTTCTACACAATCTTTCTTTCATTGATATTCTTCACTTGCCTAATGTGCTCTCGCCATATATATGCTCTCCGATTTAATTTGAATACGGATACCTTTGCCTTCATATTTCCAGAGTAGTCTTGGACTTGGAAATACTTCCTCATCCCAAGAATCCAAGCTTCATCTTCTTGACCAGACTTCGCCTCACCATCAAATGTAGGAGGTTTTTCCTTCTTAAATTCCCCATATGAATTGTTCTTCTAATACCTCTTCCTCTTATTCCTGTGAGATGAAGAGCTTGAACCTTCAATGGATGCTTCAGAGTCAGATGATGAGCTAGAATAGATTTATGGAGTATATGTTCTATCTCTATAAACTCTTCTTGAGCTATTGGACCTCTTGTGGGAATTTTTGCTTGAACTACTCCCACTCATTTCTGGATTTTTCGAGTGATGCCCATAGTTAATCCTCCTTTGAATGTTTGTCAAAATCTGCAGCATGGCTACATTCAGCTGATTTTGTTCTTCCTAAGCATTAATCAACCTTCCATTATCTTCTCTACAATTGTGCAACTCCACCCTTAGGCTCCTCATGGTGGCTGCAATATCTGAGGGAGTCTCCTGATTTCTTCTCCCATTGGATTATGTTTCAGCATTCTCCACTTGTATGTTCTCTCCCATGGCATTTGTCTCGGGCTCATAGGGATCCTGTGCATCATCCATGATGTTGACCTTCTTGGCCAAACCAAGACCAAATTTTCCAAACTGTACTAAGTGGAATGCTTTAACTACCTGTCATGTCCCCAAATTTTGCTATGGTCCATGGGGATGATTTTTAGCCTAAGTCACCTAGGCATTAATTAATTAATTAATGGATGGATGTGGAAGTTTATTTATGGAATATTCCTAAGGGTGAATTTGGGGAATTAAATGGATAAGGTGGCCCCCCTGAATATATTAACCCCCAAACTAAGTGCTAAGGTGAATTATTTAATTAATTGAGAAATTTTGACCTAGGCTTCTAATTTAATTAAATAATTAATGATTTTGGATTTTGGAGTGAGGAATTAATTTATTTTATTAATTATCTTCATTAATTTTATTAATATTTTGGCAAGTGGATGATGTGTGCAAGTGGGCCAAGAGGGAATCCTCTTGAAGACAATGTTGCTAAATCGGAACTGGAGGTCAGAAACCAGCAAGCGATGAAAAGCGGGAAGGTGTAAGATGTTACCAAAAATAAATAAATGGGAAAAAAACATAAAAGGCTAAGGGAGGTCAAAATTTCCAAAAGAGAACTCAAATTACAAATCAGGAAATTTTTACAAGGAAGGAAACATCTTGAGATAAAGGGGGCACAGTTTCTAAAGGAGAGAAAAGGTGTAAGAAGAAAAGTAAGCAAGTATATCCACTCATGGGTGACCCATTCTCACAGGTCACCAAGCCAATTAAATTGCTCAATAGATCAACATGAATTCTATAAAAGAATGCTTCCAACTCCCATTAACAAATTTTGATCATTTGAATTTTTTCTTGAGAGCTTTGAACTTCTCTTTGTTGAGTGATGTGCCTCAACACTTTCTTGGGAGATGTTCCCCAAGGCTCCATAGTTTCCATCCAACCAATATTCTGGTCCAGAGAGTGATATTACAACCATTTAGATCCATATCAGTCCTCCATTGAATATCTACAATCATCTAGTGAAGGAGGCCACAATATCAGTGTATTTGCGGCTAGGTTTGGAGGAGAACCACTAGAAGGAGGAGCTTGTTTCCAGTGAATGCACCCAGTATATTTAGGGAGGCCAGTGTGCCATTATTTTCAAAGATTGGAGCTTCCCAAGTATAGAGATAAGCTTCAGATCTGATCCATATCTTCTATTTCTCTTCTACACTCAATCTCAGCTAGATTTGGAGGAGATTCCCCTGCCGGATGGAGAGAGTTCAGAGAATGGACCCTAGTGATTTCTAGAAGTTCAATGAGCATCAAATATCAGTCATCAGACCTGTTGGTGGTCTGATATCAACTTCAGAACAGAGCTACAGTGATCTCCCCACTTCTTACCTTCCTTCTCCCTCAAGTTGTAAGGAATTTCTAGCCTGTGAGGCACTGTAATTTTGGAAAGCAATAAAATAAGTGAAAGAAGTATTCTAGAGTTTACATTTAGACTTGTAGCTGAGAATTATTATATATCAGAACATTTAATTATCTCAGAATGGATTTTAATGATTTATGGAAGCAACTTGGTACTTAAGATTGAAAGACTGTTACGAAGAAAACTTCCTATGGCTTGGGGTAGACCACAACAGACACCTAACTACCAGAAAATAACTCAATGTAATTTAACAATATTCACAACATCAATTGGATGAGAAAATGACTATTTCCATTAATGAATAACAAGAAGTACAAGATACAACCTCTTGTCGGCAACCAATCTGAGCCAAGAACTAGGTCTCTCCACTTGTACCTCCACCACTTCAATCCCCCATGCAATGGAAAACTCAAACTATGAAAGGATTTTGGTAGGTGAACATAAGTAGTTCACAACAACAAGGATCAATGAGTGTAGTCTCAAGTCACGGCAAAAATCCACTAGAGTTATCTTGCTTTCTCTTTCTCCTCCCTTCCATACACCATAAGAGCTCAATATATAGCCTTCCAAAAGGTAAGTGAAAGGTCGAATCAAGTCGTTTTAGGGTATATGGAGGGCCAAAGGTCACCCTAAGAACACTTTTTGGGAGTAAAAAGTAATTTTCTATTGGTTTTTACCATTTTACTTGGTGTCCGCGGGCTATAGTGGAACAATCTGCGTGTACGCTGGCTATAGTGGAACAACTAGTGTACAGAAACAAAAATAGGGATTTGTGTGTTCCTAGAGGGAAAATGATAGATCTGAGTCAATAAAATGGATCCTGAAGGCCAATCAATGCTGATGCTCACAAGGTGGAAAATTATGCTGTAACAAAGACTAGCTCGTTGGGTGCATTTTAAAGACTAGTTTTACACATTTCACTTCTATTTAATTTATGAGCATCAATTTTTCTTTTTGTCAGTTGTATGAGCTTAATAAAATAGTAAACATGCCATCCCAACCCTTTCCCTAAGTATTTGGATGTATTTAACCTTGTTTGGAAAATCCTGGAATTTGACTAGCTCTACAATCCCCATTGTGCATTTGGCATCCAAATCATTATGAAACTTTCCAAACTCACTGGAACACTATTCATGTGCATAATAAAAGTTTATCTAACTGTTATACTTCTACCACCAACTCAGAAGAACCCCACCCAGTCTAGTATTCATATGCCAACAACCCAAGAAGCCTCGAAGTAGGAAACAGACTCACTCTGTTATTGAAAAGTGAATGGCTCTGGTACATGGTGCATAGGAATCTCTGCTCCGATCAGTTTCAGCTTGCTGCTGCACACTCTCCCTTATAAATTCCATAACCGAAATTCACCCCTACCATCATCACTTCTTGTATCAGTCCCCCTCACTTACATCCCGCTCAAACCAAGAAATTGCCTAAAAATTTACTAGTAAAATTTTGATAAAATATGAGTTGGGATATAATATTTTGGTTGTATTTTGGCTAGAATATTATATTGGTATCAGAGCACTTTCCTTGGCTCATCCTACGGAAAGTAACTCTCAGTGGAAAAGTAGCTCAACACTATATTCAAGTTGCAGTTGTGGAATTAGTTCTAGTCATGGAAGATTCAGACTTTGAGTTGTATGAGGAAGAAGATTATTCTTATGAGTATGATGAAGATTATGATGAGAAATATGAAGAGTACTACAGACAGTATGAAGAAGAAAATTTCCAAAAGTACCTTCTACAAGTATTTTCCATGAGATCATAGTTGGAAGGAGAGACTATGGTTATTCATATAGCCATATGGATGGAAAAGTTGCATGTTCCACAGTCAAAGGTCAACCTACTTCTGAAGAGTGCCTAAAAGAAGTAAGAGCTTCATTGGATGCATGTGTTTTACACCTCACAAGAATTTTTGGTTTCTCTTCAATAAGAGCCTCCAAGAACCTTTATCCTAAGACAAACAGGAAGAAGCAGGACCCAAAGACCAATCATGAGATTGTTGACAGAATGGAAGAATAATTTACTGCAAGATTCTATGTTGAGGATCTCAAGATCACCTCAGAAGAGATTGGTACTATTAGGGGTGTTGAGTCATATTTTGGATCAGATCCAAAAGAAGAACATAAATCATATCCAAAGTCACCACATGAGCTTCACATGGAATCAAAAGTTGATCACACATCAGTTAGATGTGAACTAGTAGAATTGGTGGTAGAACAACGTACCATAACCCCACCCATTGAAGAGAGAATAATGATGCAAAGGTATGGAAAACATTCAAAATTTTGTACTACTTTGTCTCATGATGATGTTGCAGCCACATCAGGGGATAATTATTTCATAAGGGATTCCCTAGCAAGTGGAAATTTTGTCAAAGAAAGAAAGGTCGCTCTTTCCTCGGGTTGTTCTATTTTGGGGTGTTGGAAGCAGATGTTGAGGAGAAAGAGTGTCTGCTCCTTCCTCCAGAGATATTTTTTAGGAGTGGGGAAAATAGATATCGGCACTATAAACAAAAATTTCATAGGAACATTGCTTTGAACAATTTGTTGGCAAGTGGAAATATTCTCAAAGAAAGAGCGTCCGTTATTTCTTCAAATTGTTCTATTTTGGGGTGTTGAAAGAATACGGTGAGGAGAAAGAGTGTTTGCTCCTTTCTCCAGGTGTTATTTTTAGGGGTGGGGAAATTATATATCATCACATTAAACATAAATTTCGTAGAAACTTTGCTTGAAACCGTTTGCTGGAAAGTGGAAATTTTCTTAGAGAAAGAGAGGCCGCTCTTTCCTCGTGTTGTTCTATTTTGGGCTAATGAAAGTATATCCCAGGGAGAAAGAACGTATGCTCCTTCCTCCAGGGATTATTTTTAATGGGTGAGGAAATTAGATATTGGTACCTTAATCACAAATTTGATAGGAAATTTGCTTTAAACAGTTTGTTGGCAAGTGGAAATTTTCTCAGAGCAAGAGGCGATCGCTCTTTCCTCAAGATGTTATGTTTTGGGTGTTGAAGTAGATACTGAGGAGAAAGAAAATCCTCTACTTCCTCCATTGTTTCTATTTTTGGGAGGGGAAAGTAGATATAAGCATTTTAAAAACAAAATTCATAGTAATTTTGCTTCAAGGAGTTTGCTGGAAAGCGGAAATTTTCTCAAAGAAAGAGAGACCGCTCCTTCATCAAATTGTTCTATGTTGGGGTGTTGGAAGTAGATGTTGAGGAGAAAGAGCGCCTGCTCCTTACCTCTTGGGTTATTTTTTAAAAGTGGGAAAGGTAGACATCAACACTTTAAACACAATTTTGATAGGAACTTTGCTTCAAACAGTTTGTTCGCAAGTGGAAATGTTTTCATAGAAAGAGCGGTCGCTCTTTCCTCAAGTTGCCCTATTTTGGGGAGTTGAAAGTATATGCTAAGGAGAAAGAGAGTCCACTCCTTTCTCCTGGCGCTCTTTTTAAGGGGTGGGGAAAGTACATATCAGCACCTTAAGCACAAATTTTGTAGTATTTTTTTCCTTAAACAGTTTGTTGACAAGTGGAAATTTTCTCAGAGAAAGAGCGGTTGCTTTTTCCTCAAGTTGTTATATTTTGGGGTGTTGGAAGTAGATATTGAGCAAAAAGAGTGTCAACTCCTTCATACAGGGGTTCTTTTTAAGGGGTGGGGAAAGTAGATACCACCACTTTCACCACCAATTTCATAGGAACCTTGCTTCAAACAGTTTATTGGAAAGTGGAAATTTTCTCAGAGAAAGAGTGGTCGTTCCTTCCTCAAGTTGCTCTATTTTTTTGTGTTGAAAGTGGATGATGAGGAGAAACAAAAGCCACTTCTTCTTCAAGGGGTTCTTTTTTAGGGGTGCAAAAAGTAGATATCGACATTTTAACAACAAATCTCATTGGAAATTTGATTCATCCATTTTCTTGGAAAGTATAAATTATCTCAAAGAAAGAACGATCATTCCTTCCTCAAGTTGTTTTATTTTAGGGTGGTGAACGTAGAATTATTCATCTAGGGGATTGTTGATGCCTCGAGTGTGCAGGGTAAATGCAAGGTGCTGGAATGGGTTCCAAGGCACACAACAAGGGATGAAAACCTATCCAAAGGCTTCGAAAGACCCTACGCAAGGGAAATTCTATCCTCAAGCTGTTTGGTGTGGTAATCACCCACGGATATCCATCCTCCACTGGCACTCTATGAGTAAGTGGTTTGATCAATAAGATCAGTTTCCCAAATTAGGGAAATAAAGGTATGTAAGACAATGAGCAAATCTAACTTAACCTATTTAGAAAAAGAACCCAATCTTAAGTCAGATCTATTCTAAAATGAAAATCTTGATGTTTATGCAGATCAACCTTGAGGTGTAAGAGAACAAACAGTCTATCACCTTTAACAAAAATGCCTTTAGATGAGATATTTCCTGACTTAAATTATGACTTATTTAATGAAAATTAAAAAATGATAATCCAAGCTGAAAGACCATCAAGATATGACCTGTTATCCTTTTGTTGATTGAAAAATCAACAATGATTGAATATATATATATATATATATATATGATCAATTGAAGAAATCGATAAAGAAAGTATTTAATTAAAGAAATTTAATCAAATATTTTCATACACATATCAGTTATACAGAAAAACCAATACAACAAATATATGTAGTCATTATATATCTAACAAGAGATCATATGTATAGCGGATGACAATCTGGAACACAAAATCATAAATCCTTAAAGAAATTTAAGTGATAATCAGAAGATGGATTCGAAGATAACATTACTGTATTAAGATGTCTTGTACCAAAATTACAATGACTTTGGCCATAGAGTATCCTGAGTCTTATCTCCTGCTGATTTATAGTTCCAAAAATACCAACCCCCTACTCCGAGAGGTATCCTTCCTTAAATATTAAACTACAACAAAGTACAAAATGAATCCTACAGAATAGGGATTCCAAAATCAGTAATGAGTCCATTCCAACTATTGATCCAAGAAACATTGCCATTTCTCGGACTACATGATTTCTTTCATCCTTCAAAGAGATTCTTAAAGATATATTCCTTAATTAAAAATATCCTCACATCATAATCAAGAATTCCACCCCAACCTGCTCATTATCAGCGACAGATGATTTGGCTTGTAGAGAATTCACTGCAGGGACTTCTGGGTGAGAGACTATGTTCTCAAAAATAGAGAAATCCGTTAAAGGGTCCACGTCAGAAGAAATTGGTGGAATATCAGATTCTTCATTGATTATATAATCCCATATAACAGTATCATCTTGATCAGTTGGCTCTTCAGAAACCTTCTTTCCCTTCCTCTCTAGGAATCACATACAGACAGATGGGACTTGAACATCCTCTTGTTCGCTATCGCTGCTTGAATCAGGAATACTTACATCAAAAGGCAGTGACAAAGGTTCTTGATACATCAAAGACCGAAGTTCTTCATTCTCGAAACACGCATGAAGGGATTCATTTCCTGTCTGCATATTGCTCATACCAAACACGTCAAGAAGAAACTTACAACATAAACATGCAAAATTTTCGTCTTACAAAATATAAAGGACAAACTGAAGGATTTCATATTCATTTCAAATTTGAGGCCAATTGATAGAATGGCAAATGATTGAGCAAAGCCGGTCACAATGGTCGAATTATTATGATTAGGACAATGCAATCAAGCAAACTGTAATGAAACGAGTTATAACATGTGCTAACTGGATCTGGATCCATGCAGAAGTACAAATCAAATCGAAATTTGTATGAATTTAAAAACACATGAAAGATCATCATTACAAGTCTGTTCACATCATTAATCATAACCTTGGATTTGAAATAAAAATGGGAGTTGCGGTGAAAGAGATGACTGCGGAACGACTAAGACAAGAATTTGAGCACGTAAAATGACGGCATGGTTTCACCTGCGAGATCAAATGCAAATTGTTGATTTAATAGAAGGATTAGAGCTACACTGCGGAGATCGAAAAGGTGTAAACCTGCAAAGCCTGGGAGGATCAAATTAAATAACAAAAACGGTCATTACAAAACCCAAAATAACCAAACTTCTAAACATAATACGTAGCAACGGAAATGACTAATCCTCGAAAAAGCTGAAAAAACCAGCAATAACAACCCTTAGCAACCAGATTCACAGTAAAATCAGCTCAGCGGAGTAATTCGACGAGTAAAATGATGAAGAAGAGTAAATAAAGACCTATAATTATAAATTTACCCCAATTAAATCATGACCGTAGGATTAAGGGAAATGGACAGCTGAGATTGACCGATGTGAAGCGCGGGATCGGGTTCAAAACATAACAAAGAGTTTTATTTAGCACTCCCGAAAGCTGAAAATCGAAACTGGCGGGTTTCGGGTTTCGGGTTTCAAAATACGACCAAACTAAAACCAAGTTTCCGAAAGCCGCAACCCAAAAGTTGCGGGTTGCGGGTTTCGGGACGCAATTAAACGCAATGTAAAAAATGAATTCTCAAATCTAGAAACGCGACAATGTCGGGTTTCGAGTTTATTAAAACTCACAAACAGAAATCCTGGATCCCGAAACGCAACATCGTCGGGTTTCGGGTTTTGGGTTTATTAAAACAATCTTCAAAAAGAAATGAAATCCCGCACCCAAAACTTTCAGTTTTCGCGTTTCGGGTTCCAAAATCCCAAAATGAAAACAGCAAATTCCCGCGCTCGAAACTTTCGGGTTTCGGGTTCTGGGTTCTCCAGATGTCGGGTTTCAGGTTTGCCAAGAGAAATGTCAAAATAGTCAAAATTTAAATATTTTGCAAACGAAACACTTAAAGAAACCCAGATGAAGCAGCGAAAATGAAGTATGGGTACATGGGCAGTAATGTTTAAAGACATCCAAACCGAAAATCATATTTTCAAAGAGAAACTTACCCATATACCTTCAAATTGATTAAAAGTGGGGCTCCCGTGCTTTAGCTAAGTATGGGATCTGTTGTGGCCACAACAAATGGTGACTGGATGGGAAGAACCAGTTATCTTTGCAATCAAATCATGACTAAAGACAACATGTTAATCAACCACTTTCTTGAAACTCAATTCAAAGAAGATACGCAAAAGATAACAGTCAACAAACAGTGAACATGAAAATGGATAGATCTCAAACAGTGACCATTTTAAAGATAACGCTCATCTGATAAGGATATTTAGAGAGTAATACCGAATCTTTACCATGATGTAATCATTGAAAACCAGCTTGTGTTGAACCTGGTCACAGTCTTAGAAATGCTCATGGATATCCTAATTACAGATCACCTTGGTTTATTAGTTGCATGCATATTCAGTGATCCTCTATGGATTATATATACTTCTTTATCTTTTCTTTTGTCTTTTCCTTTTCTCTTTTTTTTTAAAATATTTTCTCTTTTTATTATTTTTTTTTTATATATACATAATACCTTGTTGATACAAGACCACTGTACTGACTTGGTGATCAGATGAAACAACGCCATTCACAGACCTGATCTAGAAGCTGGTCAAGCTAGCTCGATGATGAGACTCCTTGTCTTATGGCTGTAAGACCAAAAAAAAAATTATCATGGCTTGGTGACCCTATTGTGATAACTCTAGTCCGAGATCAAATCCATGATCATAGCAGGGATGGCTTGTGATAAGACTCCCTTGTTCTTGTATACAACAAAATCTCATAATGAAAGACAAAACAATTTATTTTGGCATAGGCCACAAGGCATTACCATGGCTTGGTGACCATATAGTGGTAATGTTACTCACTAGTGCTTTGTGGATCATGAATGGACCGACCTGTAATAGGATCTTCCACCTTCCAGCAGAATTGAAAGTCATCTTCCAAGTGTGGTGGCTTGATGTGAAGATGTCATTCCACTCAAACACCTATGAACCTAATGGGTTGGCTTGATAACAAGACAACCCACCTTGTAACTTATAATTTTAAACAAAATTCATATTCAAAGCGATTGTAAAAGGATCCATGAGCAATCAGAGCTGGTCAGGTTATTATGATATGCCGTTCAACCATGAAACACCAGATAGAGAAATGATGACCATCCTCCATACCTCAATTACACAAATAAAGCATTGTGAAAGATAATGATCAAAGTGAAAAGTATCCAAAGGCACTGCACTTATTTGATTGTTTATTCTTCAGAGAAAATTCTAATCAAAAGCCAGAAAGTAAGATTGATAACAATGCTGAAACTTCAGAAGCAATTGTTTGATGAGAAAAATGATCATAAGCCATTACCAGACATGCGAAGCCTTATTAATGAAAACCAAAACAAAACAAGAAGACTAATCAAAATGAAAATGCAAGAAAACAAAATATTGCAAAACAAACCACACCTATGTACAAGTGCACCAGATTGTTCAAACAAAATAGTTTTTTGAGAAGAGACACATTCACCGGGAAGGTGTCTACAACTCCCTCTAGTGTCTATAATTGAACATTACTAGGACCAATCTTTTCTATAATAATGAAAGGTCCTAGCCAAAGGCACTGAAACTTGGTGTACTGGTTCTTATCTTTATGTTGCTTATCCCACCTTAGAACCTGGTCACCAACAGAAAATTCCCTATTAGATGAAGATTTTTCATCAAACCATCTTTTCACCATCTGCTGATGATGATACAGTTTGTTCTTAGTTATTTCCCTGTCCTCCTCTAGCTTCAAAAGAGTGTCTATTCTATGTTGGAGAGGGGAAGAATCATCTTCTTGGACAGACTGGGCCAATTGTAGTGAAGGGATGGTGAGATTAGCAGGAAGGATGGCTTCTTTGCCATAAACAAGGAAATAGGGGGAATTTGCAATGGCTGCCTTTGGGGTTATTTGATCTGCCCATAAAGCATTATATAACTGTGTGTGCCAATCTCTGTGATGAGAATCTACAGTCTTCTTGAGAATATTTATCAGATTTTTGTTTGATGACTCAGCCAAACAATTACCTTGTAGGTAATAATTGGTAGAAAACTTAAGCTTAATCCCCTTCTCAAAGGCATATTCAGTTATATCGATTGAAGAGAAGTAGGATGCATTATCGAAAACTAAGTACTCAGGAGTGTCGAATCGTGTGATGATCTGACTGTCAAGGAAGGAAATTACTTGACTGGCATTACATTGTTTAAGAGGGGTTGCCTCCACCCATCTACTGAAGTAGTCTGTTGCTGTAAGAATATAGTTATGTTGGAGGGACGAAGCAGGGTTTACAGGCCCGACAAAATCCAGTCCCCATTGTTGGAATGGAAACTGAATTGTGACTAGTTGAAGGGGAAATGCGGGTTTCTTAAACTTGCCTATACATTTATGGCACGGTTCACACTTCCTTACATAAGCGTAAGCATCTTTAAACAACATGGGCCAATAATATCCAGCCCTGAGAATCTTATGTGCTGTAGTCTCTCCTGAAAAATGGCCTCCAGCAGGTCCTACATGAAATTGGAATAAGATGTCATCAGTTTCATGTTTTTCCAAGCACCTAAGAAAAACTCCATCATAATTTTTCCTAAAAAGAACTTGATCAATAAATTGATAAGGAGCAACTTTTAGTCTCAAAGCCCTTCTTTTCTTAAAATCAAGAGTTTTGGGGGCAAAACCCATGGTTCAAAAAAAATATGATATCACCATACCATTTAGATGTCAGAGCATCGATAACGTTAACAACACTTGAGGGAATTTCTTCCTCTTGATCCCATTTGGATTGTTGTTGCGTAGGGTCAATAGATTGAGTGGTAAGAAGACAAAGGCCTTGTCCTTTGACAATTTTAGCTGGTCTAATCTCAAGATCATATTCTTGTAGGGTCATCATCCAATGGGCCCTCTTTTCCCCTAACTCTTTCTGGATGAGGACGTTTCCAATGGCAGAGTATGGAACAATGACTTTAGTTCGAGACTTTAGCAAGTATGGCCTATAATGTTTGACAGACTTATAGACTGCATAGGCTTGCTTTTCAATCTGTGAGTAATTAAGCTCTACACCCTTGAATGTTGAGCTCATGAAAGAGATAGGGATTTCTGCATCATCGTCATGCTTTTGTGTCAGGACAGCTGCATAAGAAAAGTCAGTGGCAAAAGTATAAAGAATGAAATCCTTATCAAAATCTGGGGACATGAGAGCAGGAGCTTCAATGATAGCCTTTCGAATTTGGATAAAGGAATCTCTCTATTCCTGAGACCAAGTAAACTGCACATCTTTCTTGACCAAAAGTTCTAACGGTTTAACAATCTGGGAAAAATTTGGTACAAATCTACGTACAAAATTAATCTTACCTAAGAAGGATTGCATTGCTTTGCGCGAGCCTAGTAACCCAATCTTTGAAATAGCCTCTGTGCATTCGGGATCAATAATCATACCTTCTTTGGAAACAATGAAGCCCAGAAGCTTTCCTTCTGTTACCGCAAAAATAGATTTCTTGGGGTTGAGAGAAATACCGAATTTCCTACAACGGTCGAAAACCTGTTTCAGAGCAAACACATGTTCATGTCGTTTTTTGTAGTGAATAGTGATATCATCAAGATAAACTATGACAGAATTATGCATTAACCCTCGGAAAGTTATGTCGATAGCTCTCTGAAAAGTGGCTCTTGCATTGATCAACCTGAAAGGCATCTGCCTATAGGCGAAAGTGCCCCAAGGGGTCCTAAAAGTTGTTTTTAATTGGTTGTTTGGAGCAACCATAGCTTGGTTATATCCCGAAAAACCGTCTAAGAGGGAAAACATCTCTGACCCGGATACCTTTTGCAGAATATGTTCCATAGGTGGAATAGGATAGTTGTCTTTCTCAGAAGCCCGATTCAGGTTCCTGAAATCGATACACAGTCGAATTTCACCACTTTTCTTATGGATAGGCACTAAGTTGGCTATCCATTGAGTGTGCTTGACTGGAAAGAAAATTCAAGCAGTGAGCAGCTTTTCCAACTCTTTTTTTACCGAGGGTTCTAAGCTAGGGTGCATTTTCCGCAGCTTTTGTTGAAATGGCTTAGCTTTTGGTTTCATGGGTATATTATGAAACATGACGTTAGTGTCAAATGTTTTCAATTCATCATAAGTCCAGGAAAAAACATCTTTATACTGCTTACACAATGCAATGATGGCCCTCCATTCTAAATCAACTCCCAAATTGATGAAACATGGTTCCTGCTCGATGCCCAAATTGACTCGCTCATAGTTCAAGGATGAGCTTTGAGTTTTACAATTAGTTTGGGATTTGAACTTGTCTTGCAAATCATATAACTTTTCCAGATTGATCACTGACTTTGGGATAACGTTTGAGAGATCAATGAGTGACTTTTCATGTTCTACTTCATCAATGGCCATATCCTGGAATGTATCCTGAGCCGTGAGGAAGTCAAGTATATGTCGATCATCATCAAATACTTTCCAATTAGTCACATTATCCGGAATAGAGGGTCTGTACATCAATTCAATGGAAAAATTTTGAGGAGACAGACCTTCTAGAGGGATCAGTCCAGACGTTGTATTTGCTAACAGGTCTGCATCAAAATTTTGTGATCTGGGAACTGATTTAATATTGAATGCTAAAAATGAGTTGGTAAAATCCCTTACCATATTCTGATAATTAGCCAAGTGTGGAGATAAGTAGTGTATTTTATTTCTGACTTGCTTGAATATAATTTTAGAATCTCCATAGCATTCAATTGCCTACACACCTAAGTCAACAGCCTTCTTGAGTCCCTGAACCAGAGCCTCATGCTCAGCTACATTATTAGTGCAATCGAATTCTAACTTGCAAGCAATCATAATTTTCATTCCCTTAGGATCAATTAGGACACAACCTGCTCCAGCTCCTTCCTTGGACTTGGAATGATCAAAAAATAAAGTCCATGAGACAGGATCTAATCTAAAATTTGTATTTACATTATATACATTATGCACAATTTCACCAGAGAAAGGTATAGAAGTAACATGAGTAATATGTGATTCATTTTGAATGCTTTCTTCTGGTGAGGAATCAACTGGGAATTCACCAAAAAAGGTATCAAATGTAAACTGCTCTACATGAGAGGTGAGATAACCAGCAGGTTCGCTTGAATCATTAAGATCAGTGACTGTCTGTTTCATAAAAGGTTCTCTGCTGATCTTAATTTTATTCGGTTGACCATTGCAGGGAAACCATAAGTGGGACCAATCGGTTGCAAAGTAACCCTTAAGTTTCTCTGACCAGTCCCTGCTTAACCACATCCCATAGGCTTCTGGGATGTCAGCTATCACGATGTCAACTGTCTGATGGATCCTGGGATTAGCTGACAATGTAAGCAAAACATTTCTCAACTTACCAACCACTCTGACTTTGGATCTATCAAGTTGCACAATCTGGGTCGGGCAAGGCTCCCACATTGCATTCAATTTCCTGCAAACAGAGAGGGGCATCACATTTGATGATGCTCCTCAATCTATCATGCAGTTCTGCACATTCCGATTGAAAATCTCAAAAGTGAGCAAGAAAGGAGGAGTCCTCTTACTTACTGGTTTCTGATCATCATATTTAGTAACAGAGTCTAGATTGTTACTTTGAGACTCTCTTAGTTGTTTGACTATCATGCTTTTTGGTAAGGAATCCCTCATAGCAAGGATCTTAAGTAGCTCAAACAGAGAGATGTTTGCTTTAACTCTTTTTAAGTCTTCAACCAGATTGTACTCCATTTCAGGGAGGACTATATCCTTCTGTGGGACAGTCTTGCTTTTTGTGGGAACCGGAGGAGAAGATGAAGGTTCTTGAGGTGGTTGTGGTCTTGACCTTGTGTTGTGAGGATGTTGTGTGTTAAACACCGCCTCAGGTTCTTCTTCTTCTTCACACATAGGAAGTTCTAAAAAGCACCCCAAAGCATCAACCTGTGGATCATGTTCTTCTTCTTCTTCAGGTAGTGGTGGATCCAGGATGGTCAGATCGTTGGAAGTGTCATGGGTGACTTGAGATTCTGCTACCAATGCTCTAAAAATAGAATAGAATTCATCGTTTGTGAGTGCATCTGCCAGATTTGGTGGTGGTGGATTTTGTGGAGGCTAGTAAGGTCTCCTAAATGGTGGCCTTACAAAACCTCTGTTTTGATTCTGATTGTCATTAGTGTTCTTCTTTAAATCAACCATCTCATTTGACATCCTTTGAAGGAATTTCTTCATGTCAATCATATCAAATGGATCCTTGTTCTGAACAGTGGGTTTAGGGGCGTTCTCAATTCTTTTTCTAGAAGTGGAAGGTTGTTCTTCTGAAATTTTGGGTTTGTCTTTCAGACAAAACATGTCTTTCTCAACTTGGATCACTTCATCAAATGCTTCCAGTAAAGTACCTTTCTGTGCCCTCTTGACCCACATTGCAATAGGGACAGGAAAACCTTTTTCATAATAAGTTACCAACAACTCTTCAACAGGAAGAAGATTGGTAGGAATTCTGTTTTTGAGATATGAAAACCTTTGGTTAAAGTCCTTCACCCTTTATTTTCCTTTGATTTTCATGGAGGATAACTCTAAGACAAGATCTTTCCGTGTTTTGTCATCCCCGAATTTTTGGGTAAAATGTTTCTCGAATTCATCCCATGATGTTATAAATTGGGCCGGTAAGGAAAAATACCAAGTGGTTGCTTTACCCTCTAAAGTGTAGGGAAGGAGTCTGCATACTACATCCTCATGTACCATGCCTCTAAGCTTGATTGCCTGCATGAAATTTTTTATGTGATCCAACGCAGGTATCTTATCATCGGGGTTGAATTTAGGTAGCCATTTCTCAGGATTCTTTGGTAATCTATGTTGATCTCCTAATATGAAAACTGCACCTTGGTTGAGCCAAGGTCTATTTTTCCCTTCTCCTACAATTTGAGGTTCTCACTCTCCTTCTTCTGAGGACGAGCTAGAAGAATTCTCACCATCTGAGGAAGATGATGAAGATTAAGGAGGAGATGGTGGTGGACCACCAGTTCTAGAATTTGGCTGACCTTGTGTTCCTACGAGAGTGGTCTCACGGTTATATTTAGGAGAGTCTGGTTGATGATTCGACTCTTGGTTTTCAGGTTGTTGATCAACTGTATGTTGATCCTGTGTGTTTAGATCAGTGGTGTACTAAATCTGTGAGTCACTAGTCTGTGTAGTGGGAATTTGGTGATCTTCCGGACCACCGGTCTGTAGAATATTTTCTAAATTTAAGGCTGCCAAACCACATCGTCTTTGATCGGCAAGTCGTTGTTCTGCTCCTAAGACTCTATCAGCAGATGTTTTCAATATCTTCTCTAACGAGATGGGTCCCCGTGTAGGTGATGTGAAAATGATTTCCCCTCTGTTCTCCTATTGTATCACAGGTGTGACAGGTATAACTGTAGGTTATGCAGATGTAACAGGGAGAACTGTAGGTCGTGAATCAGTTGGTTGTTCAGATGTTGAAGCCCTGGTCTGGCTTCGGGTTTGAACTGTTGAAGTATTTGCTGGAGGAGGTTTATTAGTGGTTTGCTTAGGCATGTTATACTAGTTCCCTCCTTCTAGCGCCATTTGTTGATGCCTCGGGTGTGTAGGGTAAATGAAAGGTGTTGGAATGGGTTCCAAGGCACACAACAGGGGATGAAAACCCATCCAAAGGCTTCGAAAGACCCTACGTAAGGGAAATTCTATCCACAAGCTGTTTGGTGTGGTAATCACCCACGGATATTCGGCCTTCGCTGGCACTCTATGAGTAAGTGGTTTGATCAATAAGACCAGTTTCCCAATTTACGGAAACAAAGGTATGTAAAACAGTGAGCAAATCTAACTTAACCTATTTATAAAAAGAACCTAGGCTTAAGTCAGATCTATTCTAAAATGAAAAGCTTGACGCTTATGCAGATCAACCTTCAGGTGTAAGAGAACAAACAGCCTATCACCTTTAACAAAAATGCCTTTAGATGAGATATTTGTTGACTTAAATTATGACTTATTTAATGAAAATTAAACAATGATAATCCAAGCTGAAAGACCATCAAGATATGACCTGTTATCCTTTCATTGATTGAAAAATAAACAATGATTGAATATATATATATATATATATATATATGATCAATTGCAAAAATCGATAAAGAAATTATTTAATTAAAGAAATTTAATCAAATATTCTCATACACATATCAGTTATACAGAAAAACCAATACAACAGATCTATGTATTCATTATATATCTAACAAGAGATCATATGTATAGCGGATGACAATCTAGAACATAAAATCAGAAATCCTTAAAGAAATTTAAGTGATAATCAGAAGATGGATCCAAAGATAACATTACTGTATTAAGATGTCTTGTACCAAAACTACAATGACTCTGGCCACAGAGTATCCTCAGTCTTATCTCCTGCTGAATTACAATTACAAAAATCCCAACCCGCTACTCCGAGAGGTATCCTTCCTTAAATATTAAACTACAACAAAGTACAAAACAAATCCTACAGAATAGGGATTCCAAAATCAGTAATGAGTCCGTTCCAACTATTGATCCAAGAAACCTTGCCATTTCTTGGACTACATGATTTCTTTCATCTTTCAAAGAGATTCTTAAAGATATATTCCTTAATTAAAAATATCCTCACATCATAATCAAGAATTCTGCCCCAACCTACTCATTATCAGTGACAGATGATTCGGTTTGTAGAGAATTCGCCGCAGGGACTTCTGGGTGAGAGACTATGTTCGCAAAAACAAAGAAATCCATTAAAGGGTACATGTCAGAAGAAATTGGCGGAATATCAGATTCTTCATTGATTATATAATCCCATATAACAATGTCATCTTGATCAGTTGGCTCTTCAGAAACCTTCTTTCCCTTCCTCTCTAGGAATCGCATATAGACAGATGGGACTTGAACATCCTCTTGTTCGCTATCGTTGCTTGAATCAATAATACTTGCATCAAAAGGCAGTGACAAAGGTTCTTGATACAGCAAAGACCGAAGTTCTTCATGCTGGAAACATGCATGAAGGGATTCATTTCCTGTCTGCATATTGCTCATACCAAACACGTCAAGAAGAAACTTACAACATAAACATGCAAAATTTTCGTCTTACAAAATATAAAGGACAAACTGAAGGATTTCATATTCATTTCCAATTTGAGGCCAATTGATAGAATGGCAAATGATTGAGCAAATCCGGTCACAATGGTCGAATTATTATGATTAGGACAATGCAATCAAGCAAACTGTAACGAAACGAGTTATAACATGTGCTAACTGGATCTGGATCCATGCAGAAGTACAAATCAAATCAAAATTTGTATGAATTTAAAAACACATGAAAGATCATCATTACAAGTCTGTTCACATCATTAATCATAACCTTGGATTTGAAATAAAAATGGGAGTTGCGGTGAAAGAGATGACTGCGGAATGACTAAGACAAGAATTTGAGCACATAAAATGACGGCATGGTTTCACCTGCGAGATCAAATGCAAATTGTTGATTTAATAGAAGGATTAGAGCTACACTGCGGAGATCAAAAAGGTGTAATCCTGCAAAGCCTAGGAGGATCAAATTAAATAACAAAAACGATCATTACAAAACCCAAAATAAACAAACTTCTGAACATAATACATAGCAACGGAAACGACTAATCCTAGAAAAAGCTGAAAAAACCAGCAATAACGACCCTTAGCAACTAGATTCATAGTAAAATCAGCTCAGCGGAGTAATTCGGCGAGTAAAATGATGAAGAAGAGTAAATAAAGACCTATAATTATCAATTTACCCCAGTTAAATCGTGACCGTAGGATTAAGGGAAATGGACAGCTGAGAATGACCGATGTGAAGCGTGGGATCGGGTTCAAAACATAACAAAGAGTTTTATTTAGCACTCCCGAAAGCCAAAAACTGAAACTGGTGGGTTTCAGGTTTGGGGTTTCAAAATACGACCAAACTAAAACCAAGTTTCCGAAAGCTGCAACCCGAAAGTTACGGGTTGCGGTTTCGGGACGCAATTAAACACAATGTAAAAAATGAATTCCGGAATCCTGAAATGCGATAGTGTCGGGTTTCGGGTTTATTAAAACTCACAAACAGAAATTCCAGATCCCAAAATGGGACATCGTCGAGTTTCGGGTTTCGAGTTTATTAAAACAATCTTAAAAAAGAAACGAAATCCTGCACCCGAAACTTTTGGGTTTCTCGTTCCGGGTTCTAAAATCCCAAAATGGAAACAGCAAATTCCCGCACCTGAAACTTTTGGGTTTGGGGTTTCAGGTTCTCCAGATGTCGGGTTTCGGGTTTGCTAAGAGAAATGTCAAAATAGTCAAAATTTAAAGATTTTGCAAACCAAACACTTAAAGAAACCCAGATCAAGCAGCGAAAATGAAGTATGGGTACATGGGCGGTAATGTTTAAAGACATCCAAACTGAAAATCATATTTTCAAAGAGAAACTTACCCATATACCTTCAAATTTATTAAAAGTGGGGCTCCCATGCTTTAGCTAAGCATGGGATCTATTATGGCCACAACAAGGACCCCCCACATCATGCCTCAAATTCCTGGAAACTGTGTTATTGTGCCATATACGGAACTAGGGTTTTTCTCAATGAAGGCCATGGCAATTTTGATCAAGGGGGTCATTTATGATCCGAAGGCTCTTAGGAGAGCATGGCCATCCTGAAGACATTGACAATGTTCATATGCACACATTGGAGCTAAAAGAATACAGGTTCACTCGTTGGTTTGGGTTCTATGCCCCAAGAGCAAATCCTCAAAGTGTCCCTAAATGACCATGGGGTGCTTGGAAAATATGCCCATAGAACCAAAATCGTGACTCTTCTCGTGAATCTGTTGATTCCGATGGATTCAAGACGTTCGTTTTCAACTAGGGGACCACCCACACCATGCTTGAAACTCCTGGAAATGGTGCTATTGTGCCATCTCAGGAACTAGGGTTTTGCTCAGTGAAGGCCATGCCAATTTTTCTCAAGCAAGTCATTTCTAATCCTAAGTATCAAGGGAAAGCATGGCCATCGTGAACAAATCCACAGTGGCCATATGAAAATGTGGGAGTTGAAATAATCCAATTCCGCTTGTCGGTTTGGGTTCCGTGACCCTAGAGAAAATCGTCAAAGTGTCCCTCAATGGCCACGGGGTGCTTGAAACAAATTCCCATATCACCAAAACCGTGAATTCGTTCTTGACTCCATCAATTCCAATGGATTCAAGATCCTAGTATTCAGCTAGGGGATCCCCAACACGATGCTTGAAATGCCCGAAAACTTTGCTATTGTGCCATCTTTGGAACTAGGGTTTTGCTCATTGAAGGCCATGCCAATTTTGTTCAATGGGGTCATTTATAATCCGAAGGCTCCTAGGAGAGCGTGTCCATCTTGAACACATCCATAATTTCCATATGAATGCGTGGGAGCTGAAATAAAACAATTTCGCTCATCGGTTAGGGTTTTTTGCCCCCGGAGCAAATCCTCAAAGTGTCCCTAAATGACCATGGGGTGCCTGGAAAAAATGCCCATAGCACCGAAACTGTGACTCTGCTCATGAATTTGTTGATTACGATGGATTCAGGATGTAATATTTCATCTAGGGGACCCCCCACAACGTGCCTCAAACACCCGGAGACTGTGCTATTGTGCCATCTTAGGAACTAGGGTTTTGCTCGGTGAAGGCAATGCTAATTTTGCTTAAGGGGGGTCATTTATAATTTGAAGGATCCCAGGAGAGCATGACCATCATGAACACATCCAAAATGGCCATATGCAAGTGTGGGAGCTGAAAGAATCCAAGTCCTCTCGTCGATTTGGGTTCTGTGCCCCCGGAGCAAATCCATAAAGTGTCCCTGAATGGCCACGGGGTGCCTGACAAAAATGCCCATATCAGAAAAATCGTGACTCATTTCATGAATCCGTCAATTCCGATGGATTCAAGACGTTGGTATTCAACTAGGATACCCTCCACACCATGCCTTAAAATCCCATAAATTGTGTTATTGTTCCATCTCCGTAACTATGGTTTTTCTCAGTGAAGGCCATGCCAATTTTGTTCAAGGGGGTCATTTATGATCTGAAACATCTCGAGCGAGCATGGCCATCTTGAACACATCCAAAATGGCCATATGCATGTGTGGGAGCTAAAAGAATCCAAGTCCATTCGTCGGTTTGGGTTTCATTCCCCGGAGAAAATCCTCAAAGTGTCCCTAAATGACCACTCGGTGCCTGACACAAATTCCCACAAAACCAAAATCGTGACTTTGGTTGGGAATTTGTCAATTTCGATGGATTCAAGACGTTGGGTTTCATCTAGGCCCCCCCCCACACTATGCCTCAAATGCCCGTAAATGGTGCCATTGTGCAATCTTTGGAACTAGGGTTTTGCTTAGTGAAGGCCATGCCAATTTTGCTCAAGGGGGTCATTTTTGATCTGAAGGATCCCGGGAGAGCATGGCCATCATGAACACATCCAAAATGGCCATATGCATGTGTGGGATTTGAAATAATCCAATTCCGCTCACTGGTTTGGGTTCCGTGCCACCATAGAAAATCCTCAAAGTGTCCATGAATGGCCATAGGGTTCCTGACAAAAATTCCCATACCACCAAAACCATGACTTTGGTCATGAATCCGTCAATTTCGATGGATTCAATATGCCTGGTTTCAGCTAGGGGTCCCCCACACCATGCCTCAAACTCCCGAAAACGATGCTATTATGCAATCTCTAGAACTAGGGTTTTTCTTAGTGAAGGCCATGCCAATTTTGCTCAAGGGGGTCATTTCTGATCCGATGGCTCCCAGGAATGTGTGGCCATCATGAACACCTCCACAATGGCCATATGCATGCATGGGAGCTAATGGAACCTCATTCTACTCGCGGGTTTGGGTTCCTTTCCCCTGGGGAAAATCCTTAAAGTGTCCCTCAATGGCCACAGGGTGCTTGAAAAAATGCCCATAGCACCAAAATTGTGACTCTTGTCACAAATCTATTGATTTCGATGGATTTGGGATGCCGGGTTTCAGCTAGTTTCCCTCCCATACCATGCCTCAAATGCTCGAAAACTGTACTATTGTGCCATCTTTGGAGCTAGGGTTTTTCTCAATGAAGACCATGGTAATTTTGCTCAAGGGGGTCATTTGTTATCCGAAGGATCCCAAGCATGCGTGGCCATCATGAAAACCTCCACACTAGCCATATGCACATGTGGGAGCTGACATAACCCCATTCCGCTCATCATTTTGGGTTATGTTCCCCCGGATCAAATCCTCAAAGTGTCCCTGAATGGCCATTAGGTACCTGAAAAAAATTCCCATAGCACCAAAACCATGACTCTAGTCACAAATCCTTCGATTCTGATGGATTCGGGACGTCGGGTTTCAACTAAGGGCCCCCCCACACCATGCCTCAAACATCTAGAACCTATGTTATTGCACCATCTCCAGAACTAGAGCTTTACTTAATGAAGGCCATGCCAATTTTGGTCGAGGGGGTCATTTCTAATCCAACGGATATCGTGCATGTATGGCCATCATGAACACCTCCACACTGGCCATATACGCATGTGGGAGCTTACGGAACCCTGTTCTGCTCACTAGTTCAAGTTCCATGCCGCTGGAGCAAATCCTCAAAGCATCCCTAAATGGCCACGGGGTGCCTAGCAAAAATTCCCATAGAACCAAAACTGTGACTACGATCATGAAGCCATCGATTTCGATGGATTCAGGATGTCGGGTTCTAGCTGTGGGATCCCCCCCACCGTGACCTAAATGCTAAAAAACGGTGCTATTGTGCCATCTCTGGAACTAGGGTTTTTCTCAGTGAAGGCCATGCAATTTTTCTCAAGGGGGTCATTTCTGATCCGACGACTCTCAGGAGTGCATGGCCATCATGAACACCTGCAAATAGGCCATATTCATGTGTGGGAGCTGACGGAACCCCGTTTCACTCACCGGTTCGAGTTCTGTGTCGCTGAAGCAAATCCTCAAAGTGTCCTTGAATGACCACGGGGTGCCTGAAAAAAATTTCCATAGCACCAAAACCATGGCTCCGGTCATGAAGCCATTGATTTTGATGGATTCGAGACTCCAGTATTTAGCTAGGGGACCCCCACACGGTTCCTCAAACTCCCAGAAACGGTGTTATTGTGCCATCTTCGGAACTAGGTTTTTGCTTAGTGAAGGCCATGTCAATTTTGCTCAAGGGGGTCATTTCTGATCTGATGGCTCTAGGGAATAAGTGGCCATCGTGAACACATCCACATTGGCCATATGCACATGTGGGAGAAAATGGAAAACGATTCCACTCGCCAGTTCGAGTTCCATGCCCCCTGAGCAAATCCTCAAAGCATCCTTGAATTGCCACAGGGTGTCTAAAAAAAATTCCCATAGCACCAAAACCATGACTCCGATCATGAAGCAGTTGATTCTGATGGATTCAAGACGTTGGGTTCTAGCTATGTGACCCCCCTACCGTGACCCAAATTCCCTGAAACTGTGTTATTGTGCCATCTCCGGAACTAGGGTTTTGCTAAGTGAATGCCATGCCATTTTTGCTCAAGGGGGTCATTTCTGTTTTGATGGCTCCTAGGTGTGTATGGACATTGTGAACACCTCCACACTATCCATATGAACATGTGGGAGCTGAAGGAACCTTGTTCTACTAGCCGGTTCGAGTTCCATGCCCTCAGAGCAAATCCTCAAAGCGTTTCTGAATGGCCACGAGGTTCCTAGAAAAAGTTCCCATAACACCAAAATCGTGAATCCATCGATTTCGATGGATTCGGGACGCCGATTTATAGCTATGGGATACCCCCCACTATGACCCAAACGACCAGAAACAATGCTATTGTTCCATCTACAGAACTAGGGTTTTTCTCAATGAAGGCCATGCCAATTTTTCTCAAGGGGTTCATTCTTATCCGATTGATCCCGGGCATGCGTGGCCATTGTGAACACCTCCAAACTGGCCATATGCATTTGTGGAAGCTAACAAAACCCCATTCCACTTGCCAGTTCTAGTTTCGTGCCCCCATAGCAAATCCTCAAAGTGTCCATGAATGATCACGGGGTTCCTGGAAAAAAATTCCCATAGCACCAAAATCGTGACTCCGGTCACAAAGCCGTCGATTTCGATGGATTCAGGACACCGAGTTTCAGTTAGGGGACCCCCCACACCATGCCTCAAATGCTTGTAAATGGTGCTATTGTGCCATCTTTGGATCTAGGGTTTTGCTTAGTATCTACATGGTATCTACGTCAACATGTGTTGCGATCAATGCAAATTCTAACATACCAGGGTTTGCATTTTTCAAAGGAATGTTGGCCCAAGTTCAATTGTGTGTGCTCATTCTTGAACCTCTCATACAGTTCCATTTGTGTCATGTTAAGGAAGTGCTTGACATAGGGTTCACACCCCTTAACACCTTTTCTCAACTTTAACACATCTCTTTGATTCGATGATGGTCTAGTGTTATCATGCCAAACATTTTGTACTAGTTCTTTAACAACATCAATAAGCTTCATGTCTGAACGAGGTAAGCTACCAACAAAGGCCCATCAATTATTTTGGCCTAGGGTCTCAATTTTTTCTCTAATAGCATAATACTTTTGAAGATTCTTTCTATCTACTTAAAATATTTTACATGTGTGTGATAATAGGCGACGTTTCCTTGTGTATTTGTCTACAATCGATTTTGACAGTACACGATGGGTCGCATTAAGATATTTTGTATGAGAAGTTTTTCCAATCAAATTAAATGCAGACTGTATATTTCTAACAACATGATTGTCAGCCTCCAAACTTCTAACTACCTTTGTGCCTAAATTTCTCCTAACATGAGCTAGACAATGTGAATTTAACAAAGCCAGAAACAATTGACATTTTGTTGCATTGATTTTGGATTCAAAAAATTCTTTGATGATCCTACTACAATCGAAATCGATAGTGCGTTTGGGAAACCTACCTTCAAGTCCTGAAAAGGAAATTTCATCCACATGAATATGTTTGGGTGTTCTTTGTCGTCCGCTTGATAATCAAGGCAAGGGAGTTGGAAAGGAAGTACGAGTATCGTCATGGGTTTGTTGTCCAAATAGATTCCAACTATTGTGTATTTAACCCAAAGAGCCAAACCAACTCCAAAAGGTGTGTGAATTCAATCCAAAATGCAAGTGATTGTCGAGATGTGTGTGAGAAGAGTGAAAAATATGGGATATGAGAAAAAAATGCGGGAGAAGAGAGTGGGTTATTTGCAAAATTTTATGTTCAACAGAGTCGCACACGCACTATGAGTGTGCACATGCTAGCAGTGCGTGCGCGCCTCTGCAGAATGTTGCTTTGTTCGGTGGGTAACGTTTAGTGCATTTATTTCCCAATAAATATCTTTCCTCCCATTTATTCCTAGAGCCCATCCCCCATAAAGGCCTTTATTACCTCTTCCAAACCATAATCCCCAAGTGCATAAGTGCTTAGGTGTTTAGGGGTTTTGGGGATAGGGTTATAAGGATTGTAGGTTAAGAGTTGTTAAGGTTATGGGGTTAAAAGTTATATATTTTAGTTTTCAAAATTGATAGTCTTTAAGGGTTATAGGGGTAATGAGTTCTCCCTCTAAACCCCTAACCCCCAATATCTCTTTATGTCTCCCTTTAAACTCCTAACCTCCAAGTTTTCTCCATCTCTCTATAAACACCTAACCCTAATTTATCTCTCTTTTCAAACCTCCTTGATCTATTTCTTTCCCTCTAAACCTATCATCCCCAATCTCTCTCTCTCTCTATCTAAACCCATGAGCCCCAATATCTCTCTATCTCTGAACCCCTTACCACCACCCATATGCTCTCTCTCTCTCTCTCTCTCTCTCTCTCTCTCTCTCTCTCAACCTTTAACACCTAATCTCTCCTTTTCTATATGTCCCTCTAAACCCGTAAATTACAATCCACCCTTCTCTCTCTCTCTCTATCCCTAACTACCAATATCTCTCTCTTTAAACCTTTATCTCCAAACCCCTCTCTCTCTCTCTCTCCTGACATACAACCATTAATCTCTCACTTTCTCAATATCTAAACCCATAACCACCCCTCTCTCTAACCCATTATCCCCCTATATCTATCTCTTCCTCTGTAAGACCCTAACCACCATTTTGTCTCCCTTTATCTACCTCTCTAAACCATTAAACCACAATATCTCTCTCCTTCTATACTGCTCACCACCAGCCTCTCTCTCTCTCTCTCTAAACCCTAAACCCCAATCTATCTCTCTCCCTAATCCCCTAGCCCACAATATCTCTCTAAACACCTATCCCCCGATATCTCTCTCTATAAATGCGTAACCCCTACTCTCTCTCTCTCTCTCTCTCTCTCTCTCTATATATATATATATATATATATATATATATATTTGAACCGGTAATCTCCCATAACGTTTTCTCTCTAAAACCCTAACCACCAATCTCTCTTTCTCTCTCTCTCTCTGTCCATAATTTCCTAACCTCCAATCTCTCTCTATCTCTAAACCCCTAACAATTGATCTCTCTCTTTGTATATCTCTCTCTAAACCCCTAACTTTCAATCTCTCTAAATATCCCTCTCTATCTCTATACACCTAACCCCTAATATATATATATCTCTCTCTATACACCTAACCCCCAATCTCTCTCTCTCTCTCTCTCTCTCTCTCTAAACCTATACCCCCAATCTCTCTCTCTCTCTCTAGACCGCTAACCACCAATATCTCACTTTCTCTCTCTCTAGAACCCTGAGCTCTATTCTCTCTCTCTCTCTAAAAATCTAGCCAAGAATTTCTATCTCCCTCTCTAAGCCACTAAGTTCCACTATCCCTCTCTCTATCATTAAACCCTGGACCACTAATCTCTCTCTTTCTCTCCCTCTACCTCCATTCTCTCTCTCTATCTAAATCTACAACCATGAATTCCTCTAATTCTCTTTCTCTCTCTCTAAACCTCTAATGTCCAATCTCTCTCTCTCTCTCTCTCTCTCTCTCTAAATTCCTAACCCATAGTTTCTCTCTCTATATATGCTTAATCAACAATCTCTGTTTGTTTCTCCCTAAACGTGTAACCACCAATTTATTTCCCTCTCTCTCTCTAAGCATCTAAACCCCATTCTCTCTCTCTCTCTAAACCCCTAATACCAAATCTCTATCTCACTTATCCCATAACCTCCAATCTCTCTCTCCCTCTCTCTCTCTCTCTAAACCTCCAACCACCAATCTCTCTCCCTCTCAACCACGAATCTCCAATCTCTCTCTCTCTCTAAGCCCCTAACCATCAGTCTATTTATTTCACTCTATCTATCTCTCTCTATACCCCTAAGCTCCAATCTCTCTCTCTATGAACCCCTAGCCCCCAATCTCGCTCCATCTCTCACTCTCTGAGCCCCTAACACCTAATCTCCCTCTCTATATATAAAATCCCAACCAACTATCTCTTTCTTTCTCTCTCTCTAAACCCCTAAGCTCCAATCTCTTTCTCTTTATCTCTCAATCTCTCTCTCTAAACCCCTATTTTCCAATCTCTCTCTCTCTCTCTCTCTCTCTCTCTCTCTAAACCCCTAACCCCCAATCCTCTCCCTCTCTCTCTCAAAAGCCTTAACCACCAACCTCTCTCTCTCTCTCTCAAGCCCTAACCTCCAATCCCTCTCTATCTCTAACTATATCTCTAAACCCATTAACACCAATCTCTCTCTCTAAACCCATACGCTCCAATCTCTCTCTCTCTAAAACCCTAAGCTACAGTCTCTCTCTGTCTATCTTTGTACCCCTAGAAACCAATATCCCTCCATCTCTCTCCCTCTAATCCCTTAAAACACAATCTTTCTCTCTTTAAACAATTAATTTTCAATCTCTCTCTCTCTCTCTCTCTCTCTCTCTCTCTCTCTCTCTAAATCCCTATCCCCCAATCTCTCTCTCTCTCTCTCTAAACCCTTAAGCCCCAACATCTATCTCTAAACCACTAATCTTCCACTCTCTCTCTAAACTCCTAACCTCCAATCTCTACAATCTCTCTCTCTATATCTAAACCCCTAACCTCCACTCTCTCTTTGTCTCTCACTCTCCCTCTCTAAACCCTTAACCCCTAGATTCCAATCTCTCTCTCTCTCTATTCCTCTAACCCGTAATATCTCTCTCTCTCTCTCTCTCTCAAAAACCCTAAACCCCAATCTGTCTATCTCTCCCTCAACACCTAACTACCGATCTCTCACTTTCTCTTTCTCCCTCTAAAATACTAATATCTAGTCTCTCTCTCTCTAAATTCCTAACCACCAATCTCTCTCTCTCTCTCTCTAAAACATTAAGCACCAATATATTCTCGCTCTAAACCCCTTACCACCAATCTCTCTCTTTCTCTTCCTCTCTTTATCTAAACCCCTAACCTTTAGTCTCCCCCCTCTCTCTCCATAAACCCAAATCCCCCAATTTCTCCCTTTCTATCTCTTTCTCTAAACCCCTAACATCTATTCTCTCTGTCTCTCTCTAAACCCCTAACCCACTCTCTCTCTAAACCCTTAACCCCAATATCTCTCTCTTTCTACCTAAAACCATAACCATCATTCTCTCTCCCTCTATATCTCTCTCTAAACCATTTACCCACAGTCTCTCTCTCTATACCCCTAAGCTCCAATCTCTCTCTCTCTATGAACCCCTAGCCCCAATCTCTCTCCATATCTCACTCTTTGAGCCCTTAACACCCAATATCTCTCTCTCTCTCTCTCTCTCTCTCTCTCTCTCTCTCTCTCTCTCTCTCTCTCTCTCTCTAAAATCCTAACCACTAGTCTCTTTCTTTCTCTCTCTCTAAACCCCTAAACTCCAATATCTTTCTCTTTCTCTCTCAATCTCCCTCTTTGAACCCCTAATATCCAATCTCTCTCTCTCTCTAAACCCCTGACCCCCAATCTCTCTCTCTGTAAACCCCTAACCCCCAATATCTCTCTCTCTCTAAACCCCTAACCAGCAATCTCTCTCTCTCTCTCTCTCTCTCTCAAAAACCTTAACCACCAACTTCTCTCTCTCTCTCAACCACTAACCTCCAATCCCTCTCTCTCTCTAGCTATCTTTCTAAACCCCTTACCACCAATATCCCTCTCTCTAAACCCATATGCTCCAATATCTCTCTATATCTCTCTCTCTTTGTAAACCCCTAAACTACAATCTCTCTCTTTCTATCTATGTACCCTTAGAAACCAATCTCCCTCCATCTCTCTCCCTCTAATCCCATAAAACTCTCTCTCTCTCTCTAAACCCCTAACCCCCAATCTCTCTCTCTCTCTCTCTAAAACCCTATCCCCCAATGTCTCTCTCTTTAAACCCTTAAGCCCCAACATCTCTCTCTCTAAATCACTGATCTTTCACTCTCTCTCTAAACTCCTAACCTCCAATCTCTCCAATCTCTATCTCTCTCTCTCTCTCTCTCTCTCTCTCTCTCTCTCTCTCTCTAAACTCCTAACCTCCACTCTCCCTCCCTCCCTAAACCATTAACCCCTAACTTCCAATCTCTCTCTCTCTCTCTCCCTCTCTATACCTCTAACCCCTAATCTCCTCTCCCTCTCTAAAAAAAAAAAAAACCTAAACCCCAATCTGTCTCTCTCTCCCTAGACACTTAATTTCCACCAATCTCTCACTTTCTCTCTCTCCCTCTAAAATCATAATATTTAGTCTCTCTCTCTCAAAATTCCTAACAACCAATCTCTCTTTGTCTCTCTAAACCATTAAGAACCAATCTCTTCTCTCTCTAAACCCCTTACCACCAATCTGTCTCTTTCTCTCCCTCTCTTTCTCTAAACCCCTAACCTCTAGTCTCCCCCCCCCTTTCTCTCTCTCTAAACCCAATCCCCCAATCTCTCTATTTCTATCTCTTTCTCTAAACCCCTAATGTCTATTCTCTCTCTCTCTCTCTAAACTCCTAACCCACTCTCTCTCTCTCTAAACCCTTACCCCAATATCTCTCTCTTTCTACCTAAAACCATAACCATCATTCTCTCTCCCTCTATCTCTCTCTCTAAACCATTAACCCGCAATATCTCTCTATACCCCTAACACCCTATCTCTCTCTCTCTCTCTATAAACCACCAATCTCTATCTATAAACCCCTAACCCATAATATTTCTCACTCTCTCCCTCTCTCTAAACCACTAAGCCCAAATATATCTCTCTCTTTAAACCCCTAACCACCAATATCTCTCTCTAAACAACTACTCTTCAATCTCTCTCTCTCGAAACCTTCAACCACTGATCTCTCTCTCTAAACCCCTAACTTTCAATCTCTCTCACTCTCTCTATCTCTCTCTTTCTCTAAACCTCTGTCCTCCAATATCTCTCTCTCTCTCTCTCTCTCTAGACCTCAATCCACCAATCTCTCACTTTCTCCCTCTTCAAAATCTTGACCTCTAGTCTCTCTATAGAGTCTCTCCCCCTCTCTCTCTCACTCTCTAAACACATAACCACCAATTTCTCTCTCCCTCCCTGTAAACTACAAAGCTCCAATCTCTCTCTCTCTAAGCCCCTAATCACCAATGCCTTCCTTTCTCTCCCTCTTTTTCTCTAAACCCATAACCTCCATTTTCTCTCTCTCTAAACCTATAACCTCCAATACCTCTAATTCTATCTCTCTCTCTCTCCAAACATGTAACCCCCAATACCTCTAATTCTCTCTCTCTCTCTCTCTCTAAACATGTAACCCCCAATACCTCTAATTATATCTCTATCTCTCTCTCTAAACCTCTAACCCCCACTCTCGCTTTCTCTCTCTAAACGCCTAACCCTCGTTTCCTCTCTCTAAACACCTAACCCCCAATCTCTTAATGTTTCTCCCAAAACCCATAACCACCAAATTCTTTCCCTCTCACTCTCTTTCTTTAATCCCCTAACCCCCAATCCCCCTGTCTCTGTATGTGTCTCTCTCTCTAATCCCCAAGCCTCCAATCTCTCTCTCTCTCTAAACCCCTAACTCCCAATCTATACCTCACTAAACCCATGGCCTCCAATATCTCTCTCTCTCTCTCTCTCTCTCTCTCTCTCTTTGTACCCCTAGAAACCAATATCCCTCCATCTCTCTCCCTCTAATCCCTTAAAACACAATCTTTCTCTCTTTAAACAATTAATTCCCAATCTCTCTCTCTCTCTCTCTCTCTCTCTCTCTCTCTCTAAATCCCTATCCCCCAATCTCTCTCTCTCTCTCTCTCTAAACCCTTAAGCCCCAACATCTATCTCTAAACCACTAATCTTTCACTCTCTCTCTAAACTCCTAACCTCCAATCTCTACAATCTCTCTCTCTATATCTAAACCCCTAACCTCCACTCTCTCTTTGTCTCTCACTCTCCCTCTCTAAACCCTTAACCCCTAGATTCCAATCTCTCTCTCTCTCTATTCCTCTAACCCGTAATATCCCTCTCTCTCTCTCTCTCAAAAACCCTAAACCCCAATCTGTCTATCTCTCCCTCAACACCTAACTACCGATCTCTCACTTTCTCTTTCTCCCTCTAAAATACTAATATCTAGTCTCTCTCTCTCTAAATTCCTAACCACCAATCTCTCTCTCTCTCTCTAAACCATTAAGCACCAATATATTCTCGCTCTAAACCCCTTACCACCAATCTCTCTCTTTCTCTTCCTCTCTTTATCTAAACCCCTAACCTCTAGTCTCCCCCCTCTCTCCCCATAAACCCAAATCCCCCAATTTCTCCCTTTCTATCTCTTTCTCTAAACCCCTAACATCTATTCTCTCTGTCTCTCTCTAAACCCCTAACCCACTCTCTCTCTAAACCCTTAACCCCAATATCTCTCTCTTTCTACCTAAAACCATAACCATCATTCTCTCTCCCTATATATCTCTCTCTAAACCATTTACCCACAGTCTCTCTCTCTATACCCCTAAGCTCCAATCTCTCTCTCTCTATGAACCCCTAGCCCCATTCTCTCTCCATATCTCACTCTTTGAGCCCTTAACACCCAATATCTCTCTCTCTCTCTCTCTCTCTCTCTCTCTAAAATCCTAACCACTAGTCTCTTTCTTTCTCTCTCTCTAAACCCCTAAACTCCAATATCTTTCTCTTTCTCTCTCAATCTCCCTCTTTGAACCCCTAATATCCAATCTCTCTCTCTCTCTAAACCCCTGACCCCCAATCTCTCTCTCTGTAAACCCCTAACCCCCAATATCTCTCTCTCTCTAAACCCCTAACCAGCAATCTCTCTCTCTCTCAAAAACCTTAACCACCAACTTCTCTCTCTCTCTCAACCACTAACCTCCAATCCCTCTCTCTCTCTAGCTATCTTTCTAAACCCCTTACCACCAATATCCCTCTCTCTAAACCCATACGCTCCAATATCTCTCTATATCTCTCTCTCTTTGTAAACCCCTAAACTACAATCTCTCTCTTTCTATCTATGTACCCCTAGAAACCAATCTCCCTCCATCTCTCTCCCTCTAATCCCTTAAAACTCTCTCTCTCTCTCTAAACCCCTAACCCCCAATCTCTCTCTCTCTCTCTCTCTAAAACCCTATCCCCCAATGTCTCTCTCTTTAAACCCTTAAGCCCCAACATCTCTCTCTCTAAATCACTGATCTTTCACTCTCTCTCTAAACTCCTAACCTCCAATCTCTCCAATCTCTATCTCTCTCTGTCTCTGTCTCTGTCTCTCTCTCTCTCTCTCTCTCTAAACTCCTAACCTCCACTCTCCCTCCCTCCCTAAACCATTAACCCCTAACTTCCAATCTCTCTCTCTCTCTCCCTCTCTATACCTCTAACCCCTAATCTCCTCTCTCTCTCTAAAAAAAAAAAAACCCTAAACCCCAATCTGTCTCTCTCTCCCTAGACACTTAATTTCCACCAATCTCTCACTTTCTCTCTCTCCCTCTAAAATCATAATATCTAGTCTCTCTCTCTCAAAATTCCTAACAACCAATCTCTCTTTGTCTCTCTAAACCATTAAGAACCAATCTCTTCTCTCTCTAAACCCCTTACCACCAATCTGTCTCTTTCTCTCCCTCTATCTCTCTCTCTAAACCATTAACCTGCAATCTCTCTCTATACCCCTAACACCCTATCTCTCTCTCTCTCTCTATAAACCACCAATCTCTATCTATAAACCCCTAACCCATAATATTTCTCACTCTCTCCCTCTCTCTAAACCACTAAGCCCCAATATATCTCTCTCTTTAAACCCCTAACCACCAATATCTCTCTCTAAACAACTACGCTTCAATCTCTTTCTCTCTAAACCTTCAACCACTGATCTCTCTCTCTAAACCCCTAACTTTCAATCTCTCTCACTCTCTCTATCTCTCTCTTTCTCTAAACCTCTGTCCTCCAATCTCTCTCTCTCTCTCTCTCTCTCTCTAGACCTCAATCCACCAATCTCTCACTTTCTCCCTCTTCAAAATCTTGACCTCTAGTCTCTCTATAGAGTCTCTCCCCCTCTCTCTCTCACTCTCTAAACACATAACCACCAATTTCTCTCTCCCTCCCTGTAAACTACAAAGCTCCAATCTCTCTCTCTCTAAGCCCCTAATCACCAATGCCTTCCTTTCTCTCTCTCTTTTTCTCTAAACCCATAACCTCCATTTTCTCTCTCTCTAAACCTATAACCTCCAATACCTCTAATTCTATCTCTCTCTCTCTCCAAACATGTAACCCCCAATACCTCTAATTCTCTCTCTCTCTCTCTCTCTAAACATGTAACCCCCAATACCTCTAATTATATCTCTATCTCTCTCTCTAAACCTCTAACGCCCACTCTCGCTTTCTCTCTCTGAACGCCTAACCCTCGTTTTCTGTCTCTAAACACCTAACCCCCAATCTCTTAATGTTTCTCCCAAAACCCATAACCACCAAATTCTTTCCCTCTCACTCTCTTTCTTTAATCCCCTAACCCCCAATCCCCCTGTCTCTGTATGTGTCTCTCTCTCTAAGCCCCAAGCCTCCAATCTCTCTCTCTCTCTAAACCCCTAACTCCCAATCTATACCTCACTAAACCCATGGCCTCCAATATCTCTCTCTCTCTCTCTCTCTCTCTCTCTCTCTCTCTTTCTATCTCTCTAAATTGGCTATGGGTTATAGGTTTTAAGGGTTGGGTGTTTGATAATAGAGTTTAGGGTTGATGAGAATTAGAGGTTATAAGGGTTAGGGGTTAATTTTTATTTGAATAGACACTTTAGAGATTAGGATTAGGTGGTTAGGATTATAGGGGTTAAGGGCATATATCATTATGTGTTATTATTTAGGAGTTTTAGGGGCTATACTAGTTTAGGATTATAGTGGGCCAAGAGTTATAATGGTTAGTTGTACTAGGGACTAGGGATTGCAATCGATAGGGACTAATGGTCAAGTGTTTGGGGATTGAGATATAGGGGCCATGGATTTATGGTTATAAGGATGAAGATTTATATATACATGAGGATACTGCGAGTTAGTGATTTTGTGTAATAATATATCTCCTAACCCTTGTGGTGAAGGAGAGAAGAGAGGGGTGAGGGAGGGAGGAGGGATTGGGCAGAGTGGAAGAGAGCGGGGGGGGATTGGGTGGATAGGAATATAGGGGTTGTGGGGTTATATAGAGGGAGGGGTGGTTTAGGGAGAGATAGAAAAAAAATGAAGGTGTCAAAATGAACATGTGCATGCATCTACAAGTGCACATGCAGCAGCGCATGCGCGCATTTGCGTGCACACATGTTTGGATTAAAAAAATATTGGCGCCCTTGCAAGTTTGGTACTAGCTTCGGATTTCCAAACCTTGAGGCTTGGTCCGAGTTATGGAAGAACACACCAATTTTGGTAACTTCATGTTTTCCACGCTTAATTCCGCATATGCTCCACTTGTGCACTACTGATGAAGTTGCACACACTTGTCTAGCTTTGTATGCAGATTCTAACTATATACTTTTTGAATAGATTTGTTATTGTTTTCTATTTTTAATTCATTTTTAACTGCACTCATGTCAAATTTGTAAAAAACATAGGTTGTTTATTTGGGATATAAATTTTGAATGGCTTTACATATTTCGAAAACAGAAAAGAACCCGCACATGAGTACAAGAATACCTACAAGCTAAAAAAAAAATTGATTGATTATGTTCAGACCATGATATGGTGGACCAACACTTCACCATGTCATTTTAGGGCTTCACTGACTTTCGTAATTTAAAAAAATATAAAATTAACTTTTAAAATTTTGTAAAAATAGCCCTGCATAATATCCGTCTATTGCCTACGCCTCTACATATTTTCTTCCTCATAATTTGACAATTTACATAACAAACCGGTGGGCCAAAGCGAACATATGCATTATGTTTTAGAGAAAAAATAACATACCAGTCTTAAAATAATGACATTTTGGGGTGGTTATACCACTTTTCCATAAATAAAAGTTATATATTCTGGAAGGTGGTCCGATTTTCTACGTTTCATATTTTTATACCTAATTCTAAAAAATTATGTAGGTACCTCTAATAATTCACTTTAATGATAAGATTTTTGTTTTTCCAGCATGTCATTACAACTAACGCGTCATAAGTGGGTATCATTACCTTGCACCAACCCTAAACCAATTTTTATAAATTTGATTATTTTTTAATATCACTTAAATGATGATTGATGAGTAATTTGGTTATTCAAAATAACTTTTAGATAAAAAAGTACTTCCTCCAAATGTATATTAGTTAACCTAGATTCTTGTATAGCATTCAGACCCAAATACACGAAGGGATAGTGGAAGGATATACACTTTATGGATATCTAGAGTAAAATAGAATGTTCTAGAACAATATTACGACTTTCTATGTTTGCTACAATCATCCATGTGATGAGTTGAAATAACATCACATGGGACATAAATACTAGTCTTAGTAGAGGGGCCCATGCCATGGCAAGTGGGTCACTCAAGTACTGAAAGGTGGGAAACTAGTGGTTGTGAGTGATTAGTGGTTGATTGATTATTTGAGAATTAGGAGGGGGGAAATTGGGTGGCAGGTGAATAAATGTTAAAGGAGGAAAATTAATGTTTTATCTTGTGAATTTATCCTTTGAACCTTTATTATGTTTGTTGATTTTGAGTTTGATTTATCTAAAAAGTGACCGGTCTATATTGCTTCTCTGTAGATGTTGGATGTTTCTTTCTAGGTATTTATTTGTGATCTATTCTTATTAAACAATTGGGATAGGTAACTCGCAAGAGGGGAGGAAGGCTAGGAAGGTGAAAACAACAAATTGAAAAGAGGAGAGGAAGGCCATGGAGGTGAGTGCTAGCTAGTATAGTGTTGGTGGAAGTCAACTCCGGAAAATGACAAAATTGAAAGAAAATGTATGGGTGTTATAACTACAACATTAAAATGCTTGAATTCTATCTCAAATTGTCATCTATGAATACATCTAATTGTTAAATGGTAGTCCTATATTGTTGTTAGCTTTAGCTTATTATAAAATGATTGATGAAATTGTTATATATTATACTCTATTAGTTTCTCCCACTTAATAAAAAGCAACATTAAATTGTGTCATTAAAATTATTGTTTGAACATGTGATTGATATCAATAGATGCATAATTGTGTCACTTACTTATGCATCTCATCAGAAGAACCAATAACATGTAATAAAGTAGAGCATAATGTTTGTAATTAGCATAGGTGTGGGGATTACTCATGATGGCCACACAAATAAGTCTATCACTCATACAATAATACTACATATGTGGATGTACATATTACATGATGCCTATGAATAAAATATGTAATACTTTGTTTAAAACACAAGTAAGATATAATATAACTTCACGACAAAGTTTCTTGAAGGGGGGTATATGTAACATCCCGCATATAATGCCTTGACCCTTGTGAGATTCCTTGACCCTTATGAGATGTTAGATAATCATGACATATAAGAATTGTTGTTTCTTACATTGATTACTCATGACTTGTGGACCTTATGTGAAGATGCCTCAAATCGTCCTTTCGACATGACTCTATATTAATGAAGCATTCATACACATTAGATGATATGTTTAGTGGTTATATAGTGCTTACTACAACATATGCTGGTGTTTTTGTTGTGTGTGTGTGTGAAGATTTTGATGACATGATTTAATGATTATCAATTGTGTTGAGAGGTTATGCAATTACTTAAATGTTCTGAATTTATATAAGTTTGATTGAATTCTTTCCAAAGAATTGATTTACATTCAATTACTATTTGATTTTGAACAAGTTAATACTAATAAATGGATGATGATGATGATGGCATGTACCATGTAAATGAGCTTGGAATCATTAGTTCTTCCACAACGAGAACATAAGTACCACCATACCCGCATGAGGTCCCATGATCGCAAAAGAACTCATAGCATCTTGCTATATGGATTGAGAATAAGAGTATGATACAACTTTCAACCCTCACCAATCACCTTTCATATTGGTATATACAAATTATGATAGTAATTATAATATACCTGCAAAATATACCCATAACCACCAATTTATTTCCCTCTCACTCTCTTTCTTTAATCCCCTAACCCCTAATCCCCCTCTGTGTGTGTGTGTGTGTCTCTCTAATCCCCAAACCTCCAATCTCTCTCTCTCTCTCTCTCTCTCTCTAAACCCCTAACCCCCAATCTCTATCTCACTAAACCCATAGCCTCCAATCTATCTCTCTCTCTCTCTCTCTCTCTCTCTGGCTATCTCTCTAAACTAGCTATGGGTTATAGGTTTTAAGGGTTGGGTGTTTAATGATAGAGTTTAGGGTTGATGAGAATTAGAGGTTATAAGGGTTAGGGGTTAATTTTTATTTGACTAGACACTTTAGAGGTTAGGATTATAGGGGTTAAGGGATATATATCATTATGTGTTAGTATTTAGGAGTTTTAGGGGCTATACTAGTTTAGGATTATAGTGGGCCAAGAGTTATAATGGTTAGTTGTACTAAGGAATAGGGATTGCAATGGATAGGGAATAATGGTCAAGGGTTTGGGGATTGAGATATAGGGGTCATGGATTTATGGTTATAAAGATGAATATTTATATGTACATGAGGATAATGCGAGTTAGTGATTTTGTGTCATAATATATATCCTAACCATTGTGGTGAAGGAGAGAAGAGAGGGGTGAGGGAGGGAGGAGGGATTAGGTAGAGTGGAAGAGAGGGGGGGGAGGATTGGGTGGATAGGAAGATAGGTGGTGTGGGGTTATAGAGAGGGAGGGGGGGGTTTAGGGAGAGATAGAAAAATATGAAGGTGTCAAAATGAACACATGCATGCATCTACAAGTACATGTGCAGCAATGCGTGCGCGCATTTGCACGCACACGTGTTTGCATTCAATTTTTTTTCTCACCCTTGAAGGTTTGGTACTAGATTAGGATTGCCAAACCTTGAGGCTCGGTCTGAGTTATGGCAGAGCACACCAATTTCTTTAACTTGATGTTTTCCATGCTTAGTTCCGCATATGCTCCACTTGTGCACTACTGATGAAATGGCACAAACTTTTCGAGCTCTCTGTGCAGATTCTAACTATATATTTTTTTAATAGATTTGTTATTGTTTTCTATTTTTTAATTCATTTTTAACTGCACTCATGTCAAATTTAAAAAAAAAATAGGTCGTTTATTTGGGTTATAAATTTTGATTGGCTTACATATTTTGAAAACGGAAAAGAACCCGCACAAGAGTACAAGAATACCTACAAGTTTAAAAAAATAAAAATTGATTGATTATGTTCAGAGCATGTTATGGTGGACCAACACTCCTCCATGTTGTTTTAGGGCTTCACTGAATTTCGTTATTTAAAAAATATATAAAATTAACTTTTAAAATTTTGTAAAAATAGCCCTACACAATATCCATCTATTGCCTATGCCGCTACATGTTTTTTTCCTTGTAATTTGACAATTTACATAACAAACCGGTGGACCAAAGCGAACATATGCATTATGTTTTAGAGAAAAAATAACATACCAATCTTAAAATAATGACTTTTTGGGGTGGTTATACCACTTTTCCATAAATAAAAGTTATATATTCCAGAAGGTGATCCGATTTTCTATGTTTCATCTTTTTACACCTAATACTAAAAAATTTTGTCGGTACCTCTAATAATTCATTTTAATGATAAGATTTTTGTTTTTCCAGCATGCTATTGCAACTATTGCATCATAAGTGGGTATCATTACCTTGCACCAATCCTAAACCATGTTTTAGAAATTTGATTATTTGTAAATATCACGTAAATGATCATTAATGAGTAATTTGGTTATTCAAAATAAATTTCAGACAAAAGAACACTTCCTCCAAACCTATATTAGTTAACCTAGATTCTTGTATAGCATTAGGACCCAAATACATGAAAAGATAGTGGAAGGATATACACTTTATGGATATCTAGAGTAAAATATAATGTTCTAGAGCAATATTATGACTTTATATGTTTGCTACAATCATCCATGTGATGAGTTGAAATAACATCACATGGAACATAAATACTAGTCTTAGTAGAGGGACCTGTGCCATGGCGAGTGGGTCACACAAGTATCGAAAGGTGGGAAACTAGTTGTTGTGAGTGATTAGTGGTTGATTCATTATGTGAGAACTAGGAGGGGGGAAATTGGGTGGCAGATGAAGAAATGATGAATGAGGAAAATTAATGTTTTATCTTGTGAATTTATCCTTTGAACCTTTATTATGTTTGTTCATTTTGAGTTTGATTTATCTAAAAAGTGATCGGTCTATATTGCTTCTCTATAGATGTTGGATGTTAGTGTCTTGGTATTTATTTGTGATCTATTCTTATTAAGCAATTGAGATAGGTAACTCGCAAGAGGGGAGGAAGGCTAGGAAGGCTACAAATTATGATAGTAATTCTTGGGTAGTAATTTGATTGAAGTGTTGTGACTTTTGTATGGTGATTTTGTTGAAGGAAGATAATTAAGTAAAATTACATATCAAATCCCATATAATAATAATAATAGAATTAGCAAAAGAATTAATTATATTGAATTAAATATATCATTTTGACAATATGCATGCAAAATATATTATTTTATTATATTATTTTATTATATTTGGAAAAGAGAAAAAATTCGATAAAACTTCTCATGCAAAATATATTATCATATTTGGGAAAGTGATAAGGAAAAGGGAAGAAATACTAGGACTGTGCAGTTATTTTTAGAAAAAGATTATGATAAGGCCTCTCAGAAAGGTTTTGGGGCTTCATTCTTTGGAGTCTATATCCTTTTACTTGATTTTTCATTGTTTTGTATGTTACATTGTTTTGTATGTTAGTCCCGCATCCTATATGACTATTGAGATTTCTAGTTGTGGGAAAGTCCTTGTGTTCCTCAGTTTTCACTATTGTCGATGTTGGTTAGACCTCTTCTTCATTAAACTTAGGTAAATCCTTGGATGGAGGTAATCTCAACGAAGACCATACATTTCATATTTTGTGGGCGAGCAGTTTTTCTTGACTCCGCGGAAACCTCTTGGAATTCCCAAGTGAGGTTGTTGTTGTTAATAAATTTCAAATCTTTCCAGGGAAGTTTCAAAGAACGGGAAGAGCTTGGAATTATATGTTCAACCGCGTTCCCTCCCTCTTTACCTCAGTTTTCTCATATTTCATTTGCATGGGACGTAAGAAAAGATTGACGATGATATTTAGGATTGTATCGATGATGACTGTAAATATATTAAAAGTCAATTCATGTGCTACTTGCTTTCTTCGTGCCTAATTCGCTCAACCCTCAAACTTATTTTGTAGGATGAATATTCAACGAAAAGAAGTCCACTAGGCTTTTATTAGCAAGGACCAAGAAAAAGTCCACTAGGCTTTTATTAGCAAGGACCAAGAAAAAAGGTGAAACCACTGATTTATGTTAACGAAAACTACTAATTCGCCATAAGGTAACGGAAACTACAAATTCACCGTGAGGTAGAAGCTCATATATGCCACAGGGACTCGGGCATTTTACTAGTCAAATACATTTAACATTTAAAATATAGATAGAAAACTGTTTGAACGTTTTTTAAATTAGTTCACAAACTAAACTACTTTAGACCTAATTCATGAACTAACCTACAAATACCCAAGTCTCGTACTTTCCTTTAAGTTTTGTTTATTCAACCGGTGGCACTTCCATATGAATTGAATAATTAGTTTTTATACATAAATTTCACCCTACTAAGTATTTATTACCAACCGTTAATTCACACTCTAAGAAATACAAGTAAGATTTTAAATTTATGATAATTAATAACAGAGTGACTTAGAGTTGAAAGACACCATTGAAAGTAGGTTATATTTATGAAAAATAATCATGATAATGAATTTTTATGTTTTGTATATATAAAAAGGAAAATTTATTATTATTTTTATGTGTGTGCTTGTGATATTTTTTTTTCCAAGGATAAAAAATCTTTTATTCATATAAATAACGTCCAAAAAGGACTTACATAATTTCTTACAAACCGATACCGCATGGGTCCTTGAATTATGCAACTCCCTTATACATTCTTTACATACATCAAAAAGAGGACATCATATCTCATGTTCGTTTACATACAAAAAAAATAGTTCAGATTATGAGTGGATCACATTTAGTTCCTCAACCAAGAGTGCTCCAGGGTCCAGAAAAAGAGCACTTTTTGATAACCTATCAGCCTCTTCATTTAACTCCCTATAGATATGTGTGAATGAGATGTAATCAAACCTGCTGATTTGATCTCTGATTGTGTCGAGTAAATGAAGAAGGTGGGGAGCTCTAATCTGTATGTTATTGTTTGCCCAGTCAATAACCATTTTAGAGTCCCCGAAGATTTGGATTTTATTGATATTCTGTGCTAAAGCCCTGTAGAGGATTGCCCAAAGAGCTGATAATTCAGCTTTGTTGTTTGAACCATGTCCCGGGCCATATTTTATTGATAATTTTTTTTCAAAAGATAGATAAATCAATGCTTCAAAACCTCCCAAACGAGGGTCACCTTGGCTTGCACCGTCGAAGAAAGCCCACTAGATGGTTTTATCAATGCTAGGAAACTTTAACTCTCGCTTCTTCTTTTCTTTTCTAGTGGATTTATATTCCTTTGACCACTACAAAATCATTAGAGCAGTTATGCTGGAATTTTCTGATTTTGAAAGATGGCAGAATTTCTTACCCACCAAATACCATATACAAACAACAAAGGAAAGGCGTCAAAGCAAAATACCGAGGAGTGGTTCCACCATTTTTTGCAACTCAGTTCTAGTGAGGATTCCATCGACATTGTTGTTCCATTCAGTTCTTTGGTTGTGATTTTCCAAACGACTCCTGCATATAAACAAGAAGAGAATAAGTGTTGAATAGTCTCACAGCTAGAGAGGCATAGACTACACCGGCTAGGACCTTCCCAGCCACGCTTCAGCAAGTTTTCCCAAGACAACAGCTTGTTTTTTAGGGCCAACCATAAAGCTATTTTGGCTTTGAATGGCCCTTTTTTTTCCATAAATAGTGCCACCACCATTCCTTGACACCTGAAAACGATTATGTTGCTTTGACCTCATAACCTAGCTTCGCTGTGTAATCCCTCGTTGAGCATTTTTTTGTCCAAACCAATTTATCGGGTTCATTTTCCTTGAGCAAAATGAAATTGGACTTTAAAGAAAGAATCATGCCATCCCATTCCACTGGTGCTTCATCCGTCAACCCTAGAGCCTGAGCCGACTTCCAATCACCACTTTCATCCTCATTCGAAACTCTAAGCTAAGCATCTGCTAAGGTTTTAATATTCCGACGTCTAAGTTGAGATATTGTAAATGGGTTTAAGGCATAAGCACCACCTGAACTGACCCACAGATCTTCACCTATTTGAACTCTTTTTCCATCCCCAACTTTCCATGCTAACCAGTGGCCTAAGAGTGGGAATGACTGCACCAAAGCTTTACATCCTACTAAACCACTTTTGAAAGATTTAGACTGACTTCTGAACCAATCTTCTAAGGATGAATTTGGATAGTACTTGGAGATCATTGTCTTGCCCCAGAGGCAATTAGTATTGGTTGAGAGGACTTGTGACATATATACATATGTGTGAGAGAATTATTTATATGGTATAAATATTTTTTATATAAATTTATTAGTTTATTAAAAATGATGATTTGGTTTATGAATTAAGATCTGAAATCGTTTTTGATTGGCTAAAAACCCAGTTGTTCTTCATATGTAAAGTAATAATAACCCAAGACTAGAAGCATGGTAAGAGTGGAAGTCCCCCACTACCCACACCCTTACATACTAGATTATTTATTATAATAAGTTTTGTAATCTTAAAAAAAATTAAAAACAATAATTCAAGATAACATATAATTTCAAAAATATCATAATTATTAAGTAAATAAATATAGCCACAAAGTAATGGTGTGGTGACTTTTAGACACAAGCTTGTAACTTACAAAAAATGTTTGTCACATTAGTGTAATTTATGAATATCTATGTTTTTAATATTTAATATGACAAATTTAAGATGTTGTAATAATATTTGTGACATATTTTTAAAAGAACCTAAGTTTCAAACTCCTCAAATATGTTCACCTATTTTAATTAAACAATGTTAAATGTGATGTAATAATTACTTTTAAAAATGAGAAATAAGATAGTTTATAAGTTAAACTTTTATTATTATTAAATTAAAATTGATTAAATTATTTTTTCTAGTATATAAATCAATTCAATATTCTAAAATACTCTTATTACAAATGAATTTAACAATATTAATATTAAATATTTATAATTTTATCAATAATTCTAATACAATGTTAACATTAAATATTTACAATTTTATGAATAAATTTATCTTATAAAAATAATAAAAAATTAAAATAATAATTTTAGTAAAGTAATCTTCCATAACCATTTTTATTTTTATTAAACCTGAGTTCAATTCATGTAAATTCTAATTCTTACCACTAATCATGGTTAGTGTTATTAAACCTGATTGTCTGCTCTCAAAATTAATATATGGTCAACCCAAACTGAAAACATTATACCTGCCATGCCTTCGGCAGGTATAGTAAGCGCGTTTTAGACACCAAGTTATATTAATTTAATAAGAAAGTAGTGGTCTTAGTTGTCAAGTTATATTAATTTAATAAGAACGTAGTGGTCTTAGTTGTCAGCGCGCGAGTGTCTCTTGGAATCTCTCCTTTTGATTGTCGTAGTCAATCGGTTTCAAAGGAATACCAAAACCTTTTCACAGCTTCGAATTATATATACACAATAAGGTCCAATACACTCCAACTGTACAGCCACGATAAATCTGTGAAGCGCGTACCCATTGCACATCCTCATCTTCCCATTTACAGTGTACAATATGTACATAACACTGACGATGAAATTTACAATAATTTGGGCGGCGAGCGTCAACTTCTAAAGTCAATTGATGCCCCACGGGCTTTTTACATACAACACCTTTCCCTGCTTGCTTTTTTTGTCTTTTGCTAAAACAAACCGGAAAGTCTGTAGTTCGACGCGTATACTGAAAATTCATCTAGAGTAGTCTCATACGTTATTCGGGTCAAGTCAACAATAGCGCAGTTGCTACTTAAAAAAGAAACCGCTTTTAATAAAATGAGCTCACCACCTCCGTCACGGCTCTCTTTTCTACTATATAACTACTGGCCGTTTTACAATTTCTATAACACACCACTTCAACGTTCCGTCCTTGCAGAATCTTCGTGTTTAGATTGCTCATTAATCTTTTCAATATTCAATCTATTTCTTCAAATTGTCCATTGATCTGGTCTATTTTTTTGCATTCTGATCCTCTAGCAAAGGTGTTTTAGCTGCAACTGGAGATACTCCATATTGTTTTTGATTTTTTCTTCTGAATTGTTTCAGTTCTCTCTAAAATTGTTTGAGCTTTCTTTCTTGACCCATGATCACTTAGCGTAATGCATATACATGATTTACCTCTTCAACGCATGTATAGCGATTCCAGGTAGTACCGCCCTCAACTGGCCAGCACCCACGCGGCAGCTTCGAACTACCGCGCCCTCTCAGAGTCTCGTCTCGCGGTAGTGCAGGGGTACCACGCCTGGGTAGGCTTGTGGCTCGCAGTAGTACAGACCTCCAAGGTGTCGTGCCCTATGCTTGAGTACCGTGCCCTAGCAGGCTGTCGACTCGTGGTACTGCAGGGGTACCGCGCCTTATCAGGTTTCGGCTCGCGGTAGTGCAGAAGTGTAGAATTGCCAGAATTCTCTTTAGAAATTCCAACCTCAGTGATCTCCTCTTATGGAAGCGCCGGCTCAGGTAGCAGTCAGAGGCAGGTTGACAGGGCAGCAATTTCACACTACTATCATTAGTACTTTTAATTGTGATTTTTCTTTTAATTTTATTGTTCTATGATTGATATTCTTTTTTTCAATAAATCAATGGTTGAAATTGTGACCTTGTATGCTAAAATTAATTAGGAAAATACTTTTAATGAATTTATCACAAAATTAGTTCCTATCACTATATGATATACCACTGGTCATTTGTATGAGCTCCCTTCTTTGATTCCTAATGTTGTACTATACCATTGGTAGGGAAAGTTTGTTGCATGGGAGTTCCTACCGCATGGGCAATTTCAATTCAGATATCCCTAGAAATAATCCGTCAAAATTGGAGCAAAGTTGTGTTTTTGGGCATATTGTGTAGAAGCTCTGGATGGGTGCCTGAACTCTGAGATTCATAAGCATCGTAGATGAATCCTCCAATATTATACGAGAACTAGCAGACAACATCAAAACCATGACCCCAATTACCAGTGTCCACGTCATGACCAATCTCTTGAACATAGCAGTGGAGGAATTACATAATTGTTTGACGTCCCAACAAGAGCATTTATAGGTAGTAAAACCTAGTAGATCGTGAAAGAAACTTCACAACAAAAAATGGTTAACTTCAAGCCTACACCACCTTTTGAATCTATAAACCCATGAATTTTGAGAATTCAGAAGGTTGTTGGTCAGGCAGCTAAAGCAAACAAAAACCTACTAGACCTAGCAATAGGAATATCTAAACAAATCAAAAAAATATTCCACTAAGGTTGGACAATTCTGCTATGGCCAGAATAAATCAAGTGCAAAAGAACACAATAACCCAAGGTGTTCATGACTTCATGGAGACCCTTTGTCTTGCAATTTCACAAAGATTGTAACGAGGCTTAAGGCTGTCATTATTGTCATGGACGAGTTGGGGGAGCGTGCAAATTTCATTCCCGTAGTTGACAAACCAATCATCGGTGACTATTATAATGTTTTCGATTGCATAGCAGATACTTAAGACTTAATGTGTTGATACCATAGCGAAGGTTTATTTTTTACCATGTTGATAACGCCAATACCATAGCGAAGGCTTAAGAATAAATTTGCATCGAGGCTTAAGAATGAATGCCTCAATACACATAATAGAGGCATAAGCGCCACATTGCAAGGTTTAAAACTAATGCAAATGTAATTAAGTTCATAGCGGTTGTCCTTATTTTTTTTTCTTTGACCTCCTTTTGGCAGGGATATGTTGCATCGCAGCTTTTTCTTGTTTTATTAAGCTTATTTTACTAAGCGTTTAATATGTATAATGTGTTTTTTAACAAGCATTATTCACACCTTTCATTTGATTATATTGATTTTATTCTATGCATTAGTAGGTATCATTCAAATTCTTAAATACCTTGAGTCGAGGGTTTATAGTTTCTATGATGTGAGTTAATGACTTGTATGGATTATGTGGACATAAATACAATTTCCTCTAATAATGTTGATATGTAAATCGTATTTTATAAATTTGATTATTTGTAAATATCATTTATATCTGTCCGATACACAATAAGGTCCGATACACTCCAACAGTACACCCACGATAAATCTGTGAAGCACGTACCCATTGCACATCCTCATCTTCCATTTACAGTGTACCCGTGACATAACACTGACGATGAAATTTACATTATTTTGGGGCGGCGAGCGTCAACTTCTAAAGTCAATTGATGCCCCAGGAACTTTTTACATACAACACCTTTCCCTGCTTGCTTTTTTTGTCTCGCTAAAACAAACCGGAAAGTTTGTAGTTCGACGCGTATACTGAAAATTCAGCCTAGAGAAGTCTCAGACGTTAATCTGGTCAAGCCAACAGTGTCGCACTAATTCCTATTTAAAAAAGATAACCGCTTTTATTAAAATGAGCTCACCAAAGGTCAAAATGGCACAAGGCTCTGATTAAAAGATTACAACATTGGTTGGTTGGCTGACTCGAGCTTATCTGCTCCGTCACGGCTCTCTTCTCTACTATATAACTACTGCTTTTACAATTACGATAACAGACTTCTGCGTTCCGTCTTTGCAGCATCTTCGCCTTGAGATTGCTTATAACAAACCAAATAAAATATGGGCAACCATATCTGCGCCTGTCTCACGGTGGGCAATGAGAATGAAACCATCCAGCTGGTTCGCTCAGATGGCACCCTTCAAATCTTTCATAAACCCCTCGGCGCCGCCCAGATCATGCATGACTTCCCTCAACATTTAGTCTGTCGCTCCGATTCATTCTACATCGGCCAGAAGACGCCCACTCTTTCTCCAAATGACCAACTGATGGTGACCAACAACTACTTTCTTCTCCCGCAACACTTTTTTCAGTGTGCCTTATCTCTCCTGTCGCTGGCTTCCATGATATCACCGCCGCCGCCACCGAAAGATTCACCTATTTCCACCAATCGCCTATCAGCTCCGCTTCATTGTATCGAACGTGCTTCTATTTTCTGCCAGCCCTTCAATATATCGGCCGAGACAATATTCTACGGTGCTTATATCGGCCGAGACAATATTCTACGGTGCTTCCTTACTATTTAAATATTTTTCCATGTTATCGACTTGACATTATTAAAGTCAATCCCAAAAGAGGATTATCTATGGATAGAATCTTGGGTTAAATATCATCGTTAAAATTTCCTAGTCTTAACCATCAAATACTTAACACTATTATCTTTATCATTTTAATCTAGTAGTTATGATGTTTGATATAAAACTCTTGGAATAGCATAATGTAAAAGAGACTTCAGTAATCATATAAAATAGTATGTTTTTAATAACATTAGTTTCATATTTAGATAAACTAAAAATAAGTATTTTTAATGAAGAGTATTTTCTTAATAACATTATTTAAAAAATAAAGTATTTTTAACATAAATGGATGAAGTTGCGGAGTCCTTTCTAGTTGCAAATTCCAAATTTCCATAGTAAAAAATTATTTATAAAGTTTCTATTTTAACATTTTTTTTAATATGTCCTTTCTCGTTGCAAATTCCAAATTTCCATAGTAAAAAAATATTTATAAAGTTTCTATTTTAACATTTTTTTTAATATGTTCCATTTTCTTTAAGGTGAGAGTTGGATCATTGGGTGTTATATTAATTAGTATAGCCACTAATTTGTGGCCGATGAACACGTTAAGTGCATTAAGTGCTATGAATAAGTCATTTATTATTTGTTTTTCATACTTAGTTGTAATCATATGTTGTATATATCTTAGTTATCTATAGTTAAATTGGTTATCAGTATGTTATCCATGCATTAATATCTACTTATATATATATATATATATATTCCAATTGGAAAATATCCGTCACTTTAAATAAAAAGTGATCATGGGCTGTCCTCTAGGGACTTCATTATATATCATCAAAAATATTACAATTCTGTTCATAAGTTTATGAGTCTGATTGCCTTTGAGGCTACATAGATATATCAAAATATAACTATTCAAAAATGTCTGTCTTTCCCGGTGTTTTTTGCTTCCCATAATGTACTGTCTGAAACTAAATATCCATCATCTGATTGAAAGTTTGTTGATTGTTGAGCATGCATGTTACCTCTAGTCTACCAGGAGGTAATGTAAGTGCCAGTTTTGAAAGGTAATCTGCTTCAGAGTTTGATTCCCGATATACATGTGAGAACTGGATGTAGTCGAAATTTGAAATTAGAGCTCTGATTGCATGAAAGAGATGCTGAAGATGAGGTGCGTTTATTTGAATTTTTCCATTTGCCGAGTCAATAGTCATTTTTGAGTCTCCGAAAACTTGGATCTGCTTGAACTGATTCTCTGCTGCAACCATCAAGATGGCCCATAACGCTGCCAATTCTGCTTTGTTGTTGGAAGTCTGTCTTGGAACAAACTTAAAGTGCCATTTTTGAGTGTTTGAGAAGTGTATGATTCCACCCTCACCTCCCAAAGAGGGGGAACCCTGACTAGCTCCATCAAAGAAGGCCCAAGGGATATCTTTGTTGATGGAAGGATGAACCAGTACTCTAGGAGATTTTTCTGATGGTTCTGTTTTAAATTCTCTTGTTTTCTGCAACAGAAGCAATACAAAGATGTCTGGAGGAATGAGGGTGTCTTGAAAAATCATCTTGTTTCTGGCTTCCCAAATCATAAAAATTAAAAGGGTAGGATAAGCTTGGAACAAACATACCCTTCGATCATTCCACCAGTCCATAACATATTATTGCACTGAGTTCTGTTGAAGATGAGAAGCACAGTTGAGATTCTCGGTTGTAATCCTCCATACGTAATCTGCATAAGAGCAATGGCAGAATAAATGTGAGATAGAGTCCTCATCCAAGTTGCATAGGACACATCTGCTAGGGCCTTGAAAACCTCTTTTCTACAGATTGTCCCAGGTGAGCAGTTTATTGCTCAAGGCCAACCATAGAGTGATGATGGAATTTAGAGGAGCTGAGATTTTCCAAATTTTTTTCCACCAAGGACGTGAATTATCCTCTGCCACTGGGTCTGTAGCAGCTTCGTAACCAATCTTTGCAGAGAAAGATCCGTCCTTGTTGTTCTTGGTCCAGACTAGCTTGTTTGGCTCACTTTCTCTTAGGAGGATGAAATCCTTTTTTAGGAGGTTAGTGTAACGGTTCCATTCTTCTTCCTGTACTCCTCCCAGACCCAAAAGAGTGGCAGATTTCCACTCTCCTCTACAAAAAATTCTGTGCTCATGGTTGTAAGCATTGTACAGTGTGTAAATATTCTTTGAATGTAGTTCTCTAAGGAGATCTACAGACAATCTGTAGTGTTCACCTGCCCCGGCCCAGGGGTCCTCTCTAATTCGAACATATCTCCCATCTCCTATTGTCCAGGCCACCCAATTTCCAATTAGTGGGAAGGCTAGTACCAGTGCCTTCCAACCTATGGAACAGTTCTTGAAGCTTTTGTTAGGTTGCCTGAACCATTCTATGATGGTGAGGGGGTGACAATATTTGGAGAGAAGGGTTCTACCCCAAAGCGAGCTGGAGATTCAGCTAATCTCCATAATGTTTTCACAACTAGAGCTTTGCAGAAGAGATCAGGGTTTTTGACTCCCCACCCAACCAAAGACTTAGGTTTGGAAATGGTTATCCAATTGACCAACAGAATTCATTCTCTTTGTTTACTGGTTGTCCAAAGAAAGGAGAAGCATTTTTTCCGGATTTTGACCAGTATGCCTTTTGGAATGTAAGCTATAGAGGCCCAGTAGACTGGAATGCTTTGAAGGAATGATTTCAGTAGGATAAGCCTTCCTCCTCTATAAAGAAAATGATTTTCCCACATGGATATTCTATCTTCAATTTTTTTAAAAATCCATAGCCAGTCCTGAAAAGCATAGGCATTGGGTTTGAGTGAGAATCCTAGATATTTCAGACCCTTAGATAGGGGAGAAAGGGGGAAAGGTGAAGAAAGAGTCAAATAAGTCTTTACTGAGTCTGAAAGGTTGTTTTAAGCCAATATGGATTTCCCTATATTGATTACCATTCCTGTGGCTTTTTTGTAGAGGTCCAAGATTTTAGAAATGGTATTGAAATTGCCCAGAGTGCCTTCTCCGAAAAGTAGCACATCATTGACAAATAAGGTATGAGTCAGAATGGCAGAGTTGGAAACATTGATTCCTTTTAGAGACCTCTCTATATTGGATTTATGCAACATTCTGCTCAGTGCACCGGCTACAAGCTGGAAAAGGAAGGGGGGCAGAGCGAAACCCTGTCGAATTCCTTGGGTTGGACGAAAGAAGGAAGAAGGGGAGCCATTTATCAGGACAGTGTAAGAGGCCGAGTGAATGCATCCCATTATCCAATCAACCATAGGCAGAGGCATCCCTATCTGGATTAGAAGAAGTTGGAGGAAGGTCCAATTGACTTGGTCATAGGCCTTGGAAAGGTCTAGTCTAAGAGCTAGAGCATGTAATTTATTTTTATTCATTGTATGGAAAAATTCCTGGGCTATAGACATGGCATCGTGAATATGACGATTAAAGAGAAATCCAAATTGTTCTTCGGTGACTGTTTTGCTGAGGATGGGTTTGAGACACTACGCTATGACTTTGGAGATTATTTTGTAAATCATGTTGCAGCATGCTATGGGTCTGTAATCGTCAAAGGTTTCACTTTTTTGTTTTTTGGGGATGAGGGTTATGAAGGTGGAGTTAAAGGTCCCAAGGATTTTACCCGATCTCTGGGATTCTTGGACAACCTTTAGAAGGTCCTCTTTCAAAATGTCATAAAACCCTAAGAAGAATTTGGCTGTGAAGCCATCTGGTCCCAGGCTCTTCCCTTTGTGAAAGGATCTAAGAACTGAGTGGATTTCTTCCTCCTTAACTTCCTCTTCTTAATCACATTTCATTTCATCTAAGATTAGGGTTGTAAAGAGATTAATTACCTCAAGGATTTCTCCTATCGGGCATCCTGGAGGGGCCATGAACCGAGCTTTGAAATGTGCCTCTGTTGCTTTAGTTTTTTTCGAAAAGGTCTGAGCAAGGTTTCCATGGTCATCCTTGACCTCAACAATAGTGTTTGTATTCTTCCCGTGGGCTGCAAAATGATGAAAGAACTTGGTGTTCTTGTCCCCCTCCTTTATCCATAGAGCTATGCTCTTCAATCTCCATAAAGATTCTTCTTTTGCCAGTAAGGAAGCCTTCTTTCCTTCTAGAGTTTTTAGGGTGAGTAATTGCTCTTTGGAGAAAGTTCCATTAGGCAGCGAATTGTGCAGTTCTTTTAGATTGTGTTCAATATCCTTTAGGTCCCGCCGGTCAATTTCCTCCTGTTCCCTGCCCCATACTTTTGTAAGGGTTTTGATTCGAGAAATATTGGAGTCAAACTGCTTCATGAAGAAGGTAGAGGGTGAGGGAGTTAGAGGACTCCAATTTTCTTTCACCAGTTTGCAAAAGTCTCCATGCTCTAACCATGAGGGGTTGAATCTGAAAGGGGTTGGAGGCTTCTTTTTCGACACAGAGATGGACAAAGAAATTGGTCTGTGATTGGAGGAGCCTCCTTCTTTGACAAAGGAGCAAAAAATATGACTAAGCTAAAGGAGGTCTTCCAAAATAAGAAATTTGTCTATTCTCTTGGAGATTGCCTAATCTTTGCCTCTGTTGTTCCTCCATGTTGGAGTGATTTTAACGGGTTGCACATCTATTAAGGTTTTCCTTTCGAACAAATTGAGGAAGTAAGGGGTTAAAGAGTCCGGACATGCATTCTTGCCCCAGAATTCTTCGGTACCCAAAGTCAGGTTAAGGTCTCCAGTGAGAATGAACTTATGGGTATTCATCACTCCTGATAGAATCAGGTTGACCCAGAAGGATTTTCAGTCATGGAAGGGATCGTAAACATTTAGAATGAAAAACTGTTGGTTTAGCTCCGGAATATCAAATTCCCTTTTGAGGGCTGATGTAAACCTGGCAGTGGAGAGAAGCTTCACATCCAGGATCCATGCTGTGAGGAGGCCCACAGAGTGGCCGTCTGCGTCCAACATTTCTACATTCCAGTTTTTGAAGAGGTTTTTTATCACCTCAACTGCTTTAGAACCTACCATCATCATTTCCTGAAGAAGAAGAACTTTCGGGTTTTGTAACTCTACTAATCTTTTGAGGGAGAGTTGTTTGGGCCTTCCCCCTAGACCCCTTATATTTAAAGAGAGCGCTAAAATTAAGCACCCTTCGAGAGGGCTTTGTCCACTCTAAGAGCCCTACCGATAGTTCTTTGTTTCCCATTTTTGACATCATTGGCTACCTGTAACTGCACTTTGGTAAGAAAGGATCTCCTGCCTACCTTGGTTTTTGGTGTTGGATCTAAAGCAATGCCACCTATGGAAATAGCAGGGGGATCTATGGTGGAGTAGGACTGGAGGTCGTATTGTCGCTTAGGGGGGGAGGAATGTGTTGTAATAGGGCTGAAGGAGTGGGGCGAAACTTGGTGTGAGGGATTAGGGCCAGAGTGGACCACCGCCAAAGGGACAACGAAATTCGAAAAGGATGAAATGGGACAAGAAGGAATACCTTTTTGCGCTACAATTTCCGCGCTGGAGGTTCCTTCTAAGTTGACAAGTGGGAGAATAACTCCATCTCCTGAAGTGTCAGCTTTAGCTACCACCTTTTTACATGCAACGTCTTGATGATCTTGCACTGTCAACTTGCATGCCTAAATTTGCTTATCCTCTAGACTATCCAAGGGAGCTGCTGGGGTAGCATCTGTCATCTTGCATGCCTTAGAAGTATTAACTACTGTGTCTTCCATTCAAGCTTCAACAGCGACATCCGTCAACTTGCTTTTTTTAACCCAAGATTTCTTATACGGGGGTCTGGATGATCTATCTTGTTTCGGGGCTGTGCAGTCTCTCTGTAGATTTCTGACTTGTCTGCAATTAAAAGAACGGAAGGGTAGCTTCCAGTAATTACGACCTTGCATCCAATTGCTTCCCCACATTTCAAGTTTGATCTCCTCAGATAGTCCATCCCTTAAATCCATTTCTACAAGAATGCGTGCGCATCGCCTATCCATCTTTGAACTCCAATCTTCCTCCAGAGCAATAAATTTTCCTAATTTGTTTCCAATTGCTACTAGAATTGGCTCTTGCCAAAAAACCATTGGTAAACCTGGGAGGATGACCCAAATTTGTTGTAAGTTGTGGGGTTCTTTGGTCACATTGAAATCCACTGACCAAGCTTTCAGAGTTAAGCCAGATGGCCCCCAGCTCCATTGTTGGCTCAATAGTGCATCTGCATTCTGATCTGATCGGACTTTGAAAAGGAACCAGCCTCATGGCAGGATGTGGAATTCTGGGACATATCCAATTGTGGGAATCCAGTTCCGCTCCATCCAGGAAGAGAGAGCTTCTTTACCTATTAATTTGCCACAGAAACGTCCAACCAAGGCGTATTTTAGATATTCTGGAATTTCAGAAAGGTGTATAGCCCTACCCACCACTAACTCAGGGCTGGGTTTTCTTGGTTTGATGTCTCTTTTTTTTGGCTATTTGAGTAAATGCGAGCTATACCTTTGATCATTATTGTTGTGACTGGACGAAGGGGGAGATAATGATGAATGGACAAAGAATTGTGATGGTAAGGGCGACATGAAGACAACTTTGGAACTCGGGCCAGGGAGGGGGGAAGAAGAAGGGCTACAGTGGAGGGTAGGAGGGGGTTCTGACGTATGCATGCTGAGATGGAGTGAGCAGCGTACCTCCTTATCCGTGTAGAAGATGGGGGCATCAGGTGTATCGAAATCATAATCTACCTCGTCTATTACCATTATGACAAGAAAAAACCAAGGTCATCCGTAATGAGGTTTGATGTCTTTCTGTGAAAAAAAGAGGGGGTATGGAAGATAGGTAGGGATGGGGTCGAACGGGGATAGATTGAGGGAACTAGAAAGGAGAAGAAAAAGTCACGTTATGACATGGTGTGGGTTAGGGCAGAGAACTACGAACAAATCGAATAAAAATTTTTGACCTTCGGACATGCGGACCTGTCCTTAGCTCAGAGCTCCATTGCCCCCTCCATGACTTCATATATATATATATATATATATATATATATATATATATATATATATATATATATATATGTTTATATATTAAATTGAGTATAATAATAATTTAGAAGTAAAAGGGATTTAAAAACCAATATGTTATAATTAATTATTTTGGGAGTAGTCTGTAACGTCCATCTTCACCATCTCCGTTTACACTTTCAACTTATGTGGTCTAACCTATAGTGGACTAGTGAACTTAATGTATGGAAATGATAGGGATTATACCACCTCCTCCTCTCCTTAGTTTGAAATCCATCCCACGCATCTACCCTGCTGCTGCTCGAAATCCATATATCGGATCCATTGTTGCGATGGACAAATTGAAGTGAAATTGGTTTCGATATATTCTCTCGTTTACCAATTGAGGCAGTAAATTCCCCCTTATAACTTATAAATGTGTGACATATATATCATTGCAATCCCATTTCTATCCATATAGAATGAGGACCAGAGTAGAATATGATCAGATCATCGTGGGAAAGAGAATGGTGTGCTTCGTTTCCTGCACAGAGGAGATTGTTGGAAAAATGAATTATGAGTTGATGGATTTCAAATCCCAGCCTGACTCGGTCAGAGTTTGCAAAATCGCAGAGATGTCAGAAGGCTTCATGCATTCTTTCTTGTATTTATTCAGCCGTGTTTGTATTCTACAAGTCTAAATTCTTGGGTAGAAATTAATTATAGTCTTTAATGTAACTCAGTAGCTTCCAAGTGAAGCGAAATCAAGTTCGTTTATATATTGGAGAAGATAGTCGAAAGACAAAGAGAGAAGAACAATGAGAGAGACAGAGTGTGTGAAGAAAAGTGAGAGAAAGAGAGAAAGGAGAAGAAGAAAAGGTTTGCCATATGTTCATGAGCTCAAGCTCATAGTTGCGAAATGTATTAAGAGCCCAAGCTCTATAAAAACTGAAAGATCGAAGTAAATTCTATCTCTGTGTAATGTGGCAAAGTTGCCCTGTTTTGATGCAGTAATATATAAGTCTATAGTTTTATGTATTCATTCTCAAGAATGTGGAATATAGCATGTCGCACATCTTCTCCTGATTTACTTATGCGAATATTATTTACATTTACGGTTTGTAAAATAAATCAAGATTTCTCAAAATATTTCACCATGATAAAAGTTATGTTTTAACGCGGAATAACTTATATGTAAGTTTCATTTAATGCGATTGGTTCTTATGTCTTAGCAAGAAATATTTTAACATAACTTAGTTTGTTTAAGAGTGGGCTCGTTGAATTTGAATCCCAACAAAGTAAAATGTTCCACGAAGTTAAGAGCGAAGTAAAGTGTTCCGCGAAGTCAATAGTTCGTGAAGTAAAGAGTTAGTGAATTAAATGCTCGTTGAAGTGGAGTTTGCTTCGCGAAGTAAATTCTCGTAGAAGTGGATTTTACTCTGTGAAGTAAATGCCTGTCGAAGTGAAGTCCTTGGCGAAGTAAAAGTTGGGGTTTCCTTTGTATGTCCATCAAAGTCCCAAAGCCAAAAAAAAGAAAAGAAAATTCTTATTTACTGCATTGTTAATTTTTAATTGATTGCGGGGTGTTCTTTTCCCTTGATCTGGTATCAGAGTTTGGTTTATAGAGAATAGAAACTCTATTTACAAAAAGGGAAAATAAATTAAAGTTAAGAATGACTTCCACTTCCGATAATTTGCAAACTCCAATCTTTTCGGGTAAAAATTATGAATATTGGTCTTTAACTATGAAAGCTTTTTTCAAAGGTCAAAATGTATGGCAAATAGTGCAAAATGGCTATGCAGAACCAACAGATTTGACATCATATAACAATCTCACATAAGCTAAGAAGGATGTCTTGAGGGAACATAGGAAGAAAGATGGAAATGAATTATTCTACATACATCAAGCAACAAATGAATCCATTTTCCCAATAGTATAAACAACATAGACAGCTAAGGAAGTGTGGGATACACTGGAAACTGCCTATCAAGGTCTGAACAAGGTAAGGACTGCCAAACTACAACTCCTTGGAAGAGATTTTGAATCTCTGTCAATGAAAGATACAAAGTCAGTAGAATCCTTTTATACTCGATTTATTGGTATGATTAATATAATAAAGTCTCATGGAGAAAATCTAAGTGACCAAAGAGTTGTTGAAAAAATTCTTAGAAGTCTTCCTCAAAAATTTGAATCTTTATTTGTGACCCTGGAGGAAAACAGAGATTTGTCCCAATTTATTGTTGATGAGTTGCAAGCCTCACTCCTCAATCATGAACATATAATTAGCAGGTCAAATACATCATTAGAATGTGCATTTGCAGCACAGTCACCCATAAGTCGTGGAAGAGGCAATGGAAGATCAAAATCTTGAAGCAGAGGAAGAATTTCTTTTAGAGGAGGTCATAGAAGCATCCCTGCATATGTCGCTAGTAGAAGTCAAAATCAGATCCCCATTCAGCCAAGTGGACAAAGGTATGATAAATAAAAAATTCAATGTCATTACTATAAGAGGTTTGGACACTTTTCATATGAATGTAGGAAGAAGTAGTATGATCAAGGAAAGCAAGGTCAAACATAGTCAAGCAACACCAACACTCTGACCAGCTCAATTTTTTTAACATGTGCATCTCCACTTGAATGCAATGTTGTCCAAGAAATCCCAAGTGACATATGGTATTTAGATTTAGGCTGTAGCAATCATATGACTGGTAATTTGAATCTATTCTCTAGTCTAAATAAATTAGTTCAAATTGATGTCACACTTGGAAATAATATTCAAGTCACTATTTTGGGTAAGGGTACTGTTGATATTCTAACCAAATAGGGGGAGCATAAAACTATGCCTGACATTTATTATGTTCAAGGTTTGAAGCATAACTTGATGATAATTGGACAATTGTTAGATAAAGGTTACAAATTTTATATGACAGGCAAGCATTGTCTGATTAAGGACATATATCCAAGCAATCGCTTAATAGCCAAAGTGCAGATGAAAAGTAATCACTTGTTTCCATTAAGGATAAGACCAAACATAAAAGGAAAAACAACTCAAGTTGTTCATGGAAGTCAGAATGGAATCTCAGGAGCTGCTTTCAAGGCATAAAGTAAAGAAGCAGACAATCACTGCGACAAGAAAGAAAAGGACAACGACAAATAAATACAAGCAACATTTCAATCAGAAATACAGTATGAATCTCGTTGTGGCACTTCAGATTTGGACATATAAATTTTGGTGGGCTGAAACTACTGCACATGAAGGATATGGTGAAAGGATTTCCATTGATTGAAAAGCCAAAGAGAATTTGTGGATGCTGTATTTTTGGCAAACAACAAAGATAAAATTTTCCATTCGAAAAGTCATATAGAGATCGCACACCACTTGAAATTGTGCATTCTTATATTTGTGGACTGATGCAAACACCGTCCATAGTAGGCTGCACTTACTTGCTCACGTTTATTGATGATTTCAAAAGAAAAACCTAGACATATTTTCTAAAACATAAATCTGATGCGTTTGGATTTTTTCAGCAGTTCAAGGCACTTGTGGAGAAGCAAAGTGGTTACAGCATCAAGATCTTAAGGACAAATAGAGGTGGTGAGTATGTCTCAAATGATTTCTTAAAATTTTGTAAAAATCATGGATCACACAGGAAATTCATTGCAAGGTATACACCGCAATAGAATGGTAGAACTGAGGTTGATGAAATCAAATGCTTCTTAGGAGAAAGCCATGCAGGAACTTTACCTTGGATTAACTAGCCCCCAATAGACATTTTCCCTATCAATGAGTATAACACAATAGGCCTCCTCTCAATGGACTTCCCAACCTTATTTCCCACAGGAGTTGCAATGCTTAAACAACCACACATTCAAGAGGTTGGTATGGACAATTATGCGCTGCACCTTCTTAGATACCATGACAATAGGTTTGGCCAACATCCTTGTTTTCGTTATTACATTTATAACCTGATGATGCGTCACTGTAACCAATATACTGCTTTCGTGTTTGTAAAACATAACATTGAAGATACATTGCCTCCAACCATATCAGAACTTGTACAACAATTACAAGACTTACCTGATGCTAAGATTGCTAAGCAAGTCATGTGGTTCGGATCCACACTTCGTGGGACACGCTCCTACTGGAAAAAAAGCAGGGGTGAGCTAACTGACATGATCACTCAACAAGGGACACCTACATTCTTCTTCACGCTCAGTGCAGCTGACACAAAGTGGCCAGATTTGCATTCCTTGATGCCTGGACAAGCTCCTTCCACCTCAAAGCAACAACAACAATGGAGAATTTGCAACCCTATATCAAATCCACACGTTGCATCTCAATACATGGACAAAAGATTCAAAATATTTCTAGGAGAGGTTCTTAAAAGAGTCCTTTTTACAAAAGACTACTAGTGCAGGTTGGTCACAACTCATATTCCCATGAAAATTCAATGTATTTAAAACCTAAAATATTTGTTCCTAATCTTTATATTTTACATGTAGGTATGAATGGAAACACAGGGGATCTGCGCATATACATGGATTCTTATGGCTAGAAAATGCACCCAATATGGACACGTTAGACTGGGCAAATGCTACCAAGGTTGAAGATGCCAAATTATACTTTGACAAGTTTGTTACAGCATGGAATCCTTGTGTCAACCATTCTCACACTCCAACCTTACAAGCCTCTACTGTAAATGATCCATGCACCATTGGATCACATTCCATACTTGCAACTAATCACTTGGATGACTATGAAGAACTTGTTAATTGTGTTCAAAGGCACACAAAATGTTCAGAATCTTCTTACCTACATAGAAAAGGATCATCTCTTCAATGTCGTTACGGGTTCCCATTTGATCTTTAGCCTACCTCTTCCTTATTCATTGATGCAAAAGGCCAGAAAACATACAACCCTACAAGGAATGATGCCCTTCTAAATATTCACAACCCAATGATGCTGTCCATTTGGAGAGCTAATGTCGATTTCCAACCTGTTCTCTCTAGACATGCTGTCCTCAAATATATTTCAAAATATACAGCAAAGGCAGAGCCTAAATCATAAAGCTACCATGCACTTCTTTCTCGACTTGCACATTCAAATCCACATGATGCCCCCATCCTTCTACCAATAAGGTGTTTTCTATCAGAAACTATTAACGAAAGAGACATTGGTGCACAAGAGACTTGTCACATGCTCCAAAAACTCCCTCTTTGTCTTTGCAATCATTCCTTTATGTCCTTAAATGTTAGCCAAAGCGTTTTCTTCTGTATTTCCAATGACTCTCCTAACATCCCAACAACACCCACCTTCATTTCTGCATACATGCAATTCCCACCTGCACTCGAACAAATTACCCTTCTTGAAGCCGCACGCTCTTGGTCATACTCACCTCATAGAAATAAATCAAAATGGAAACCAAACTACCCTCCCAAAATTGCTCATGTCTTTCCTCGCTTCACCACCATTCCACCCATTACTGCAAATTCATTTGTTTCCTTTTGCTGGAGTGATCTCCTCCTATACAAACCTTTCCGCAACTTCCACAATGACATTGGATCCACACCATTGGACATAACTTCTAATTGGGTTTTCATTAAAGACACATATACTGCATGGCATATTGATCATTTTCCAGAACCCCCCAGTACCCCTCCCTCTGATGACTCTACCTTTGCTTCAAACCACTTCCCCTTAGCCCCTTCCATTGATGAATGGGAACACCTTTCTCAAATCCACCCTGCAAACAACATCTATGTTGATGACCTTGACATGCTTGGTCATTGTGACTTTGACAAATACCACAATTTGACCGAAAACCATATTCCTTCAGACATCCATGCAACAACTATGTCATTCATTGACATTATTCGAATGTCTACAAATGTAGAACCTAACATCTTGTTATCTTCATGTTCTCCTGCCTCCTTATCTCCCACACAACACATGGCCTTTTCCCTTATCATCGCACACTCCACAAATGCTACAACCCTTCCCCCACTCAAGATGGTCATTCAAGGCACCGTAGGAACAGGAAAGTCTTTCTTGATTTCTTGCCTTAGATCTACACTCCAACATGCCTCTGGAGATAACCCTTCACCCTTGCTCCTCCTTGCTCCCACCGATGTTGCTACTTTTAACAATACATTCTTCCCTTCGCATACCCATTACAGAGATGCATCCTCTTGAAGGAAAATCCCTTTCAAGCTTCCAACAGCAATTCCACCATATCCGATACATAATCATTGACGAAATGAGTTTCGTTGGCCCAAAATTGTTAACCCGCATGGATGACCACTTACGACAAGCATTCCCGTCCCACTATACAACTCCATTTGGTGGGTGCTCCATCATCTTCCTTGATGATTTTGGATAGCTACCACCTGTAAAAGACATCCCCATGTATGTTGGTGCATCATGAGGGAATACTCTCTGGCATACTTTTGACACTTTTGTCACTCTTTCAACCATCTTTCGACAACAAGGAAACACCCCTTCTCAAGTTTCCTTTCGACAAATCCTACTCAATATTCGAAATGCAATACCAACTATTGAATATTGGACGCTCCTCATGTCAATAACAACCTCGTACCTTTCACATGAATACAATCATACATTTGACCAATGCACTCACTTGTACGCAACTAATAGCTCTGTTGCACTTCACAACAAACAAATGCTAAAACTCTTCAACATGCCAATTGCACATTGCTTTGCAGAGCAAAATAAACATCATGTACAAAGCTAAATAGATGAAGAACAACTTCCATTGAAGGTTCTAGTAGCAATTGGTCAACAAGTCATGTTGATAGCCAACTTGTGTGTCTCAGCAGGGCTTGTGAATGGCTCACTTGGGAAAGTTATTGCAATTGTATACAATTCCAATGATCAACCACCTACATTTCCATCTTATGTTGTAATCAATTTTCTCCACTACAATGCCCCCCCATGGGATTCTTCCAATCCAAATTATGTCCCCATTCCTCCTATAACAAGGGGTTCACGAAGACAAGTACCACTTTGCATGGCATGGGGTTTAACAATCCATAAAGCACAAGGGATGACATTGCAAAATGCAACAATAGATATTGGCAACACTAATCAACAAGGACTTACATTCACTGCAATATCAAGAGTATAATCTCTATCAAGTCTTCGCATATCTCCACCTTTTTCCTTTTCTAGGTATTCTCGAATGAAATATAGTCCCTATGTGCAGCACAAAATACAAGAAGAGAACTTACTTGCTTCAAAATCTTTGCAACCACATGCTCCATAAAGTTATATTCCCGCTCCGTTGCAGCTCCATTTTTTCACATCTTCTATTCAAGTTGCTACCAACATTGATATTTTCCTATGAAAGCCAAGGAAATGCTACTCTATAAAGAAGACAAGAAATTTAATCTTTGTATCAGCACTTTTCTTGTACTACTCTATTTATTTACTTGAATGTGTTGTCATTGCTTTTTTTAAAGCAAGCACATCAACACATTTCATCCCATCTTAGTCCTTTTTCCACTAAATATAAAATGTCACTATGTTGTCGAGGGTTTGTCCAAAAAATGTGTGCATGGTATGATGAAGTAATCTGATCGAAATGATAGTCGGTTCTCTGTTTGACTAACACGCTCGTTCATTATTTTCTATCTTCAGAAAACTATTAAATACACATCGTTATTGTATCGAAGTCGACAGCTGACTAATTGTCTTCCTTTTCGACCAGCGACAGTTTCAATACAGTTATATCGACTTAATCATCGACTTCTTTTCTAGTCACTCTTTTTATCTCAAACAAACCACTCTTACTGGATTCTAATACTGATCAAATTCCATAGTTTCAATAAGCGAGAATATCATCCTAGTCAACGGTCAATGATCCTGGTCGCCGCTCAAGCAAAAATATGTCGCGCATCTTTACACAGTGACATACTTAAGAGTTGACCAATATTTAAAGGCTAGACCAACTTTTACCATTTTGACTTCCGACCATATCTTAGAAAAAATGTTGAAAAACAAATTCAATATTCATATCCACAATTCGATATGTTGTTAATGTTTACACAATAACAACTTCAGGCTGACCAAAACAAACTATCCATCAATTGAACCACATACTTAAGAGTCGACCAATTTTTAAAGGAATCGACTACCTCGGACCTCGACTAAAGAAGAGCTCCATTGCAACGGTTGCTTTTGATTGTATTCTTTCCATTTATCTCAAACGAACCACTCTTAATGGATTCTAATACTGATCAAATTCCATAGTTGACATAAGCAATAATATCATCCTGGTCAATGGTCAATGATCCTGGTTGCTGCCCAAGAAAAAATATGTCCCACATCTTTACATAGTGACACACTTAAGAGTCGACCAATATTTAAAGGCTCGACCAACTCCGATCATTTTGACTTCCGACCATATCTTAGAAAAAATGTCGAAAAACAAATTCAATATTCATATCAACAATTCGATATGTTGTTAATGTTTACACAATAACAACTTGAGGCCGACCAAAACAAACTGTCCATCAATTGAACCACATACTTAAGAGTCGACCAATTTTTAAAGGCATCGACTAGCTCAGACCTTGACTAAAGAAGAGATTCGTTGAAGCGGTTGTTTTTGATTGTATTCTTTCCATTTATAGTTGTATAACTTATATTGATTCAACATTTCATTACTATTGTTTAAGCACAAAATGTACTATATCCTCTACTTACAACAGCAACGGAAGTTTATAACTTATCTATGTCTAAGTTTACACATTTAGAGAAATAACACTGATTCCTCTATCTTCAATACTAGGTACCTTGTAAACATTTAAATCAAGATTCATCATTATTCACACTGTATGTTTTCAAATCAGGTATGTTGCAAAAAACCGACAAAAGAAAGGCTGAATAGATGGACCTTGAAAAGGAGACGACTCAAAAAATACAAATGGAAACACTATTTAAAGACACTAAACCCATCATAGGTTGCAACACTGAGTTCCAATGGGGCGACTTGTACATAGCTATCAGAGACAGAAAAATACCTAATTCAACCTTGGAGGAAACCATAATTTATGAAAACATCAATAGGTCCAACCTTCACAATGCAACTACGCGGCCAGAACTGTTTCATTGGTCAGAGGTTATTGCATGGATCTTTCCCCATGTAGATATTATGACAAGGATAATTTTAAATGCCAATGGGGAACAGTTCGCATCCTTCCAACCAGTGCACCTTGTAGCCGCATACAAGCTACCTACCTCCAATGTATTTTTAACTGATGATTGGGTAAGACGTGTCAATATAGATAATGTTGAATGTGCAAGGGAAATGCTGCTACCAGAAAAACAACTTAGACCCAAACATACCAAGAAACACGCCACTGAAAACTTAAGGACCCCCTATAGAATCATAGTCCTATTGCTGAACATACTCTTCGGTCTACCAAATGCCAGCAACTATAAACTCAGTTGGGTTCCATTGATATACCATGTTGCCACACATGGTACAATCTTCAATTGGGAAACTATTATTTCAGAAAGTATGGCGTCAACCATTTCTACAGCTCAAATGGGCCTTTCACAAGGGAAATCAGAATTCTTCATGTCTAGCTACCTTATCAATTGCATATTAGTCAGCCACCCTTTCCCTAATTTGGGATGTACTTGGAATCATAATAAAACTCCCATTCATGTAGCATATCAGCTAACTTGGGCTCACCGATATGCAGGGTACTACAAATTACTATGCGAAGAACTAATCATGCCCCTTTATTTAGTTCTCTTCAATAAAGAATCAAATTGTATGTCAGACAATGCCTTGGATGTAATAGGTGAATATGGAGACTATTACTTCTCATCAGAAGGGACATACTTTAGAATGTAAGGGGGCACAAAACCTCCTTCTCTATTGCCCAAATATGCTACGGATTACAATGTGCATAAAGAAGTGATCAGACAAGTGTTCATCAATGGAATTGGTAACTATCTCGATCACAACAACATACCCTCTTACCCACCTATACCATTCAACATTAGTGGGTACAAATTTCATAAGATTAAGGCAGTGGAATCCTTTATTGCAGACTTGGAACCTTTTCACTTTGGAATAAAACTATTTGTAAGAAATGACAATGAAGGCAAAGTGGCTAAACATTGTGCTTCTTATAAAATCACTTTTGAGTACTCAAATCACTTTCTAAAAGAAGAACAAATATATAAAAGGGTACACAATATGACAGAGCTACACAACAAATTATATCCGAAGATTGCATCTACTCCTACCCAAACTACAACCAAAGAAAAGAAACCAGAAATACATAGGCAAAGAGAAGAGCCAGCAGTAGTTGGTCGAATTCATCAATCGCCCCTGACTACCCATAGTCGACAATTTCTACAACCAACAAGTAGTCGGGATCACCGTCCAATAGATGGGAAAAACCCACATTCACACGACAACGCACAGATAGACTGTCAGTCGGAATTAAATAGGTTGTCAAATCATTATTTAATGCAGTCATCTACTTTTAATTCACATACACCAAACGCTTCCTCCATAAATGCCGACCTAGAAGATTGTTGGATACTCTTTTGTCGAGCACTACAGAACTAGAATTCAAAGAAAACAGAAGCCTTTTGTGAACCTGAGAGTTCTATAGAAACGATGGCGCCCAAGAAAGGTCAGACTACAACTCGTTCAGCCACAGCTAAAGTCCATGAATTGGAGATGGCACAAACACCACTGGAAACCCGTTTACAGCTAGTTCGAAATGCTAATGTACATGAACCACACTAGCGAAAAAATTGGAAAGATATTCAGGAGTGGGGAAAGGAATCAAATGGCCATTGGAGGGAGCCATCCTAAAGACTGCAGACTGCTACCATTCTGCAATACATGAACGCACCTCTCCTGGAATAGTTTGGTGGACTAAAAGACATTATTGGTTGATTCATAGTAAGTAGATATCATAATGGAAAATTATATTTTGACATTCTAGTCGAAATAAATGGTGAGGTCATCAACAAGATTACAGGGTTATCAAACAAAGGTGCATATGTACCTAGTCAACAGAGACCAGAATTGATCAAGGAGTTTACAGACCACCCAACTGGAAAAAATTCTCAAGGGTTATTGGTGACTTAGATAAAATATGAAAGTTATAAAATAGTTGCATGAATCGTGTCCACCGCTTTGTCAACCTCCGGTTAAGGGTCCGACTTAAAAATTGAAATGCTACAGCCTGTCCTGAGCATGGAAAACGACGAAAAAATATACAACTGGGCTAAGTACCTTGCCGAAATCATCAAGAACATATTTTGAAGTGACAAGAGGTTGGAGTGCCCATTCACTATCCATCTCTAATCATCTGGATAGCAATGACGACTATAAGACCAAAAGGAAATAAATACTTTACTAAAGAAGGACCTATGTTAATGAACAACTTCCATTTCTTTATGAAAAGAGGCAGCAGACTTGGGCCATCAACGGTAAAGATTTGGCTAGAAGCTTGGTTCGAATACTTCAAAGTTCGGTTGACCAGATGGAGGGTATCTCAGAATGTTTGATGGAGTCTGCCTCCGACCGCTTACATTGAACTTGCACTGGACCATACATCAGTTTGGTACTTGGAAGGAGCAATGGGACCCACAAAAGATCTCGACTATTACCCTTCGGTTGAGGAAATCTTCAATGAGCTTCAAAGGAAATCCAACACAAAATTGATAATTCCTGCTATGGAACACGAAGTCGCATTCCCATAGTCGAACCTTTAATGGATCCAGAGAAAGAAGAAGCGTATGAAAGCCACCTATATATGGACAATTTTACTTTTGAACCTCATCCCGCGCCCAGATCAGAACCTTTAGCACTTATGCTCATTCCACACCAAGATTCACCGAATGGAGTTGAACAATCGGATGAAGAGACCTCGTCGGACAATGCTGAGTACGCATTGACAACCGAAAACATCCACCAGATGGCCGACCAATTATCCATAGGTCAACATTCAATACTTGTACAAATACAGGGCAAGGGCAAAAGAAAAATGACCATTGACGAGCCGACAGTGAAAGATGAAACTGAATTATGCGACAGCGCAATGCAAATATTGGAAGATGCAGCTAAGAACAAAATAGCTGTTGACGAGCAATTAAAGAAATTTTTGGAAGCCGAGCACCCTCCACCCAAAAAGAAAGTCAAGCTTATCATCGATGATGTTGTTGACCTGTCAGATAACTCAGCTCCACCATCGCTGACCATTGACATGCAGGAGACTATTTTTTTCTACACCTATGGTAAGTATCCCACTTGCACTTCAACCTCCGTCTCAAGTTTCGAATATTGTACAAACTCTTCCTTCCTCACTTCGAGAAACATTCCAAAATGATAGCGATATTACCCAATTCATGACCCAACTCCTGGCCATGTTCCCAGATTGGCGAAAAATCATAACCAAGAAACCCGTATTCGCAGAAACTGGTTCACCGACAGATTCTACCCTTCCTAGTGTCATCCCAACCCAACTTTTCAATCCATTAGATACCTTAGCACTACAACCAATTGGCATGCACCATACCCATCTACAGCACAATCATGACACAAACAATCCAATTTTTGCTCAACAGACTTCTTCGTTGATTCCTTTTTCAATCAATCTGTCGATGGAATCCCATTCACCTCCTTGACATGTCGTGAACTCACCATAAATTTTCCCCGACGTTTACATTTGAAATGTAGTCTTATCCCCTGTATTCAGTCGGGAACCATCTGCCATTTTAAATCCTAACCCTCCTCTTCCAGTCGACGAAACACATGTGTTGTCGACAGGTAAAATCGATACTACTATGCCATTCCTCTTGAAAGCAACAATAGAGTCAGCAGTAGAAACAAGTGACGCAGTAGTCGAGTCATCAGAACAAACAACTCATGCAGTAGTCGAGATAGTAGAGCAAGCAAAAAAAGTAACAAGTGAATAAGTAATTTCAACAAATACAGTAGAAATACCAAGCCGCTCAATACAAGCAGAACATTCTACTGAAGAAGCACAAAAATAGACAAAACAGGCATCAACAATAGTCGATACTCAAAAAGAATTAGAACAACAATTAGCAGTGCCAAAATCTAAAGAAAAATCCAAGAAAAAGGAAAAAAACAAAAAACGATGCCAAGAGAAAAAGCTTCAGCAACAACAACTTCATATGTAGCACATATCTCAATTGAGTCGCTTATCTGTACAACTCGACCAATTTGGGACGATCTCGACATACCATCCACAACAGGCACCACAGGAAGAGCTCAACTTACTGGTTGATGCAATCAACCAAGAACAGCGACATAGATGACTGGAAGCAGAAGACTGGATTCACAAGGTGGAACAAGACCAAACTCTATTTCTGACAAAGTGTCAAGACTTAGTGCAACAGGTCATACCAATTCCAGTCACCTCTGACACGACAAGCACACTTGATACAGCATTTCAGTTGTTTGAATGTGTCGTGTCGGCACTGTCTGAACATCTCACCAAGGACCGAGAAGAAAAAGCCACAATAACAACGCCATTGATGTCGCAACAGTTTAAAGCATTCAACTCAGCACACGGTCAGCTCATACAATATAATGATGAAGCAGAGACATCAAACAATGTTCTCCGCAATTGATACAAACATTATGGCAACATGTTTAGAGAAATGTGGGAGACAAGAGAGACAATTGGAAATCTTCAAAAAGAGCACCAAGTAGCTAATGAAACCATGGCCAAAAGTATTGAGGGACAACTGATAATGGAAAATAGAAAACTGGACAAATTGGAAAAAAGTGAAGCACAGTGGTTGAGCCAGGCTCATCATAACCTTGACAAAGTAGAGCAACTCTAACCACATCTTCAAACACTGCTTTCAGCTGCAAATGAGAAACTAGAGCTCTTCAGTTGCGACCTAATTCATCTACAGGGAAAAACTACTAAAGAATAGATAGCCCACTTGTCGGCCCTTACAACACTTACTATCGACATCCAGAACACACTGCATCATTGGGAGATCTTCCAGCACCAAATGTCAGTTTCAGCTGAAGCAATTATCGAGGTCTATCTGCAACAAGCAAAAATGCCCAGTTCCACTCCAGACAACTCATAACAGCTGCATTTATCACTTAAAGCACAGGTATAAACAATTTTGTTTAGTAATTTTGCATTTTGTAGTCTAAACATGTCGGTCAGTTGCACCAACAATACAGTTGTATAATTGAATGTAAACATCTATATATACGGTGTTCAACCAATATAGTAATTAATTAAGATCTGTTCATGTATAGTTTTACCCTTGATGTTCAGCTCAACATCTTATATGGTCAAATTTTTGCAGCATTGTTGGGTTTAGATTCTCTTATCCTGCACATTTCCCAGTATAAATTTATTGTTTTTATTAGTTAAAAGAATTTTTATCTGGATTTTTTTGTCTCACTATAGTTATAAGGAGTATTCTGAAATGTGAATAAACTACAATACTAGAACAGGTTTGCTTATATTTTTATGGTAGGTGTTAAATATCAAGTGATGACATTTTATAAACATTAAGCATTCATTCATCCTTATTCATTTTCAAACTCACCACATCGAAAATATTAAAAACTGACACAATTGCAAATGTTCATAAACTTTATAAGGTTTCCGGAGAAGCGAAAAAAAAATTGTGTTTAATGAAAATTAGGTTAGACGACACCGGAGAGGTTGAATGAGGTCGAGGAGGTTGCAGGAGGTGCAAGAGGTGGAAACAGGTCGAACAAGTCAAAGGTCGAAAGAGGTCGCAGGAGGTTGAATGAGGTATTTGTTTTCTAAAGAGTGGTTAAAACTTCAAAATGGTCGGTCTCTTCGGTGGATAGTAATATGGTCGACTCTTTTAATGAAGTCTAGAGTCAATTTTATATTTATACAATTCTTTTTTTAATTGAATATATAATTTCCAAAGGAAAAAAAAAAGTATGTTTTTAATAGTTACACCCACTTAAATTACAATTTCCTTATCATTAAATATATAATGTCTTTGTGTTTATTGATTCGTTGTAAAATATTCTCTAACATTATTACAAAATTCATTCTTTTACTAACGGTGTTCATGCCTCCTAGGACAAATGCAGTATACCTTAATTTTCTTGATAAAAAATGTTGTACTTAAATATTTAGAATATAATTATTAATTGTTGAAATTGATCAAAGATGCTTTTCCTTGTTTGTTTTATTATGGATAATAATCACTAAAATAATAAGATAAATAAGAAACGTCTTCTTCCTTATTTGTTTTATTATGGATAATAATCACTAAAATAATAAAATAAATAAGAAACGTCTCCTGATAATGATCCTTGAATAAAGATTAAAGATCATACGTGGAGTTTCAAAGTGACTAACGCAGCTTCTTCCTTCTCTTTAAGAATATTTTTTCCTTAAAAAAAATCATCATTTATATTCAAAATGTTATTCGTCAAAATAAACTTTTTATGTGAAACAATTTTAAGATTACATAGTTATATACATTTCATATATGGCCCATTAAAAATGATTTTTTTAATTTTTTTAATGGTCTTTATAATTTTACATTTTTTCTTTTAATATCAAGTTATTAGCTTGATAGGGTTTATACTAGAAACACGTTTTTTAATGTATTTTCGATTTTTCATGGTGTGGATGTTGTTAAAAGTATGCAACATGGGTACTCATTGGATGTAAAATTTAATTATGCATCCAACGAGTCCTCTAGATGAAATGGGTTTATTAGTCCTTACCTTAGGCCTAGAAATGCCACTCACTGTTTTTCATATGCATTCGAAGCAGGTAAGAGCATATGGTTACCCGGTTAGTTGAATGCTATAAATGATAATAAGAATTGTATTTCCAAGAATGATAATGTCAGGATCTAGACAGACTATTCCTTCTCTCTCATTCCAGGGTCATGAGTGGGCTTTTGGATAAATTTGATATGGGATACTTCTATATCATCATCGGACCAGATAAGTTAAAGATTCCATCTAAACCTTGGAAATCCTGGAAATTAAAAAATCCCACGATATGAAAAATTAGATATCCAAATTAATATGGTTGAAATTATGACATCTCTCCATTCCTTGTAATGAAACTTCATAATATCAAATCTTACATTCCACTTAATTTTAAAGCTAAGACCATATTGGCAATCAAATTAATAATAAGAATAAGTAGAAATAGTACAAATATTTGAACAATCCTACTACGACTAATCAAAATTAATTTTGATTAAGACTAATGTTCTTGTTATTTGCTTAGTACAAATGCTCTTGGTAGACATGGTGAAATTTACAACTGAATTAACCCAAAAACTCTTTGAAATGAATGTATTTGTGATAAAAGAAGGTTTACAATGAATGCTATTGATTTTAACATATAACTTTGATAAGTTTATTTACATTATTGTATACTTTTAATTTGTAGGTAGTATTAATTCATTTTTATGTCATAAATTTTATAATTTTTTAGAATGTTTAAATTTTTTTTTATTAAATTAATTTAGTTGAAAATTAAAATTAAATTTTATTTTTTAAAAATTTAATTTATAATGTTTTTTGAATGGTCAAAGAGATTATTAATAGGAGATATAATTGGTGGGAAGAGTCACAATTATGTCTCCCAACTACTTAAGCTAAGTCCAATGAACTAATAAAAATGTAACATTATTTTTAAAAAATATAAAATAAAATTAAAAATATTTAATGTGAAATTTTTTAATTAGTTATTGATATGACAAATTTTATAAATTCATTTTATATTATTATGATTTCATATTTACTTTATCATTTTGTATATTCAGCAATAAATTTATTTACTTTCTTAATTTCTACATTTGATACAATAAACTTATTTATCTTTTTAATTTTTACATTTAAAACCAACCATTTTATAGCATATTTATTTGTTTAAATATAAAAATAATATTTTAACAACAATAATAATAATTAAAATTTAAAAGAACCAATTGATATTTAAGAATCTTTTATTTACTAAAACATATTCATTTTTTCTATACTAAAATCTAAATCCTAACAAAGATGATTATCATAAATAATTATATCTCTTATTATAAATTCTATTATATATTATAACAATTAAAACCCTTTTAGTTAACAATAAGGTATTATGTTAAAACACTTACTAAGTCACAAATTTGACACATATATGGAGCCAGAGTTGTGACAATAAACCCGTATTATGCTAATACAAGTAAAACCTAATTACCTATTCTTTTATCACAAAACCAAAATAATAATAATAATAATAATATTTAAAATTTAAAATAATACTAACCTATATTTAAAATCGAAAATTGATATAAGAGACTACTTAATACTAACCAAGATGATTATGATGTACATTTGCGAAAAAACTAATTTAATGTAAATCATATCTGGTATCTACCAAAACAATCCATGCTTTTTAATTGAAAGAATAAATTTCTACCTCAAAGGATAGCTTGTACTAAAAATGGGAGACATCGTAAAAACCGTTCAAGTGCTCGAAATTGTTAGAGTATCAGGGGGAGCCAGAATCGTTTCAGAGGAAGCTGAGAACAGAGCTCTACCGCTCAGCAATCTATATATTAAAAATGAGAAAACATATTACATATACACTAGTATACAGCTTCTGGATGATTCCGAAGAGAGGGCAGGAAGCCTCTTCTAGAAACTAATCTAACTTCAACTACCCTATTTAATTCACTACCTACTTCATTGACAAGTCACGTGGGCTCACCTTGAAGGTCGGAATTGTTTATTCCAACACTCCCCCACAATTCTGACCGTAAACATCTACATACAAAATGCTAAGCATATAATCAATGACTCTGTGGGCTTACAACAGTTCAAATTTATGCCTGCTGGTCTAAGTCTCAGCCAGGCTTACATACAGTCACAAAACAAGTCAAAATTTGTTTTACCTTCACCGGCCTTTTTCTTTCGTTTGCTCCAGACCTTGTACTCCATGATCCTTCTCGTTTTCTTCTTCTTTCTCACCTTCTTCTTCCGTATTTCTTCAAGCTCTTTTGGTCTCATTCTTCCATCTATGTCATCGAACTTGCCAATGGCATTCTGCCATGTCTCCTCACCTTCAATGAAATTCAGAGTTGCTTTCATCATATGATGTTCCCACATGCTACCTTCAGGTTTCATATTTTTAGCAACCTGTGAATTTGTGGCTTGCTGCCACATAAGCTCATAATAGTACCTTATCTCTTCAGGACTCCATTTCTCAAAGATCTCTTCAACTGGCTTTTCATCTTCACATCCTTCATCCTGTTCATCCATCTCCTCATTTTCAGCTGGCTCAACTGCTGTAGCAAAACTGTCACCCTTTCCTTCATCTTTTGCAGCTACATGGCTGCCTACTTCACTCATCTTTGCAGCTTTCATGCTGCTGTCCTCTTCATCCTTGTTTGTAGCGATATTGTTGTCTTTTTCAATTTTATTTTCAACATACACATTGTTGTTTTCAGCTGAAATCTCTTTCTCAGCTGTTTTTCCATTCAATAATTCATCAATCAAGCTGATTTCATCCTTCAAAATCAGCAATTCTTCCTCTGAGAGAATCTCCTCATCATATTTTTCTTGAGCTTTCCGCTCTTCATGGCTGTCAATTGCACGCTGATTGCTGTTTATACTTGCAAACTCACAAACTTCCACCCTCTTGGGCTTGCTCTTCATGAGCTTGTCTTCATCACATTCAACCTCACTTGGCTGGCCTGTACCTTCTTGGGTTGCTTCCACACTCTCTGCTGCTACTATGGCAGCTTCCTCTTCAACCTCAACAACATCCACATGCTTAACTGCAATGTGGGTTTCACTCATTTCAAACTTCTTGTGCTCTGTTTGATTGACAGATACTTCAAGCTTCTTCTCAGCTTCAACTTGAACCACAACTATAGCTGTTTCTTTATGGCTGCTTCCCCTTTCGCTGCATTCTTCCTCTAGAATGCACCATGCTTCCTTAGAAGTCTTTGCTGCTGTAATCATTTGCATCAGTCTGTCATCCACAGCTAGTTGGATGAGATGCAATGCCAAAGCATCTTTGGCTTCATCATTTAATTCAACATGTGTATCTACATACCGTAGATATACCCTCATTCTACTTGTCCACATGGAAAAATTCGTGCCATTAAACTGTGGAGGTGATGGCAGATCCACTCTGCTCCACTGATTTTCTTTCTTCTTAGCTTGTCTAGGACTGGACTTTCTGCCCATTTTTGCTCTGTGGCTGTGACTGAATGTCTTTACTATGCTGTTCCTTTTAATTACAGTCCTAGCTCCCCCTGTCTTTGCTAAACAAAGTGTTCCTTCTCACGGGACTGTTCAACTTCCAAACTCACTGAACTGTTCAACTGGGCTGTTCTTTTTAATTCACGGAATTGTCCTCTTCAAAAAATCAAATGCTGCACTTCTCTTATTTAGATTCCTGTAGGAATTCGTGCTAGGAGGCCACGATTCACCAATGAATTCGGTCTGATATCCACCAAAATTGAGGGTCACTCTCTTTCTTGTGCGTACACCCTCTTCTATGCATCTTCATCCGATTCCAACGCAAACTGAGCTTCAACGCCAGCACCTGAACCACCTAAGTCTTGCAATTTCTCTGTCTGTTCCTCACCACCTAATGGTATGTAAAAGCTTCCAATATTTGTTGTACTTCCTTTCTTGCGCACCTTCCTTCAATAAACAACGACTCCTTCTACCAGACAAAGAGCTCTACCCTACATGAGGGAAGGCTCCAATCGGTTCAACAAAACCCAACGACGAAATCCTTCACGGGGCAGGTGAATGAGGATCCTTACTCGCAGGCTCTGATACCATGTTAGAGTATCAGGGGGAGCCAAAATTGTTTCAGAGGAAGCTGAGAACAGAGCTCTACCGCTCAACAATCTATATATTAAAAATGAGAAAACATATTACATATACACTAGTATACAGCTTCTGGATGATTCCAAAGAGAGGGCGGGAAGCCTCTTCTAGAAACTAATCTAACTTCAACTACCCTATTTAATTCACTACCTACTTCATTGACAAGTCACGTGGGCTCACCTTGAAGGTCGGAATTGTTTATTCCAACAGGAATTGTATGCTCAACACGGGACCCCGTTCCCTCGCTCAATACATCAACGGACGTAAGGTTGCCTATGAGATTTACAATATTTTGGACTGCTATTGTAAAATGTCAAATGATGTCTAACCTGATTTCGGAGGTTTAGATGATATAGTTTAGACAATAATTTTTATTAAAATTTAATGTTTTTAATTTTGCAAAATTTGAATTTAATTGTGTTGTAATGGTGATTTTGATGGTATAAATAAATTTAACATCATTTAAAACTTTTAAAATACCTAAAATTTCAGAATTTAATAATTATAACCAAAACTTTTAAAATTTTATGTCAATTTTTCTCAAAAGCATAGAAAAAAAAAAAAAATTCCATTCAAAATCTTAGAAATTTAGAGTATGCGGTTGCTTTATATGTATGGGTAAACAAACGGTAAATCCATGATAAATCCCTCGCTCACCTCACACATTGTATAACATACAAATTAAAAATTAAGAAGTCCCGTAGGCTAAGAGTAGATTTTTCACCAGGAAGATATAGATTTTTTTCACCAGAAGGTAAGAGTAGATTAAATTAACTAAATTAATTACTCATACCGCGGTCCCATACTTCTGGAATGTTTTGTTTATTTAATGGGTTCCATTGTCATATGAATTAAGTAGCTATATTTTAAATATCAATTTCGAGATACGAGATAATAAGTATTTAAATTGGAGTTTTTAAATTATGTTAATATGGTTATTAAGATATAAATTTTTTAAGTTTTTTTTATCTTAAAGTATAATTTTTAAAAATGGTTATTTTCAACAAGAGTTATTAGGTGGTAATGTCTCTGACAATGTAGTTAAAAATGATATATAGCTTGGAAAAAAACGTTTAAGTTCAAACTTCAAATGTAAAAACCTTAAAATGTGTATAAATCCATTAATTTTGCGGAAAACATAACTGGAGGAGTTAAGTCGTAAGATCGGGGAGATTGCTCTTACCTTTACAAAAGACATTTGACTGGGAAATGTTTAAATTGGGGGTGTGAAGCTGGATTCTTCTTAACCTTTAGAATGATTTGTATGAGTCTTGTAATATCATTTTTATAATCTCAAAAAGAATAACAAAATATTCAAATTATGACATGTCTAAAAATTGCAAATAAAAAAGAACTTACGTTTACAACATTTTTTTTAACTCCATTCACACTTTATATAAGAAGGAAAATATGATACATTTCATATTATTATTGCATTTTCAGGAAAACAATCAATATCATTGAATCTTAGTCTGTAAAAACTCATGTGTTCCTTCTAAAATGTAAAAATTAAATAATCAATTATAACAAATCATGTGATTCTTTCGACAACCCTCAGCAACAGTCAATTTAAAATGCATGTCTGTAGTAGGTCAATGATTTTTGGAAAAAGAGGTTGAAAGAAATGAAAATTAAAAATCTACAAAAGAACCTCTACCTTCTTTTTTTATCACGAGCTATGTCATTTAAAAAGAAATGAAAATTAAAAATTTACAAAAAGTAAAAAGGGGAACTTTAAATATTTTATTCCACACCATATCATAAAAGTTAGTAAGGTCCGCAGGGTATAAACTCTAGTGGATTGTAAAAGGAGAAAGCACACAGTGGTAGCAAGGTGGCAATTGAATGGTAGGAATAGACCATTGGTTAGAAATTCCGATCCATTCATACCAATTTTGAGTGTAACAACATAAAGGAAAACGAGTGCATTTGGGTATGAATCCACCACGAAGATGACAAAAGGTAAAAAAAAAGAATAAGAAAACACACGAGGCACAATCGATGGTTTGTTTATGCTGATGTATGAAAACAAGTGCATGTATGTTTGTTTTGCTGACAAGTAATAGTTTTAAAGGAAATAAATATTTCAATTACAAGGAAAGGGACTGTCAAATATGCTCAAGGTAAATTACTTTTTTTTGCATAACATATTAAACATTGATGTCTAGTATAATGGTTACAATATGAATTAGAAACAACAGAGTGTAACAAGTCTTCCCGAATATATCAATGCAGCGATCAAATGCTTGAAAAGTATACCATATGAAAGAGCAAAATTGCAAAAGTAGAAAACAAGCACGTATGCATGTAGAAGCATTCAAATGAAGCTCTCTTTCTGAATATATATTTATATGTTTTTTATCAAAATCATGACAACAGAGTTTGTCAACATATCGGATGCATAGACAATTGTTGTATACATTGGTACAAAACTGGGGCAGTTGACCATTATGACTGTAAGATCATACCATAAGCAATTGTTAAACAAAAATTGGTACTGCCCATCGGGGAATGTTTCTTTTTAAATCCAAGGGATAAAAAACTAGCCAAATAACTTGTAGCATGGGCATCTATCCATGTTCATTTGCTTTCACATTAACGGCAAAAAAAAGACAAGAAAAGGAGCCTATGGTAAGACTGTGACTATATCAAAAACAAAATTTTAATAAAGTTTTTTGTTTTCTTTGTATGGAAGCTATTGTCAATGTGGACAAGTATTTTCTAGAGCTTGATATCTACCTTGCAAAATTTCAGCTGAAATCATCATGGTCAATGTACTGGCAAGGGTGCTGAAGTTTGGTTCCTACACATTGGGAAAAAAGAAAATATTATGATCAAAAGCAAGTGACAATTGAAACCAAAACATGTTACAGAAAAGTTAAATGTGAAGAGTGATTGCAATGAGTGGAAAGACTGAGAACCAGTACAGAAGAAAAGTAAGCACACAAGTATTGTGCAGGAGATGAATGTGTTGATCGATGCAGAAAATGAACCTTTGCACCAAGATACAAAACACATGAAATCTGTGATTTTGAAAATATGATTGAAGCATTTGCAATTGAACAGAAAATAAAAAATTTGGAATGAAAAAAAAAATCGAAGGAAGTTTCAAGTTCAATGTTCCAAGAAACAATTGATCTAAAAATATATAAAAAATGCAGCTGACAGAAACAATTGACCTGTGTTATTTTCAAGGTAAGACATAGACTTATACAAATCCTTCTAGAAGATTTCGGGAAAAGGTGAAACGATATCGTTTGTGAATCCTTTGCACCTAAAAATTATTCATTTTATTCCATGAGTCTCTTGAAAATTCAGATTATGCAATTTCTGCAATTAATAATTTATATGATTAATATGATTAATATATTCATTTATTCCATGAGTCTCTTGAAAATTCAAACTATGCAATTTCTGCGACTAATAATTTATATAATTAATATGATTAATATATATAATTAATATGTGACTAAGATTTTTTGGATTTTTCCAGATTTTGCAAAATAAACAAAGCTGGATTCATGTGAAAAGCTTACTGTTTTTATTCTTTTTTGTTGGTGAATAGAAAATCACCATTTCAAAATTCATGGTGGACCGTGGGCCATTCTATGCCTTATTCGGTAATAGGTATACATGGCTGGTCGTTTGCAGCTCTCCAGCCAAATAGCACATGTCAACTTCCATGCGACATTTCAAAAGCAAGGGCGGGTCCTGAGTCCAGATACAAAGGAGTGGCACTTGCGACATGGTGGTCAGCCAAATGGTATGTCAACTGCCATGCACCCTTTCTAAAGTAATGGTGGCCCGACCCATTCTATGCTTGAGTCCGAGTCCGTATATGGGGTAGTGGCAATGATGAAGTAGTAACTATTATTAAGACAGATAAAATATGAGGAATGAAGGTTGAGATGGATTAGATATGTTGAATCTGTGTTGAGATGAATTAGATATATTGAATCTGGGGCTTAGAAGGAAGGCATTTAAGCTGGGGCTTACCAGGAAGGCACATACAGTCACTTTAACCAATTTATGCTTACATCATGAGATGAATTTATTTCGGGCAGATATCTACATGACAAATATGATGTTCTGCATGACAAAAAAGCATTCAGGCTTACAACAAAAAAGCATTATCATGATCTATGTGAAAAAAAAAGTCTTACACCAAAAGAGCTATTACTAGAATAATTGCTTTTGACTGGCAACATCAAAGCACTACAACTAGTAACCTAAATAAATTTATTCTTTCATATGGAGGGGAAAATCGATGATACTCAACACATGGAGGGGAAAATCGATGAAAAAAAACTCTGAGGATCCCTAAGCATCAATATCACAACAACACTTGGAGAGCAAAATGGATGAAAACAACGAGTGTTTAAACACTGTGCATGAATATGGCAGATTTGTTTCTCACAACCCTTGTGTTCTCTGAGAGACTCACGGACTTTGCTACTTAAAAGCATGGGAAAGCATTCATGAATGAATGCAAAAGAATTTGTCAGATACTATGCATTGTAGCAAGGCCTTAGCGTGTAAGACAATTTTAGTGGAAACACTAATAATTAAACCCTAACCCTGAACATATTTTATGAGTGAAACATCAGAGGAAACCTAGAACCTCGAATTTGAAAACTCTGAGACCAAAAAACCATCTAACAAATATAATCTACTCATCAGAGTTAGCCAGGCATCAGAGACCTCCCAAGCATAAACCGATATAAATTCATGTGGGCAAACTAAATGGAAAAAGGAAAAAGAAAGATACGAGGAGATCCAAAACCTGGACTCCTAAGAATTGTCACCTTGTCGAAAGCACTGCAATGCGAATCAGCTACCTTTCCAACATGGCTCATGCCACTTATAACTGTAACTGAATAAATCAAAAGGGACTGTTAGGTTTATGTCCGACGGAGCTCTAAAACCTCAATTTTATTGATGAATTTATTTAATAATAATAAAACCAATAAGACCATCCCATTCTTGGTTCCCCACATACAGGGGTCAAGGGGTTTCTTGTAGTGCCCTATCCATATGACGACACCCCCAAAGTCCACCCTGCCCACAAACCTAACGGCAGCGAGAAAGGGCCGGCTTTTTATTCTTCGTGTTTTCTCATTCTCGGCTCCTTCACCCTTCTGAACCCCCAAAATCTGTGCCCCTAAAACTACAAGCACCGCCCACAAACGATCGCAGCAGATGCACATTTTACTTATAGAATCCAGGAAGACAAGAATTCATTTAGAGTGAAGGGATTATCACTTGATACATTTCAAATAAGCACCAACATCAACAAAAACACACAGCAACACACAGCAACGGAAAACGAAGAAGGGAAAAACTGTCCAACTTCACACCAATCTAACAGACTACAAATTACATGGAGCAACAACAGGGAGGGAGAACAAATATCCAAGTTTTTTTACCAATTGAAGACACCAACAATTACAGGAAAAAATTGTTGTTTTTTAAGCTATAAATTGCAGTAAAAACTGCGAAGGCATACCTGGTCCACAATGACCATGGCAAAATCAAACCACCACAGCAATAACACTCGAAACACACTTGAAATAAGTTGAGGACACCGTCAAAACTCAGTAGACAACCAGAGAACTGCAAATGACAGACAGAGAGCACCTGTCCAACCACCGCAAGGATGAAGAAAAACCCAAAAGCCGCTGGAAGGAAAACGTCGGACGTATTAGGTTACATACCAGGTTGATAATACGCACCCAAAACCAGAGGAAAATAGAAGCAACAGACACAAACGCGTACCCAATGATCTATATATCTCTCGTTCATAACTACCCAGGGAAAGCCCACAACAAATGCAGTATTCAAAACCTCCATCAACTGCACGTAAAACATAAATGCAGCATTGAAAACCATAGAACAACATGATGCCATGACTGTCGCGATCACCCCGAAGGAGGAAAATGACACTTTCATTTGCAAGAGCAGGTGCAAACTAGCAGAAAACCTAATGCATGAACACAAGGTATTTCTCGGTACATAGATTAAATGTCACGATATCGAAAATCCTCGCTTGACCGAGACATCTTTTCCAGATATTTAAGGAGGAGAGAGGACAAGTCCGGGACAATCAAAACCTAGCATTCTGTGGCCGTCAATCGCATCGCCAATGTTGCTGAGTGCTGCTCCCCACTATCACATCACTGCAATGGTGCCCACCTCCAGTGAATTGCATTTAAACATCTATGATGCCAGCACGTCACCGCGGGGGTGGGCACAAAAAACCAGGCTGACATCACAGTGTACAAAGCCAATAGAATCATAGGAAAATCGCTATTTAAAAATTAATTGAAATTAAAATAACTTCAAACTATTGCAAAACATTTGGGAATGAAAGTTTTTTTGCAAGAGGGCCTTTAGATTAATGCCCCCGACCGAAAACATTATGTCGGGGACATAATAAATCATCATTCAATTAGATAAATGTGACGTATACATCATCACGGTTAAAATTATTTTACAAGTTGATTAAATGTTTATAGTTAATTAAATAGTATTAGAGATTTTTAAGTTTGATAATTTAAAGGATGTAGACGGCTAGCAATTGACTACGTGAGCATCTCTTGTAATTCTGTGAGGTTGTAATAGTCAATTAGTTTCAAAAAGTTTCAAGAGAAGATTAGGTAATTAGTTTCAAAAAGTTTCTCTTCCAAGAGAATATTAGGTAAAAGTTGTAAGAGTTTGTAATTGATAAGGATGGTGGTGGTGGTTAGTGTCCAATTGAAACTAACTTTGAATCTTAGAGAAGTGGGTTGTAGTGATATTGATTAAGTTTTATCCCTTCGAACATTGCTTTCTCGAACAACAAAATCGCCTGTGCCAGATCCTTGAGCTTGGAACAATTGCACAAAGCAAATTTTATCCCTTCGAAACATTTGTCTTATTGTGAAAGATTCTCTATCTCTATTATTTATATATACATTTGTCTTATTGTGAAAGATTTATTTATATATATATAAATAATAGAGATAGAGAAGTGGGTTGTAGTGATATTGATTAAGTTTTATCCCTTCGAACATTGCTTTCTCGAACAACAAAATCGCCTGTGCCAGATCCTTGAGCTTGGAACAATTGCACAAAGCAAATTTTAACTGCACTTCTGGATTTTTCCATTTATTCTTCTTCCTACCCTTAGTGGGTTGTTCTTCATTCTTTGTAGGAGGATCTATTTCGGTGCTTACCCCCTCCGTTTCCACGTATTGTGACTTGGGTTCTTGCTGATATTTCTTAACAATGCCCTTAGTGACATACGAAGTCAGAATCATAAACCCGGAACGTCACAAACTGACTGAATTAGGCGCTCCTTTAATTCTCACTTATGCAGATTGAAAGAAAAGAGAATGATAGAAAACCACAGGGCTTTCCTTTTCTTTAGGTCACGGAAAGGTTTTTGGAGGAATGTTTGGGATGAGTATCTAAATAGTAAAAGTTCTATTTTCACAGTATATTTATATTTTTAAATGATTGATTAAGTTCTATTTTGAATGGTTTTATTTGGTATTTTATGGTATATGTAAGGTAATGGAAGATAGGAAGTAACTTTATAAGATATTATTTGTATGTATATATCTTATATTTTATAATTCTTATGTTTAATTAGTGAATATAATTCTTATGTTTAATTAGTGGATTATTTAGAAGTCAATGTCCCACTGGGGATTTCAACTTGGGTGGGGACCATATTGAGGTTTGTTGGATATAAAAAATTGGGAATCTCTCATCCATGGGAAGTCGTTTTGGATCCAAAACCAAAGGTTTGGGTTGTGTGGAAAAATGGGTACTCCATGTGAAAAAGGAAAAAGAGTTTGTGTTAGTAATTTGATAATTGATGTTGTCAAGTGACTTATTTTTTGGATGTCGATGGTACTCCAAAATAATATTATTCACATCCTTGGCTTTCATAAGGGATCCTTACCCTCTAAATACTTAGGTGCTCCCTAGGTGGATAATCCACTAAGAAAGATTTCATTGGAAGTCCTCTTGGTCAATTTAGAAAAACAATTGAGTAGCTAGGCCCTCTCTGTCCTTTCTATGGCTAGGAAGGTGCTCCTTATTAAATCAGTTCTTCAAGCCATCCATTTTTACCTCTTCTCAATCTTGGCAACACCATTGAAAATTTTCAAAGAAATGAGATGTATTAAAAAAATGTTTTATAGAATATACATAACCTTTTGTGTGGAAGTGAACTGCCCATGGAAAAATTGGGTAAGGAGACCATGGTTGTTTATGATCCCTCCCCAAAATTACCACCTTGGCTCACCAAGGACGACCTTCAATTGTACTCAATATAGCATGAGAAATTTGGTTTATGTTCCCCATGCAAGTCGCATACCTTTGTAGCAAGTTAAAAATAAATTCATAGTGAAGCCTACATAAATATACACATGGGTTAGGTGTTTTCCTTAGGTGTGTGGTTTAGGTGGGTGCATATATTTAAGTATGCTTCACTAGGTTAAACCCATCCCCATGCATTTAACCTATAATGGGTTTTCATTAAGTGTGTGGTTTAAGTGAAGTCATTCTTCTCATTATGTTTAAGGGGGGTTTTCAAAAAATTGTTTCCAAAAGTTCAATTCTCATGAATTTTAGGGGGGTTTCAACAAGCCACCTCTTAAAGTTCAATTCTCATGACTTTTAGAGGGGCTTCAAAAAAATGTCTCTAAATGTTCAATTCTCATGAATTTTAGGGGGTGCTTTCAAAAAGCCGCCTCCAAAATTTCAATTCTCATGAATTTTAAGGGGGTTGTCAGAAAACCACCTCCAAAAGCTTAATTCTCATGAATTTTAGGGGGGGTTCCCAAAAATCGCCACAAAAACATATTTAGGGGCGGTCTTTCTAAAGTTGCTCCCAAAATTTATGAGAATTGGCTTTTTATTCTTCGTGTTTTCTCATTCTCGGCTCCTTCACCCTTCTGAACCCCCAAAATCTGTGCCCTTAAAACTACAAGCACCGCCCACAAACGATCGCAGCAGATGCACATTTTACTTATAGAATCCAGGAAGACAAGAATTCATTTAGAGTGAAGGGATTATCACTTGATACATTTCAAATAAGCACCAACATCAACAAAAACACACAGCAACACACAGCAACGGAAAACGAAGAAGGGAAAAACTGTCTAACTTCACACCAATCTAACAGACTACAAATTACATGGAGCAACAACAGGGAGGGAGAACAAATATCCAAGTTTTTTTACCAATTGAAGACACCAACAAATACAGGAAAAAATTGTTGTTTTTTAAGCTATAAATTGCAGTAAAAACTGCGAAGGCATACCTGGTCCACAATGACCATGGCAAAATCAAACCACCACAGCAATAACACTCGAAACACACTTGAAATAAGTTGAGGACACCGTCAAAACTCAGTAGACAACCAGAGAGCTGCAAATGACAGACAGAGAGCACCTGTCCAACCACCGCAAGGATGAAGAAAAACCCAAAAGCTGCTGGAAGGAAAACGTCGGACGTATTAGGTTACATACCAGGTTGATAATACGCACCCAAAACCAGAGGAAAATAGAAGCAACAGACACAAACGCGTACCCAATGATCTATATATCTCTCGTTCATAACTACCCAGGGAAAGCCCACAACAAATGCAGTATTCAAAACCTCCATCAACTGCACGTAAAACATAAATGCAGCATTGAAAACCATAGAACAACATGATGCCATGACTGTCGCGATCACCCCGAAGGAGGAAAATGAAACTTTCATTTGTAAGAGCAGGTGCAAACTAGCCGAAAACCTAATGCATGAACACAAGGGCTTTCTCAGTACATAGATTAAATGTCACGATATCGAAAATCCTCGCTTGACCGAGACGTCTTTTCCAGATATTTAAGGAGGACAGAGGACAAGTCCGGGACAATCAAAACCTAGCATTCTGTGGCCGTCGATCGCATCGCCAATGTTGCTGAGTGCTGCTCCCCACTATCACATCACTGCAATGGTGCCCACCTCCAGTGAATTGCATTTAAACATCTATGATGCCAGCACGTCACCGCGGGGGTGGGCACAAAAAACCAAGCCGACATCACAGTGTACAAAGCCAATAGAATCATAGGAAAATCGCTATTTAAAAATTAATTGAAATTAAAATAACTTCAAACTATTGCAAAACATTTGGGAATGAAAGCTTTTTGCAAGAGGGCCTTCAGATTAATGCCCCCGACCAAAAACATTATGTCGGGGACATAATAAATCATCATTCAATTAGATAAATGTGACCTATACATCATCACGGTTAAAATTATTTTACAAGTTGATTAAATGTTTATAGTTAATTAAATAGTATTAGAGATTTTTAAGTTTGATAATTTAAAGGATGTAGACGGCTAGCAATTGACTACGTGAGCATCTCTTGTAATTCTGTGAGGTTGTAATAGTCAATTAGTTTCAAAAAGTTTCAAGAGAAGATTAGGTAATTAGTTTCAAAAAGTTTCTCTTCCAAGAGAATATTAGGTAAAAGTTGTAAGAGTTTGTAATTGATAAGGATGGTGGTGGTGGTTAGTGTCCAATTGAAACTAACTTTGATATATTGGACTTTAAGAAAAAAATAAATATAAGGAACTACTTGGTTTGCTTTAGAATTTTATTTATGTGCTAAAAAATATTTAAGACTAGATAAAATTTTGAAATTGAGATCTAATGTGGATGTATAGGGCATTCTAAGAGAAAGTGTTTTTCATCATCAACACTCATAGTCTCATAGAAATGACAAATCCTTTCAACCCATAGAGTTTTAGGAATTGTCCAACACCTTGTTTCATTATGCAATTCATGAGAGTTCATTCTTATTTTAGCTATGTTTATTTTCTTCTTTACACTGATTAAAACATAGCAATGCTTTTGATCTTCTAGATTAGGGTTAATGACCTCCTTATAATATCTTAATTTAATTTTAACCTCTAAACTTTTATCAAACCACAAATTCTCTTTAAACTTCGATGTAATAATATTTTTAATATTGTCTATATTTTGCAAAGTGATATTTTCATCAATCCCCGGATGTTTTAGCTAAGATATAACATCTTTATTGTAACACCTCCAAAAATTCATAAAAATTTAAAAATTTTCTATGCAGTAATAAATACTAAAATGTACTATATTGGAGTATGTTAGAAGACATTTAACTTTTTAACATCAATTGACTAATCTTATAGTATCTGCACATGTTTATCTGAAACATAATCCTCAAGGTAATTATTGTGTCGTAACGAAAATCTATATATGTTATCTTGTCGTAATTATTTATGAAGCGATTTATGTCATGTCCTAAATAATGTATCTAAATCACTACTTTCAGAATGCTTGTTTTAATTAATATATGTCAACTTCTCAATTTGATATGTACAGTTCTTCTAGTTATGATTATGAATGTTGACTGTTTATTGTTCTTCTACGGAAGGGGTCTTATGGGTGACGTGAGGCTTACTTAGCTAACAAATAGCTAACGCTCTTACTATTCCTATTCCAGGTTCGCAGGTAATGGTTTTCATTTTCAGTCACTCAAGGTTGGAGATCAAGATTAATAGAATGATCATTAATTGGACTAAGTGGCACTCGGGTATAAACATTTTTATATACGCCTATGTTCTAGAATTTCTTCTTCTTGATAGACTATACCATCTATATGATGTTGTTGTATTCATATCAAGCTATCAATTAAGGTTAATTGTGGGAATGTTTATATAATTGATTTATCGTCAAGTCTATGAATCCAAAACAATACTTACATCTATAGTTGGGAAGTGAACATTTATATCATGGCATATGAAATAATGGTATTAAAGGTGGCATGTATATAATATGATTCATATTATATCCCTACCCTAATGCATATGTGCATGTTGAGTTTGGAAACTTGTTAACTATACCATAGTGATACTATGAATTCCCATAAGTTCAACCGGTGCTAATCTATAAACTATGGCTTTGACTTATGATATATATATATATATTAACTATGGAGGTGCTCGATCCATAATCATAGTTTAAATGTTAAATGTGGCAATGTGTTTGGAATTCTTGACAGGTTTCACTATAGCCCGTGAATGGAAAATTAAAGTTTAGTGGAAAGCCTTGTTGGCATGTCCATTGTGGCATTATCACATGAAGCTTTTATGGTTTTGACTAAACCCTAATTGTGAACATCATATTACTATTGTTTTAGCTCATTTCATTTTCATTTGTATTGTTTGCTTGGCAGTGAGGTCGATAGGTTTTCGAATAGCTAGGGTTTGGCTGGCACCATTATACCAGGGTTTTGATAGTGGGTCTGGTGTTGCTAGATCTGAATTCAATTGCGCAAGAAGGTAAGCTCGCCAATTGGTTTATAACAGCTAGTTTAAAGTTTGTTCTTATTTGTTTTATACAGGAACTAACCACTGTATCATTGGTTTGCTTTGTGTGGTGAGTGCCAGGGTTTCTCTTCAACGGAGCTTCGTGGTTGTGTAGTGATGTGTCTTCTCCTTAAAATCGATGACACATAGTACTAGTAAGCTTCGGGCAGTTCCCTGGACTTCCTATGCATGACTTTGTTCTTACTCGAAGTGTTATAGTGATGTGTTGACGTCGTGGCCAGTCCTTTTTCACTCCACCAACTCGCTTTTGCATGCTTTCATTTGTTTCAAGTTTACGTAGCTATGTTGGTTAGGCTCGGTGGCCACAACCAGAGGGTTTATACCCTGAGCCACAGCTCTTTGTAATTCAAAGTATTAAATGAAAATACAGTGATGTTTACAGTGATGTTTTGTTCGGTATATCAGTTGTGATAATGTGTATGAATTTCTGGGTTTAAAACCCTACCCCTATGTGAAAATGTGTATAAAAGAAAAGGACCTAAGCCTTAATGTGGATTTTCTGTTAGTTTGGTCAGCTGCATAAGTAGTAAGGTTTTCATTTTGGAAACTTGTTTAAATAATGTGCTACATGATTTGCCTTTATTAATTTAATTTGGCAGTGTTTCTGCGCTTGCAAAAGATGTAGCAATACTGTGTTTGTCATTCTGTAATATTGGTTCTATAATGTATTTATCGGTTTTTACAAAGCTTTAGGTTAAACCCTAAACCCTACTACATAGTGGGTATGCACGGGTCTGTTGATGAATGTAATAGAGCAGAGGAATTCTTAATAAGACTCGCACCCTTGTCCCAAACACTTATAATTTGTAAAACTCGCCACATAATTCTTTGAAATTGATATGTTAAGATATGAATGAAATAATGCGTACAGATTCTTGCTTAGACATATCGATTAGTTTCATATTGATTTCATAATTTAAATGTCTATCGTAATTTATTTGAATGCGTTTCTAGGTTTTACGAACTCTGTTTTCAATTTATAATCATACCATAGTTTGATTATGCAAATCGATTCCTGTAGAGTTATTGAAGGTTGTTTATTTCTATAAAGTGATGGGGTTAAATATGATTTAAGAAGATTTTGTTCTTAGCCTGAATATGTATTTGGTTTATAACAAGGCTTTTGATAGTATTCGGATATAGAGGGACTTGTTAAAATTTCCAGAATGTACTTAAATTGAACACTCGGTTTATATTCAATGTTTTGTTTTATAAATGCTAAAGATAGGTCTTTAAGTTGATACTCTACACATTAATATGATATTGGGTATTATCCTGAACTTATATATTTCAAATTTTATAACTTGTTTATTTTTGGGTAATAATTTTGAGGAAAGTGATTAGGTATTAAATGTATAAGTTCAGAGTTATGCTATTGATGATTGGTACCTAATAGATATTAGTAATAATATTTGTATCTCGTTTATATATATTGTTTATTCAATAATTGCTATTTTTATAAAACTATTTCTTTATTCATAGTATCGATTTTCACTGTGAAATGAATAGTAATTCCAACAATATGTTTGATTTTTGTTTAACTAGTTACTGTTCTACAATCATTATGAACTGAAGAAAATATAGACTGTAACTCTAAATATTCTAAGTATTATTTCGGTATACATTTTACATTTCTTCCTAAAATAATTGCAAATAGAAAACCACTATTCTAATCAGAATTCTATAATTTAACATTTAAAGATCACTCAAATCTACCTACTTAAACAGTTCTTTCTGTACTAGAGTACGTCTCTTCGAAGAGTGGAAAAATACATAAAGAAATTTATGCATTCATTTCATTTTTCAGATGCAATCATTCTAATAGTTATACAGAAGTAATCTATCCATTCGGTGTTATAATCTAATAGTTAAGAAACATGCAACTTTCAGAGATAGATAACAATACAGAATTAAACAACTGAAACAATGAAGAACTTTATAACTGTAAGGGGGGACAAACACCCAAAGGATCCCATTCCACCCAACCTTCTCCTAAAGAAAGACAATGTCACTTGCCTTATAAGGACCCCTGAGCCTGTTCACTGAACCACCAGGACAAAGATACTGTGTGGAGGCAAGTATTACCCTTCTACGACTTTGCATTAATGTTTTATGTACTCAATAGTATGTCTTCTGCATCAAGCAATATTTAACTCTACACTTAGCAGTACTAGCTCAGTTATGCAGACTTAATTCAATCATCCCCTCACTAGCCTTCCCCTCATCGAATCTCTTGTGCATTCTATTTTTTTGTTCTCAGAATTATCACAAGGAAAAACGTGACGAGCCTCATGCTCAATTCGATGGGTGTAATAGAGTGCCTAGTTCTTTGGTTAGTTTCATAATTATTGAGCCACCTGCTCGGTTCCACTTTCTTGGGGAACATGACCATAAATATAGGGAAGTTTCCCCTTGCAAGAGCTAGAAGTGAATGATGATGCTGCCAAGTGTCGGTTTTCTCTCCACCCCAGTTCATTCCTCCTAGTAGGTCAGTGAACACTCTTTAATAGTCTCCTTTGGATATTTATCTCCTCTTTTATTTATAAATAATAAAATATTAGAGTATTTAATTACATTCATCCTTGACCCCACTTGGTGAATAATCATAAAAAATTTACAATAACTTATAACATAATGTTTTTCTCACAACATAAAATGTTCATATTTTTGGTATGTGACATTTATGTCATCCCTGCTTGAGCTTCATGTGATTTTAACAAGTTTCGTGTGGGGGAAAGAACCACTTCTATGAGGATAATAGGATGGGTCATATTGCTTTTACTTAGTCTTTCTCCAACATTCTCTAGGGAAGATGCAACCCCAAACTTCCCAACTATACAAGAGAACCAGAGTGATAAGAGTCTCAAAGATGAGTTTCTTTTTATCCCAAATGACAAGGTTTGTTGATTTACAATTTTTTTCATAACCAAAATAAACTTTCCACCATCCATTAATCTAATGCATACCCTTAATGAGTCAGACCTTGCATTTTTCCCCCACACCTCTTTGATGGAGAGTGTTAGATTCAGGTCTCCCCCTATTATCACACTGGAGTGCTCCAGAGTTCTCGGGCATCCAAAAGTCTCCCAAAAGGACTTTCTATCATAGTAGGGTCCATAAATATTCAATATAGAGAACATGTAACCTATTTCACCATCCTCTAAAAGAGTCTCTATAACCAAGTTATGATGAGTGACCGACAACAAAGTTAAACCTAGACTCCATGCGGTGATTAGACCACCTGAATGTCCTTGTGTGTCAAGGAATTACATTTTCCAGTCCCTTATCCAACAACTTAGAGCTTCCTCTCCTTTTTTCCCTTCCATCATTGTTTCTTGAATTAGCAGAACCATCACTTTAACATTATTTATTAGTCTTTTGAGGGCGTTTATCTTTGAGGCCCCCCTAACCCCCTTACATTGCAAGAAAGAACTATCATTTTAAACCCCCAGTTGTGGCTTTCTCTACTCTAATATCCCAACTTATGTTTGTTTTTTTCCCTTGCTTAATGTCCACAATAGCTTGTTTTTGGGCTCTTGAAAGAAAAGACTTCCTTCCGGCCTGCAATTTCAACTTCTGGTTGAGAGCTAAACCCCCAGTAGAAGTTTCCTCTTCTTCCTTCTGAGCACTTTTAGATATGAGTTCATATTCTTTTCTTTGGACTTCTTGGTAACTTGAAGTTGACCCTCCTAGCCTTCGTACAAAAGTAGTACTACTAGCTTTACTAGCACCATTTGCTATAACAATTCCGTCTGCCTCTTCTTATAATTTAACTTGAAATAAATCAGTTTTAACTATACAGGAAGACTTATTATTAGTAAAGACATGACTATTACCTTCAATGAACGCGTGTCCCTTGTTGTCAACTTGCGTCCCAATTTCTTCTGCATCACAAAGTTGTCCCTTCTCTTGTTCCACCCTGTCATTTTGAGTATCCTGTACCGAGTGGGACACTTCCTTATCCACCTCCTTTTCCACGCAAAACAAAGTTTCGTTCTCTAATTGTTCCTTGTTTTCGCCACCTACCGCAATTCTACCACCTTCTGCATTTTCAGTAAAGGAATTGGTTCGCTCCTTTCTTACCCATACCTTTTTTCGCTGAGAGACATCCTTCCACATAGAGAATTCCCTCTGTAGATGCCCCACCTTTCGACGATTGAAGCACCTGAATGGTAGCTTCAAATAATCCAATTTCTGTAACCATGTGCTCCCATGCATTTCAAATTTTAATTCTTCATACAGTTTGCCCCTTATATCCAGTTCCATTAGAATTATTGCACATTTGCAGTCAATTTTGGTTTCCCAGTCTTGTTCCAAAGCTACAAATCTCCCCAACTTATTGTCAATTTCCTCCAAGATCGGTTCCTGCCAAAAAACCATTGGTAGCCCTGGTAAGATGACCCATACCTGCTGTAAATTATGTGGTTCTCTTTTTGCGTTGAAATCCACTCTCCATTATGAAGGATTAAACCAAAAGTTCCCCATTTCCAATTGTGCGCTAGCACCTTTGGTCAGTCCTCCTCCTTTCGCAATTTAATTAGAAACCAACCTCGTGGAAGAACGTGGAAATTTGGTGCATACCCTAAGAATTCTCTCCAATTTGTATCAATCCACCTTTGAAGGGCTTCTCTTCCCGTCACCTTACCGCAGAACCTTCTGACTAGTGCCTGGGTCAGATAAGTCGGGGTTTGATCGAGTTGTATATCCTTTCCCTCTATTAACTCAGCACACCTTTTTTTGGTCTTATGCTTCTGGATTTCTTCGGCATCTTACCTGTCTTGGATGCACTGATGTCACCTTCATTATTAAACGAAGTGGGGCTCTGCATTATAGTTTTGGGTGGCAACGAATTCCGCATCACTGTATCCCCTTCCGGTGACGTCATCCCGACTCCCGAAGTGACTTCTTTGTCCGTGCAAAATATTGGGCTGAGCTAAAGGTCCTCCTCATAATCAACCTCATCCAGGAGCATGTTGTCCTTTGTTGAAAAAAATCTTGCACTGTACCTGTTCCTGACGCCTCCACTGTGTTAGACTGTGGTTCAGGCTGTCTGCTTTCCTTCGTTACGCTTTCAAAAATAAAGAACAGCTTCGCACACCTCCTTTCGGCTCTTTGCACGTTTGATCACCCGTTTCATCGCATGCTCGACCGCAAAGCTCCATCATGAGCGCATGTCGTTATATATATATATATATATATATATATATATATATTAACGTACTTTGACTTATGAACATAGAAAAGCTCAAAGCATAACTTATGTAAAAATATTAGAAGAGGCTTTCACATATATATATAAATGTTTGAACTTGAGAGTTTCAATATATTATGTATTAGATTTACACCATAGTTGGATATGGATGGTTCCAAATTAAATTATATATATGCAGGGTTATATGGGTTATATGTTTAATTAGGTAGGGGATTATATATAGATTACATTTGTCTTATTGTGAAAGATTTATTTATATGTATATGATTTATAGATAATTACTAAGTTTTTTCACTAGTTAAGATCATAGAAGAAAGAATCATGTACGTGGTCTATACTTTTTAAAAAGTATATGCTGCATTCATATGTGATGGAACATACATATTATAGTAGGATCATATACTCCATAAGATATTTTTATAATAATGTGCCTTCGGGTTTATGGACGGCATAAGTGATTATAAGAATGTGTGAAAGATCAAGTTAGTGTGCTTGTGGAGTATCCCTTACTATACCTAGATGTGTTCAAGATATTCGTTTCATAAAATAAATTTAAAGTTTAAAATATTTCGAAATTTTGCATATTTGGGGTTGTTAAACAGGTATAATAAGGCGGGATAGAGTTCACAGTATATCGAGATTCGAGAGGTTTGGATCCAACAGTACACCCACGAAATATGTGTTAACCGCGTGCCTGTTGTGTCGGTAAAACAAACCGGAAAGTCCATATTAAAAATCGGTGAAGCGCGTGACTATTGTCACAGTAAAACAAAACGGAAAGTCCCTATTAAAAATCCGTTCGACGCGTAAATTATCAGGGAGAATGATCAGAACACAGAACAACAACTCGTGCTTTTGATCATTTCAATGTATGGTGCTCCTTTTTCCGGCAATTCTTTCATTCAGTCGGCCATCGATAAGATTTGTGATGCAATACTATACACTGCTTACGTACTTTCTATTTTTTTTTAACAAATGTGTTTCCATGTTAGCGAATTACATTATTAAAGTCAATTCCATAAAAGGATTATCTATGGACATAATATTGGATGGCCTATCATCGTTAAAATCTGAGTCTTAACCATCATTTTAAAACGATCGTCATATAATTAATATTTTAGAATAACATTAATGTTAGAAAATAATAAAATTAATATTATAATTAGATAATCCGAAAATTCAAGTAATATTAGCCTACACGAATGGAACTTCTATTTTAACATTTTTATGTTTTTCCTTTAACATTTTATATTATTATGATTTCATATTTACTTTATCATTTTGTATATTAGCAATAAATTTATTTACTTTGTTAATTTCTACATTTTGTATATTCAACAATAAACTTATTTACCTTTTTAATTTCTACATTTGAGACCAACCATTTTATAGCATATTTACTTGTTTAAATATAAAAATAATATTTTAAGAACAATAATAATAATTAAAATTTAAGAGTACCAATGTTTAAGAGTATTTTATTTACTAAAACATATTCCGTTTGTCTATACTAAAATCTAAATCCTAATAAAGATGATCATTTTATTCCGTTTTATTGGAATTCAATATTTTTTATTTTGCAAAATTTGAATTTAATTGTGTTTTAATGACGATTTTGATGATATAAACATATTTAACATCATCAAAAACCCTTCGGACACTCAAAATCATCTCTTCTTGGCATGAGTTCACCTCATCATTAAAGAAGCAATTCTCTCCATTGTGATACATGCAGCAAGCCATGATGGATTGGAAGAATCTGAGACAAGGTAAGGGACAAAGCGTGTAAGAGTACACACAAGAATTCATAAAAAAAAGACCTTTAATATTGGTATACCTCTCTACACTCAAGAAATTCTTCTCAAGTTCATAGGTGGATTACATAGTTATTTACGTCATATGATACTTATGTTTAATCCAAATAACCTTGATGAGGTATGCGTTTAAGCAACTCATATGGAGTCCAAGGGGAAGAATACAAATGAAAACCTTTCAAACCTGGTGGAAACAAATTCAAAGGTAAAGGGAAAGGTAAGGATACAACTACAGTGAAGAAAGAGGGAGATAAACCTACATGCTCGCATTGCCAGAAAAAGGGTCATGATGCATCCAAATGATGGAGGCTTCATCCGGAGCTCAAGCCTGAGAAGTTTTGGAATAAGGAGGACAAGAAGAACACTGCTACAACCATCCAACATGATTTGGGATCTAACTCAGGGGACGAGACTAAGATTGTAGCTACATGCATTCAAGGTAAAAATCCTTCTACTTCTAATTCAAAGCATGAATCTGTTGTTGATGAAAGAAAGAGAAGTGAGTTATTTCATATAAAAGTAATCTCTAAGCATACACAAATAGATACTCTTTTTTATAGTGGATCACAAGCCAATCTCATTTCAGAAGAGATAGTTAAAAACTTCATTTGGAAACTAAGTTACAACCTAAACCTTATCCTCTTAGATGGGTATGTGATAATGCACAACTGCAAGTTACAAAACAATGTAGACTTAGGTTTGTTGTTACTTCTGGATATGTTGATGAAGTAGATCTGGATGTGGTTCTATTGGATATCTATGGTATTGTGTTGGATAGTCCTTATATTTATGATAGGAAAGCTATCTTTTATAGGGAAGATAACAGGTATCATCTCACTAAATATGGTATTGAATATGTTGTTCATACACATCGCATGAAAAATAATATTTCATTAGTTTATGCAAGTCAAATGAAGGGGCTAGTAAATGCTAGTAAGAATTTTGTTCCTATGATAGTTAAAGCAAAGGCTATTAGTCAAAGTGAATCTTTTAAAGGATGTGATCCAAGACTTAAAAATGACTTGACTAAAGTTGTAACTGATTATGATGTCTTGGTTCAATAACCTAAAGTATTACCTCCAACATGAGATTCTCTTACAGCAGGATGCACCACTTCCTAACATTGGCATGTATAGGTCTTCGGTAATTGAAAATGCAGAGATAAAGAAGCAGGTTCACGAATTGCTTGAAAGAGGGGACATTCGACCAAGCTCCTCTCCGTGTGGTTCACCTATTGTTTTGGTTCGAAAGAAGGATGGAACATGGCGTATGTGTGTTGATTACACGGCACTAAACAAAATCGCAATTAAGAACAAGTAGCCTCTTCCCTGAATTGATGATATTTTGGATTAGCTAAAGAATGCAACTTATTTCACTAAGTTAGACTTACGAAGTGGCTATCGTCAAATTTGAATCCATGATAATGATATATGGAAGACTGCTTTCAAAACTAAACAGGGGTTGTATGAATGCATGGTAATTCCCTTTGGGCTTTGTAATGCACCCGCAACAATTATGAGGGTGATGAATGGTGTTTTTAGGCCCTTCATTGATGAGTTTGTCATAGTCTACTTAGATGATATTTTGATTTTCAGTTGTACTTGGGAAGAACACGGCAAGCATGTCAAACAAGTTTTGGATGTACTTGTAAGAGAAAAATTGTACTTAAAGATGTCCAAATGTGAGTTTGGGAAGACATCTTTCATGTATATAGGTTACATTGTAGGGGGTGGTGAACTTAGAATTGATCCCTCTAAAGTAGAGGTCATTATGAATTGGCCCAAGCCAAATAGTGTAACCGATATAAGGAGATTTTTGGGAGCAACTCAATATTGGAGGAAGTTTATTGCTGACTTCTCTTTCATAGCTTCTCCATTAAATGCTTTGATAGGTATGAAAAAAATATTTAAGTGGGAAGGAAAAGCACAGAAATCCTTCGACACTCTGAAAGAAAAAGATCATTACAGCTCCAGTACTTGCACTGTCGGGTCTACAATAACCATTTGAGATAGAGACTAATGCTAGTGTTTATGCCATGGGGGCAGTATTAATGCAACTTAAAAAACCAATATGCTATTATTATGAAACATTTTCTAAAGAAATAATTAACTATCCAACTTACGATAAAGAATTGTATGCATTAGTTCAAAGTGTGAAGAAGTGGAAACATTACCTAATTGGTAGATAAACAATTATACATATTGATCATCAACCACTACAATATCTTCAATCTCAAACTAAGATACAACAATCAAGACATTTCAAGTGGATGGGTTTTCTACAACAATTTCAATTGATCATTAAGTATAAGAACGGTATTCAGAACAAAGTTGCAGATATGTTATCAATACCTCCAACAAATGCTTCTATTGTTATTCAATAAAGTCCTTTGGTACATTCAAGTTATTGTGAACAATATACTAAGGATGAAGACTATAAGGAAGTATATGAATCACTAATACATGGCTCTCAAGAGAATTTGACACTTCTCTCATATCATGGCACTTTGTTGTAGGAAAAACTATAGCACAGTTACAATTTTTTTGTTATTGGCCTCGAATGAATGATACTGTGTCCAAGTATGTAAAATGATGTGTTATGTGTGCAACAAGTAATCCAAGTAACATAAAGTTAGGCTTTTACACTCCACTTCTTGTTCCTTCCCGTCCATGGGAAAGTGTTTCAATGGAATTTGTAGGAGGGTTACCAATGTCTAGAAAGGGACATTATTACTTATATGTTGTTGTGGATAGGTTCAGTAAAATGTGCATTCTAATGCCTTGTAAAAAGCATATCACAGCTGAGTTGACTGCTCATTTGTTCTTCCAACATGTATGGGTCCATTTTGGACTACCTACTTCTATTATATCTGATCGAGATTCCCGCTTCCTTGGGATATTTTGGTCAACTTTATGGGAACTTATGGACACAAAGCTAAAGAAGAGAAAAAAATTTCATCCAAAATATGAGAGACAAGCTAAAGTGGTCAACCAGATAGTAGTACATCTTCTTCGAGGGTATTGTGCCAATCATCCCAAGCTTTGGGATGAGAAGTTGCATTATGTTTAGCATGTGTACAATAGAGCTATGCACTCTTCAACACAAAGGCATCCATTTGATACATGTTTTGGATATTTTCCAAAGTCTCCCTTAGACTTTGTTTATGGGAAATATTCAATGGGATATGGTCAAGTTGATGTGGATAAAGCTTTGAATTTTATTCAGCAGATCCATTTAATACATCAAGTAGTATAAGAGCAGTTGGAATCAATTCAGGGCAAGTATAAAGAAAGACATGACAAACATCATGTGTATCATCATTTTCAAATTAGTGATCGAGTATGGCTTCATATCAGCAAATACCATCTCCAAGGTGAAGGTAGAAAGTTGAAACCAATCAGGTATGGACCTTTTACAATTTTGGATCCAGTTGGTAATAATGATTTTTTGTTAGATTTTCCTCCTTATATGCAAATGTATTCTGTTGTTAATGTGGAAAACTTGAAACCGTATGAGCCTCTTATGATTGTGGACCAATATGTATAGGTTCAAGTACCTTTTGTTGATGAGTTTGCTCCGAAATATCTCAATGAAATTCAGGAAGATGTTACACTTGATAAGAAGGTCAGATCTTCACGAAGAGGTGACATGGAGTACTTTCGTGTGGGGATTAATGGAATTGTTGTTAGGTATTTTCTAATTCTACGGTCTCTCCTCCTTGTACCTTTGATGTTTCCAGTGTTGCTGTAGTTTCAACTTCAAGTATGCAGCTCAATAATTTTATTGAAAGTATGTATTTCAAAAAAACTGAATCATAAAAAAAATTTGTGTTTTGTAAACCTTTTTTGATGTCGTTTGGTGTTTAAATCATTGACTAAATTCACAGGATGCTTATTAATAGTTTCCAATTGCTTACTTATAATGATTACTTTGTCACCCACTAATTTGCAACAATTCCCTCATTGTATAAGATTGACAACACACATGGACGTCAAGGGAAATAAACATGCGTTTTATGGAAATAAGAAACTGAACACATTTTCTTTGTAAGTTAAGAATTTTCCATTTGTTAGTTGTCTAGTACGTTGTAGGTACTAATCACCCTGCCTCATTTCTCACTTGGATCGCTATCTCTGCCTTTGTTCCCTTTGCAATTCATAAAACTGTCTATTTTATCTTGTTTCCCTATGTCGAGCATACCTCTAGTTGGACCAAGCCATTAAAATGGGATAGGCTTATTGATCAAACAAACAGTAATGGAAGATCATTGAGTGACTCAGATTGAGTGATAGGATTTAGACACACACACATGGGGATATCTATAATGTTTCACACATAGAGATATGTGGTAGGTAGGACTCAACAAAATCGACAATAGCTTCCTGCTTATTCATTTTCTAGTTACGGCCATAGCGTTAACCATCAACAATTGGATCTCATGTTCCTCACTACAAATAGCTTAGTTGTCATGAAGAATAATAGATATTTCTACAACACACAAATTTTGTAAGTTTGATTCAAAGGGCAGGTCTGCATTAACTAAAAAAACTAAGATTAAAATCGGTCACTTACTTCTGAACCATTTTATGTTTTAACTACTTCCTCGGGACTCTTTGTGGAAGAAAAAAGTTGTTAGCATGCCTGATATTTTACTTATATATGGGGGATTTGTCGAAGAAAATCCATGATATATCCAACATTCACTGAGGTTTTGTTGCTGACATTTTGGAGCAAGGGTTTAAAGACATGTTAGTACCTGCAAAAACATAAATATATATTGCAACTGAATTTGGTTAGCTGTTTTCATTTTGAAATCTCAAAATATCGTAGCTGACACTGTATAATTATTCTACACCCTCTTTGTCTCTGAGAAAGAAATTCGACAGGGAGTATTTCTTATGTATCATCAATCATGAATTTTAAAACTAGATTCTCATATTGCTACATGTTTGGATAGACCTCTTTTTTAGTGTAAACGGCACTCTTTCTCCATGAGGAGGAAATACATAAATAGCTGGAGTAATTGCTTTATTTTTTATTTACGAAATTGAAGGACATGCGTTGCTGAAAACATGGCCAATGGTGCCAACTGCAATGGTTGAGATTGAGTCATAATTTGTACAATATTTTACAAGTGGTTAGAATGGATGTAAGTGCACTTACAAAAGTGAAGGTTACTATATTTCTCACACTACATGAGATTTATTGGTGGTTGAACCATAACTCACATATAATTTGGAGGAATACTAAAAAGTTTGAAGAAAACAAATTAAAAATTAACAATTGGAATTGCATTGATTAGATGTATATTTTTTTAACAAATCATATCCAAATTTGATCAACTAAATCACTTTATAATAAAATTAGAAGAAAGAAAAACAAAGAATTGCTAAATCAAATCCTTTAATTTCCTTGCATCAAGTATCATGAAAAGCAATTGATATGAGAACATACGATGCGTATAGATCCTGACCTAATTGGATGAGACCATCAGTGTATAGTTTTGGGAAGGCATATGAACCACCATATTTTGGATGGACGATAATGATTCCATACACGCTATCTCTAATCCATGTGATATGCACATGCCACCACAGATTTCCCTCGTGTTCAGCCATGACAAATTTGTAAGTGTAACTTCCACCATTCAGCTCCTGGTCCATCATCCCATGTTGTTCAGTATTACCAAACTCCATGCATGCAATCACTCATATATTAATCATTTTGTTCAACACCAAATCCCCAAAATCGACAAATATTTGAGAGTATCAAAATATAACAATCAATTCAATGTAGGAAAACCCATATCCATCAAGTTAAGTACATTCAATATCCCCTCGCAAATGAAATGCACACGTCATGTAGCTTGTCATGCTCTGTGCACTATGCATCTTGCCAACTCTTAGTCATTGTCCACTTTCATTAGCTTCAATTCCCGCTTTCCATGCTCCTTGTATCATGTATTTGCTTGCTACCGACTACCTTGACCTCAATATGAGGCCAAATAAGGCCTCTAAACAACTAATTGGTTATAAGGAAAATACATAGCAAAAACTTAGGCTAAAATTCCTAGAAAACCGTGCAAGATTAATACAACCTCCCAGGGGCAATTTCAAGAGTCCCTACTGCTTCGCAGCTTTGGAAGGGACTAATAAGAGGTGAGGCCAGGTGCAAAACCCACGTTGATTTGAGAGAATGTGTATCCCTTGGACTTGGCACCAAAACCGAAGGAATCCCTTGTTATGTGTTTGAGCCCTTGGGGCATATTTCTTGAAGAAACTTTAAGAAGAAGAAGAAAATGGCATAGAAAAAATACATTTAAAATTATTGAAATTCTACTTGGTGTCCCACGTACATGCCAACTCCACCAAGGATTTTGAAAATTTGATGGTCTCTAATGTATAGATATCAACGCTCACCAATTGATCCCCACATCTCTTGCAAATCCCTTCTAAACTCATATTTATTTTCTCAACTTTCTACTCTCCCTTCCCCAACCATCCCTTCCCATGCCAACCTCCACCCCTACTAACCATTAACTAGATAATTTTTTCTGCGTCCCAGTTCTCATCACCCACCTCATAACCAACCTTACTCTTAAACCATTGCTCAATAAAATCACAAGTAGATGCAATGACCAGCCTCACCCTAACCCTCAATATATGAAGCAATGAATATACCTTATCCACTCTACTCACTTCAACACTCAGCCTCACAAGTGCCTCTAAATCGTCTTCCTCGGGCTGAACACCTCTACACACCATGTATTCGTCCAGTTGATATGCTTATCTGCCTCTTTTTTCATACACAAAGAAAACAAAGCAGGGTTGTAGGACCTCATCCTTGGGGATAGATTATGTATGACTTACCATTTTCTTTACCATATCAAAGGCCATATCCCCATCGTAATTGGAAGTAGATATAGGCAATTGCTGTAAATGTGGCCTCATTTGGGGGGATGTTGGATGCTACCATATGTTCATATATTTCAAATCTCTTTTTCAATGCAAACTCCTTTGCAAATTTTTCAGTGGTCTCTTCAGGCCTCAAAAGACCCTTGGCCTCTATACAAAAGAGATAGAGAAGAGGGTTGTAGTGATATTGATTAAGTTTTATCCCTTCCAACATTGCTTTCTCGAACAACAAAATCGCCTATGCCAGATCCTTGAGCTTGGAACAATTGCACAAAGAAAATTTTAACTGCACTTCTGGATTTTTCCATTTATTCTTCTTCCTACCCTTAGTGGGTTGTTCTTCATTCTTTGTAGGAGGATCTATTTCAGTGCTTCCCCCCTCCATTTCCATGTACTATGACTTGGGTTCTTGCTGATATTTCTTACAATTCCCTTAGTGACATACGGAGTTAGAATCATAAACCCGGAATGTGAAAAACTGACTGAATTAGGTTCTCCTTCAATTCTCACTGATGCAGATGGAAAGAAAAGAGAATGATAGAAAACCAGAGGGCTTTCCTTTTCTTTGGGTCACGGAAAGGTTTTTGGAGGAATGTTTGGGATGAGTATCTAAATAGTAAAAGTTATATTTTCACGGTGTATTTATATTTTTAAGTGATTGATTAAGTTCTATTATGAATGGTTTTATTTGGTATTTTATGGTATATGTAAGGTAATGGAAGATAGGAAGTAACTTTATAAGATATTATTTGTATGTATATATCTTATATTTTATAATTCTTATGTTTAATTAGTGAATATAATTCTTATGTTTAATTAGTGGATTATTTAGAAGTCAATGTCCCATTGGGGATTTCAACTTGTATGGGGACCATATTGAGGTTTGTTGGATATAAAAAATTGAGAATCTCTCATCCATGGGAAGTCGTTTTAGATCCAAAACCAAAGGTTTGGGTTGTGTGGAAAAATGGGTACTCCATGTGAAAAAGGAATAAGAGTTTGTGTTAGTAATTTGATAACTGATGTTGTCAAGTGACTTATTTTTTGGATGTCGATGGTACTGCAAAATAATATTATTCACATCCTTGGCTTTCATAAGGGATCCTTACCCTCTAAATACTTAGGTGCTCCCTAGGTGGATAATCCACTAAGAAAAATTTCATTGGAAGTCCTCTTGGTCAATTTAGAACAAAATTTGAGTAGCTAGGCCCTCTCTGTCCTTTCTATGGCTAGGAAGGTGCTCCTTATTAAATTAGTTCTTCAAGCCATGCATTTTTACCTCTTCTCAATGTTGGCAACACCATTGAAAATTGTCAAAGAAATGAGATGTATTAAAACAATGTTTTATAGAATATACATAACCTTTTGTGTGGAAGTGAACTGCCCATGGAAAAATTGGGTAAGGAGACCATGGATGTTTATGATCCCTCCCCAAAATTACCACCTTGGCTCACCAAGGACAACCTTCAATTGTACTCAAGATAGCATGAGAAATTTGGGTTTATGTTCCCCATGCAAGTCGCATACCTTTGTAGCAAGTTAAAAATAAATTCATAGTGAAGCCTACTTAAATATACACATGGGTTAGGTGTTTTCCTTAGGTGTGTGGTTTAGGTGGGTGCATATATTTAAGTATGCTTCACTAGGTTAAACCCATCCCCATGCATTTAAACTATAATGGGTTTTCATTAAGTGTGTGGTTTAAGTGAAGTCATTCTTCTCATTATGTTTAAGGGGGGTTTTCAAAAAATTGTGTCCAAAAGTTCAATTCTCATGAATTTTAGGGGGGGTTTCAACAAGCCACCTCTTAAATTTCAATTCTCATGACTTTTAGAAGGGCTTCAAAAAACTATCTTTAAACGTTAAATTCTCATGAATGTTAGGGGGTGTTTTCAAAAAGCCGCCTCCAAAATTTCAATTCTCATGAATTTTAAGGGGATTGTCAGAAAACCACCTCCAAAAGCTTAATTCTCATGAATTTTAGGGGGGGGTTCCCAAAAATTGCCACGAAAACATATTTAGGGGCGGTCTTTCTAAAGCCGCTCCCAAAATTTATGAGAATTGGAATTTTGGGGGCGGTTGTTAGAAAATTGCCCCCAAAAGTCCAATTGTCATGACTTTTGGGGTTGGTTTCTAAATACGCCCTTGAAAGCCCTAAAAAATGTTTTAGAGGCAGCTTTAGCAAGACCCCCACAAGCCAAAACCTCCACTAAAAGGGTGATTTGTTGTAGTGTTAACTTTTATGTTTTCTCTTATTTATCCTTATGATGTGTTGGATGGGTGAAAAGAAAGAGAATATTGGGTTGGTGGTGCGCTGCTTCTAGTTCTATTACTATTGTTTCCTTCTTGTGCATCATGATTTCTCTATCAATTTCAAATATTTTATAAATTATTATTATAATAGGAGTTAAAATTCGAGAAATGAACTTGAAAATCTTATTTTCACCTTCAAAAAATAAAGTGATAAAATTATATGAGTTCAAATGAGTTCCATAAACATTAGCTACCATTAATCATGCTATCTATAATGGTGTTATATTTTAGCAAACATAAATGTGCATTAATATTGCATGCCATACCAATACAATGAATGAACTACAATGGATTCCTTTTTCTTCCCATAGGGACATAAATACAAATATCATCCACTTGTCATCATAATTGAGAAGATACTTTACTCCTATTAATGAATAACTCGTACCTGTGATTCACATTGTGCTTACTAGTGATACAAATATATGTTGATGGAAATGTCATAGAATCCTATATGTCATTTCACATGTGATAAATATGTAATTGCTTGAAATCTACTTCATCTATAAATATTAATAAATCCTACAATATTTCAATGTATCCATGGTCACCCATCAATATATACATGATCTTTGAGTTGATCACAAAAAAAAATCAATGGTTTGATGATATGTTATTTTTATATGAAACCCCAAAAATCATAATGAGAGTAATGGTTTCCCAAAGTATGGAATTGGAATAACTTCAAGACTACCCATTGAAAAACCACATATGAATGTATAAAAAGGAATATATTATGTCCAAAACACTAGAATGATCAATTGCATATTTATTACCACAAAAGGAGAAAGGTTCTCCAATTTTAGGAAATTGTTTAGAACTAGGCCAAGAAAAAAATATAGAATAGTTAAATGATATCTTATACAAGGTTTATAATTAAGGATGTAAGGGAAACTCTAAAGTGTCTTCCTTAACATCATACTTTGACACACTAAAATTGCTCATTTTCTTTGGCAAATGCTTCATTGTTGTGTCCATTTCCTTGAATCACCTAGGTTCATTAGGTTCAACAAATGAATCTTCATTAAATGAAGCCTTATCACTTGATGGAAATATGATAGGGATTTGGGTTGGGTTGCTATATTAATAACCACGTATTTTTAGGCTTGATAAAAAAATTCCTAAATTCAGGTTTTTTCCTTGTAAGCTAAACTTCACCTATTTATGTTAGGAAAAACTCTAGGGGGAATAAATACATCAACATATCTAAGGTTATAACGAACATAATGCTCTAGCACTTATCAATAAAAAAATGTCATTAAGTATAATGATATACACTAATGTAGATCATTAGTGATGATGTAGACCATTGTACATAACTCTATAGAGTTCGGGATTTTATCAGTTTGGATCCATTATGCCTTCTGTTGAGTAAAGTTGTCACTGATGTCAACAGGGTCAAGAGATTTGCATCATGAGATTATAATATTGTTGAGTGATGATGTCAATGATTTCAATGTGGTAATGATGATGATGATGTGGCAATGATAATGATGATGTGGAAATGATCACGATGATGGCAATAATAGAGGAAGATTGTTTGAAGAAGCCGTTAAAATGTTAAAGACAAAAATAATAATAACTTAGGGATGACCTACCCTAAAGTGATTTAAAAAGTAACTTGGAAATGTATAAATACAAGTTAGATCATTTCATTTTTATTCTAAGAGTTATTCTTCTCTCATGCACACTTTCAAGGAGGACTAGAGAGAAATTTAGAGGAGGATTTTATGAAGAGTTTGACGGATGATCTAGGGTTTTTCTATTAATTATTTATCTTGATGAAAACTTGCATAACTTTCTCATATCGTATCACAATCACAAAATTCTTTTATAATTGGAAATATTGTTGTAAGGGCTATGTGATGACATGATATATGGTTTCTTTTTCTAAAGGACATGGCACATGGCTAGGGTTTCTCTATTGTTTCTTCATCTTGTGATCTTGGCAAAGGTATGGATCTTGCATATGTATTAGGGTTTCTCTTTTGGTGAATCATGGTGAAGATATTACATTGATTATGATGATTTTATTGCCATGGATTATGGTGATATCGACATAATTTATGGTGACAATCTTGGCACAGATCATGATGATATTTGCATAGATTATGGCGATATTGACATAAATTATGGTGATGATGTTAGCATAGATCATAGTGATATTGGCATAGATTATGGTGATGTTATTGCCATATATTATTGTGATGTTATTGGTATGTACTATGGCGATGTTATTTCAATGATAAAGGGTTCCTCTCTTGGAATGACCTAGGGTTTGAAGATGATGATGATGGTAAGGGTTTAAAGAAGAAAAAAATGAAGTCTATGAATGACTGCTTCATGAAGGTTATATTGTAGATTTAGAAGATATGTTTTGGTCCTCTTCATGAATGTTTTATTAGATACTTGGAAGACATGTTTTGGTGCTCTTTATGAATGTTTTATTGTAGAATTGAAGGGATAGTTTGTTGCAGATTTGAAGGTCATATTGTAGACATGTTTTGGTCTTCTTCATGAAGGATTTAATTACATATTTGAAGGAGACATTTCAGCCTTGTTTATGAAGATGTGGAAGACATCTTTTGGTCTTTCAAACGAGGGTTTTGTTGTATATTTGAAGACTATATTGGATGAAGTTGCTTGTAGATTTGAATGACAGATTTGAGGCATGTATAGGTTGACATGTTGACAGTAACAATGAAAGTGACAGTGACAGTGACAATATGGTGACAATGAAAGTGTGAGTATAGTGATAATGTGAATATAGTGACAGGGACAATGTGAAGATAGTGGCAAGGAAAGTGACTATACAATGGCATTGACAATGTGAAATACATGGACAATGTGAAGACAGTGATAGTCACAATGACAATGATAGTGACAATGATAGTGGCAGTGACAATGATAGTGACAGTGATAGTGACAGTGTCGGGTTGATAATTTTACTCATATCAAGGTAGTAGGGTGATGCTAGGGAAGATCGGTTCCTGTGATATCTGGGAGTTGGTGCTTCCTTCTAGTTGGTCGTAGAGCACTAGGGTGGCAGGATGCGGCAAGGACAGGAGATGGAAGTCTCCTTTAGATTGGTTTCTGAAAAGTGTGAGTTGTTTCTCACAAAGTGAGTTGGTGCATCCTTCTATTTGGTGCTAGAAAAATCAGGGGGTTGGCTCCTCCTTCTAGTTGGTGCTAGTAAATCCAGGGAGTTGTAGCCTCTTTCTAGTGGGTGCTAGAGAAATTAGGCAGTGGGTGATTCTTTCCAGTTGGTGCTGGTAAAAATCTTGAATTTAATATTGTTATTATATAATAAAAACATTCCATGGTTTTCTCCCAGTTGGGTAAATCCACATAAAATCCTCTTGTGCACTGTGTATGATTATATGTGATGATGAATGACATTGTTAATGGTTAATGTTACATGATGTACTTAAGGTTAAAACTAGTAAAACATGCTCAATATTGATTCACCCCCCTCTCAATATTGGTGAATATTCCAACAATTTGTATCATAGCAGGTTCCTTCATAATAGTCTAACAGTTGGAAGGAAGATCTATGGAGCACACATGGATGAATATGAAAATATATTCTTTCCCATTGGAGCTCCACTATTTGATGGTCCAAATTACAAGTGTTGGAGCATAATGATGATATTATATTTATAGGGACACGGTTGTGGCATCTGGAAATATGTTTTGAATGGTTACATCGCCCCAAAAAGACCACCAAAACTATCTGATACCATGTTGGATCGACTATTTGAGTCTGTGAAAGTCAAAATAGGAAAATGCACATCATCTAAAGAGATTTGGAACAAACTACAAGAAAACTACACAAGGGAAGAAATGAAAGAATGTGCAAAATAACAAAAGGAAGATACACCAAAGGAAGAAGCAACATCAAAGAATATAGAAGACAACCCAAATGAGCATGCTGCCAATGAATCAAATGAAGAAAAAGTAAAGAAATTCAAATCAATTAAGTATTCTTGTTGTGGTAAATCAAACCCTTGTGACATTAAATGTGTCTATGCAAATAAAATCAGTTTTGACAAACATGAATACAATCAAAAGGAAAGGTCAGATACAGAAAATGAAGAACATTCTGAAGCAGATGATGAAGTCATTGAGAGAAAAATTAATGCCTCAAAAGAAGAAGAGAATAATCAAGTAGAAGCTGAAGTAGAACTTGAAGGAGAATTGATTGGTGCTCTAGATGATTTGAGGATAGAAAAAAAGAAGAACAAGATGCTAATGGAACAATTGCATCTAGGTATCAAGAAAATAATACATTACTAGAAGAGAAGTTAAGTGAGAATGAAGATATTGCCATTGGTTTAAAAGAACAAATTGAAGAGGTTAAGAAGACTGAAGAAACATTACAAAATCGACTAAAAGAGAAGGAGGAAACATATAAAGAAAGGAAATTTAATACTTGTCAAGAATAAGAAGTTGAAATTGGCTCCTTAAAGAAAGAATTGGAGAAGCTAAGTTTAGCAAACATGGAAACTGAAGTGGAACTCTTAGAACTCGGAAAGGAGAACCAGTTACTAAAAGGTCAGGCGAAAAAATCTCGCGAGGATGATCAGAGTTCAAAAGGATAGACGGAAGATAGTATTGAAGAAGTTTAAAAAACCATTGTTGGTCATAAAAGTCAAATAGAAGAGGAAAAAAATATTGAAGAAGATCTAACAAGACAACTTCAAGAAAAGAAAGAGTTTTGTGAAAAGCAAGAAGAACTTCATGAAAAGGATAATAAGATTATTACTAGTTTAAGGGTTCAATTTGAAAAGATAAAGGAAAGTGAAGAAGTCCTAAATGACCAACTCAAGAATAAGAAATAAATGTGCCAAGAAAGGGAGTTAGAAATTGTTTCTCTAAAACCAAAGTTGGATAAGATGAATATAAACTCAAAATTTCAAAAGAGCACATAATTCCTAAATGAAATGATGAGACATCAAAGGTTCCCACTTGATAAAAATGGTATTGATTATGACACAATCATAAAAACATTGAAGAAGGTGAAAGCTCCAAGATACCAGAGAAGAAAGCTGAAGAAAATTCTAGAAGAAATGCAAATGTCTTGAGAAGTTATAATCCTGTTGAAGGAAAAAACAAAGGAGAATATTATAATCAATGGAAACAAGAATTCAGAAGGAATACATCACAAAGAAGACCATTTGATCCCAAGTGCCAAAGTTTCTTTTCTCGTTATTGTTTTTCATGTAATAATTTTAGACATAACGATATGAATTGTAAATCTTATGGAGGAAATGCTCAAGCAATAAATGGACGTATCCACATGAACTACAACTTTGAATGTTACAAATTCCACAACTATGGACACATATCTTGCGATTGTAGAAGCATGATGGAGTCTTCCATGAAAGAGAATACTCATATCATATATAAGAAAGTATGGAAGAAGAAGTTGGAAGGATAGAAGGAAGAAGCTTGTGGATTGGTTCTATATACAAATGATGAAGGTTAAAATATCAAGACAGGAAATGAAAGCAATCCTCTTATCTTGAAGTTGGGCAACATATTAAATGAAAGCATAAATAGTTCCAATATTGAAGAAAAAAATGAATTGGTATTACATGTTGAAGATGTGAAGGAAAAACATGATGAACATGTCAATGTAGAATTATTAGAAGACATGGCCATGGTAGTTTCTTAGTCAAGTAATAAAGATAAATAAACAAGTAAAAAGGAAGGTGTCAATATTAAAAACGATGATGATGCAACGGAACAACTTTATATATTGTTCTAAAAAAAAAGGCATAGAGACTCCTAGTATCATGGATGATATGGAGGGGGAGTCTAAGTAGAAGGAAAGGAATACCAAAGAAATGACAACAGGTTAAGGACTATACAGAACATAAGATAGTGGCATGTTAAATCATACAAGAACACAGGGGCAGTTACTTCTAAGAAAGCTTCAATAAATGGCCCATTCTAAGGGGGAGTTAGCACAATCAAACGGGGAGCATTGTTAGCAAGGAAAGATATTCTTAGAAGGAATTCTTAGTCAAGTAAAGTTAGCCTTTGCAAAGGGGGAGAGAATATTCAACAAAACATAGTCACAGAAAAGAAGCATATTGACAGGGGGATCCAACATAAACCCAAGGGGAGCAGGTGGACAAAGTTGCTTCACCCCTTTGTCATTATTATCAAAGAGGGAGAGAGAGTTCAAGTTCTTCCCATTAATGACAAAGGGGAATATTGTTGAGTAATGTTGTCATTGATGTCAACAGGGTAAAGATATCTATGTCATGAGCTTATAAAATTGTTGGTTGATGTTTTAATCATTTGATGTCAATGTGGAAATGATGATGATGATGATATGGCAATAATAGAGGAATATTGTTTGAAGAAGCCATTAAAATGTGGAAGAAAAAAATAATAATGCGTTAGGGCCAACCTACCCTAAAGTGATTTAAAAAGTAACTTGGAAAGGCATAAATGCAAGTTAAATCATTTCATTTTTATTAGCCAACTTCTTCTTTTCTCATCCACACTTTCAAGAAGGAGTAGAGCGAAATTTAGAGAAGGACCTTATGAATAGATTGAAGGATGATCTAGGATTTTTCTCTTAATTCTTTATCTTGACAAAAACTTGCATAACTTTCTCATATGGTATGATAATCAAGAACTTCTTAGCTCGTTGGAAATCTTGTTGTAAGGTTTATGTGATGACATGATCTAGGATTTCTTTTGGTTAAGGACATTGTGCATGGCTATGCTTTCTCTTTTGTTTCTTCATCTTGTGATCTTGGCCAAGGTATGGATCTTGCATATGTATTAGAGTTTCTCTCTTGGTGAATCATGGTGAAGATATTGTATAGAATATGATGATGTTATTGCTATATATTATGGTCATATTAGCATATATTATGATGATTATATTAGAATATATCATAATAATATTTGCATAAATTATGATGATTATATTAGAATATATCATAATAATATTTGCATAGATTATGATGATATTGGCATAGATTATGGTGATGATCTTGACATAGATCATGATGATATTGGCATAGACTTTGGCGATGGCATAGATTATGGTGATGTTATTTCCACATATTATTGTGACGTTATTGGTATGCACTTTGGTGATGTTATTGTCATGATATAACGTTCCTCTCTTGGAATGACCTAGGGTTTGAATATGATGATAATGGTAAGGATTTGAAGAAGCAAACAAATGAAGTCTATGGATGATTGCCTCATGATCATTAGATTGCAGATTTCAAAGATATGTTTTGGTCCTCTTCATGAAGGTTTTGTTGCATATTTGGAAGACATGTTTTTGTCCTCTTTATGAAGGTTTTATTCAAGATTCAAAGGCCATGTTGCATACATGTTTTGGTCTTCTTCATGAAGGATTTAATTGCAAATTTGAAGGGCACATTTCAACCTTGTTTATGAATATGTGGAAGACATATTTTGGTCTTGCACAAGAGGGTTTTATTGCATATTTGAACACTATCTTGGAAGAAGTTGATTTTTGATTTGGAGGATAGATTTGAGGCATGTACATGTTTACATGTCGACAGTGACCGTGACAATGACAGTGACTGTATAGTGACAATGACAATGTGAAGATAGTGACAATGTGAATATAGTGACAAGGACAGTGACAATACAGTGACAATGATAGTGTGAATACAATGACAATGATAGTGACAATGACATTGATAGTGATAGTGACAGTGACAATGATAGGTTGATACTCTTATTAATATCGAGGTGGTGCTAGGGAAAGTTGGTTCTTGTGATATTAGGGATTTGGTGCTTCCTTCCAGTTGGTTTTGGAGAACTGGGGTGGAAGGATGTGGTAAGAATAGGAGATCGAAGTCTCCTTTAGGTTGGTGCCTAAAATGTGTGAGTTGGTGCTCACAAAGGGGGTTGGTCCCTCTTTCTAATTGGTGCTAGAAACATCAAGGGGTTGGTGCCTCCTTCCAGTTCGTGCTAGTAAACCCAGGGGGTTGTAGCCTCCTTCAAGTGGGTGCTAGAGAAATTAAAGAGTGGGTGCTTCCTTTTAGTCGGTGCTGGTAAAACAATTGAATGTAATCTTGTTATTATATAAGAAAATCATTTTGTGGTTTTCTCCCATTTGTGTTTCTACGTAGAAATCTCTTATGCACTATGTATGATTTTATGTGATGATGAATGAATTTGTTAATGGTTAATGTTACATGATGTTCTTAAGGTTAAAACTGGTAAAAAGTGCTCAATATTGATTCACCCCCCTCTCAGTATTGGTGAATATTACAACACTTTCTAACAATGTGACTTCAACATTGAGACTTTTAGTTTGCCTTTGCTTGTCTAAATAAAATGTAGTTCAGGTCTCAGTTGAGCTCCATTGACATGTTTGAATTTGTAAACTTTGATATGGTGACAAACATTATTTTATCATTGAAATAATTCTTCATCAAATCAGATCATATAAAATTTATATGAAAACTATTAGCTGACCATATTTGACCATTATTGACCTTATTGGAAATGATGGACCATAGTTGATCATTTTTCACCATATTACCTTTTCATTAACCACCAATCATTAATGTGATCATTGTATACCCTTGCAAAGTTTGTTGACCATGGTGGATCACTATCAACTATGGTTCATTGTATTAATTGCATTGAAGCACCAACCTCTATCCCACTCAACCAAAAACATAATTCCCACTTTACCACTATCATGTTGACCATGAAACTCAATAATCCGATTATCCACAAACCTATAACCCTAATAAATTGATTAACACATAAATCCTCTTCCCTCAATGATCATGTTGTAGAAAAGTGACTCCCTCACAAAACTTGATTTTAAGTCCTAATTTATTTTGTGGCAGGGGTCCCATTGGGAATAAAATGGAACATATAGGTATAATAGAAACCCATAATATTTAAGTGTGTGCACATATGTTCAAAAGGATTCTGGATTAGCATAAACCTACAAAAATTTGAATCTAGGATTAAATAGTGGAAAAATGGTTCACATTAAAAGGGGCATCAATGTCCTTGAATCTTTGTTATTTTTAAATATGTATATCGAGACACAATCAAATGATATTGTGCATCCATTCATTGGTCATCCCTCTAAGTCTATTTCATTATGCATATAAATTGTCCCAATATCTAAGCTAAAACTTCAATAAAATATATAATAACCCTAGCAACCTCACTATTTTGAGAATTTTTATTTCAAATCTAAATTTATTTGTGTTATGAATGGTGAGAGGGTTAAATTAAAACCTCATGCCCTCATTAAATTTGACCATAAACTTTGTTGAGGAGGCTCTAAAGCAAATCGACTATCTTGGACATTTCTCACTTTACTTGTTTTAAATTGATTTTAATATCTTAATGATTGTAATATTTCAATTTGGGAACAAGAGAAATTAATAATACTCAAACATCCTCTGCAATGAGGTTCTTTCTACTTTCAATGACTTGGTTGTGTTCCTTCTCTAAGATCAAACTGGAAACCCTCTCTATGAATATTTTGTTAGGGTTTTGTGGAGAGTAATCACAATTTCAAATTATTTAAAATGCTTGATGTTATTCCTAGCTCAATTCCCTCTTCCAAGGAGTTAGTTTGAAAAAAATATTGAATTATCATTGTAATTTTGATCACTCATATAAAGTCACAACATCTTGAAGATCTAGTTCATTCTTAAATATAAATTTTCAATATAATCATTTGAATGTTTAAAATTGCCATCGTAAACCAAGTGAGTTAATAAACCCCTACGTTCTACCAGAATCCAATGCTTTGGCTCATTTCCTCTTTACAAATTGAATTCAATTCCCTCCTCTTTTTTTTGTTATCTTTTAATGCATGGTCGGTTAAATTGATGCAAATATTCTATTAGTACATCAACCTCAAGTTAAGCTTCACAAGGGTTTTTTAGGGACCCACGTTTGTGGGGTCGTCGCTAAAACCAAACTGAAACACATCTTAAATGAAATAATACTGATTCCAACATATCATTAGTAGAAAACTAAATTACACATAAATAAATTTTCTTTAAGCAATTACAAGTGGAACCTTATACCTATCATCCATCGATTGATCCTGCTTTCCCTTTCCATTCACTTCCACGTTGTGTCCCTCCAACCGAAACTCGTGTAACCATAAGCGAAGCAACTGTTATCTTCGCCACCAAACCGTAGGCTTATGCTTTCAGTCGCATAGCCACCCCGAGCTTTAGGGTCGCAGAGCTCACACACAAAAATCTAGAGACTCAGAAATGGGTTCCCCCCCCCCCACCAAAATCTCTTTCCAAACTCCAATAGCAGCAAGTCACTCTCTTGCAAAAATTACGATAACCATCCAAAACTAGGTCCCTTACACATTCCCAAATCCTTCCTTAAATATGAAAATCCATTGCGACACATGTCGCTTCATGCAAAAAGATTTAATTTATTTTTATTAAAAAATAATTTAGCTCACCTATCCATGTGTCAAGTTTTCTAGAGAGCGCACCAACTTTCCTAAGTTTACTCAAGTTTGTCTCCATGATGTTCCTTCTAATCTCTATTTTTGTGGGTGCAAGTGGTGTCAACTAAATGCTCAAGCCTAGGATTCCATTTTGCTCCTAAAATAATGTTTTCTATTATTTTAAATACTAAAATACATTTTCATGTGCAAATGTCTAAAATAATAATCTCTATTATTTCAAATACTAAAATGTATTTTCATGTGCAAATGTCTAAAATAATAATTTCTATTATTTTAAATACTGAAATGCATTTTCCTGAGCAAATGTTCTAAATGCAATTTTATACGTTTTTATGCAAAATGTTTAATATTTAATCCCTTCTAGGACCTAGGTATCACATCGTTGGGCCCATCTGTCCTGTATGCTCATCTTTCGACATTGTACCACTCTGTCGGGTCCAATCGTCCATCGTTTCCATTTCTCTGCAAGGTACCACATTGTCGGGTCCTTACATCCATTATTTTTGTTTCTCGGCAAGGTACCACATCGTCGGGTCCTTCTGCTGATATCCTTTCATTTGACTTGTGGGAACTTCATGTAGGGATTTAGGATTCGTTACCTTCAATCCTTCTTCTACATGCTATTGGAGACTAATGGCGCTAAGGAGTAAGTCTGTTCTTACTGCGTGCTCCCCAAATCGTACGTGACAAACTCCGTGATGGTCCACTCGCATGACCTCACGCTTCCCCTGAGTAAGCGGATCAGTGCTTCTTTACTCATACGTGGAATTCCATTGGAAGTTGAAACTGTCGTCGTCCTTTTGTGTGTGATTTATCCATACTCTACGACCCTTTAATTCTTTTGTGTGTTCGTCAGTGAACCATTTCACATGTCGCTACACACATTCTCAAAAGTACACATCAATAGTCCTGTCCTCAATCATCATAATTTATTTCCTAAACCTGCTAATCGTTAAGCAATTATAGTTTACTCAAAACATCATACATTTTATTAATCAGTAAGGAATTACGTCAATATGTACGTATTTCGTTCTTATCACATAATTTATCATACAGCTAATCGTTTAAGCATCATATATACATAACACATTTTTCACAATCAAAGGTCATCATTAAGCGACATGCAATTATTCATTTAAATCAACTATCCAACTCCACACATGTCATTTAGTTCATTAATTCATTTATCAATTGTCGTCATGCACATCATTAGGTGATTCTCAATTATTAAGACACATCCTAACTCGAAGGGCCACTTTATTGAAGTTTGTTCAGCCGGGTCACTCGAGAGGTGCCCTTAAAGTCCATAATCATTCTAGGGGAATTACATACATCCCCTCTTGTATAGAACTTTATCCCGAAGTTAAATTTTGTTCTCGTACTTTCGACACTAGGCTTAACTTTTAATTTCATATTCTCATCTTCTTGTCATTCTCTTCTATTTTTCTCAACAATTATAGCCATAGTCACTAGTGGTTCTAATTAATTGTTCATCCAACATAGTTCCAATACCTCCTCAGGAATTCAATCATAATTTTGCGTAATGCAAAGTTAATAATTCATTTAATAACTATCATTCTCCACTTGGATTTATTATATCTCCTATTCATCTGCGAATATTCATGGTATCTGATGCAACTACAAGTTATATTGCATGAAAAGCCACACCTTAGTTATCCAATCATCTTTTTGCATAACAAATCCAAATGAGATTTCAAATCTATTGGTTGTCCTTTCCTCCAAGATGAGAAGGTAAACATTATACAATCTTCCTTAAAATATAGATGGGTAAGTTATAATCACAAATTAACAAATCAAGAGCGACTACCAAATATTCCAAAATCCAATTCCCAAAGACTACTTCCAAACCCCTAAGTGTTCTAATAATGGTGGTTCTCAATTTGTTATGATTTAAAACGTTGAAAATTAGTGATTTAGTTGAACATATTAAACTTTAATTCCTAGTCCTTTCGTTAGTAACATCATGTCCAGGTCAATGAGCTTATCACGTCCTTACCTCATTTCGTCATTTTTGTTGTCAAAGGACCACTTTGACATACTCATCAATTCGCTTATGTGTGTTTTCTTATCTTTGTCGAATTCCATCTTGAGGGCTAGTCATCTTTTCATCAAGGGTTGACCATTTCCTGGGGTTAGCTCCATTGCATTCATTTCATTGTGCTAATTATCTCCATACATTGCTTGATAATAATCATCTTTATGTGACCCATTTGGTAGTTTTTCCAAGTTATATTTCTCCATTATCATGTCATGGTCAAGTCAAGTTTGTAATTTTTCATTTTTGTTGACAATATCATCATGATGCATAATCGATGTCCTTGTGTCCACATTATCACAATAGTCTTGTCGATTCCTTGTTTTCCAAATTCTAATTTTGTTTCACCGTCGCAACTATCTGTCGAAGTCCCGGTAAGTATAATCATTTTGCCACATGATAGTAAAAAATTATTGAATTTACTTCATTCACTAACTATGCTTATTAATCACTTGAATATTTGTATAAAGTTATATTTATAAAATATATCCTATTACAAAAGCAACAATTTGGATACCTTCTTCACAATTTATAAAACAATGTATATAAATCCATACAATATCTACTTGTAGATTCCATTCCCTATTTTATGAAATATATATGAGAGTTACCAAAACATCTATTGATCACATAATATTCAAAAGTATCAATTTGTCATTCATCACTAACCATGAATCTTTTAACAAAACAACTTAATCTATTTTTCTTTTTCTTTTTTATATATAACTAATTTCATATTATCCATATTTTTTCAGATGTTTTAATAATAACTTTTTTAATTTAAAAAATATTTAGATTCCCAATGATTAATTCCTTCCTATTCTAATAATATATAAACCTTTTATAAATTTAAAACAATGTCTAATTCCCCAAAAAAACATTTATATATTTATATATATCTGATTCCAATCCTTCCTTTCTACCACATATTACCCAATTCTTACTTTTCATTAATTATATATAATTATTATATATATTAAAGACAATAACCAAATTTATAATAAAAATTTAAAACTCCAAATTCAACTCTTCCTTATCTATGAGATATAGGTGATTATTATGAGTTTTATACTATGTCTTGATTTCAAATAAGAATTAATATTTCATTCTTAATTCTTTTTTTTCTACCCATATATATATATATATATTACGTGTTATAATAATATCGAAGTTCTACAAAATTTAATATTTCTATTCTTAACTCTTTTGTCCTCTACCAACAACACAAATATATATCCCTTATATAATTCAAAATAAAGTTTAGAATAAGAATTAGAACAACTATTTCTAAAGTATTCCTTATCATTAAGGATGCAACTTTTAAATATAAAACTATAACAATAATTCCAACAAGTATTAATTAAAAGTCAATCTCTCAACTCAAGCAAAAATTCATGTGTCGCTTATACCATATGATGCAAATCTAAATATAATTGGTAGTATTATATTTACTCAGCTCCCCTCAAGTCTAAATATAATTAGTAGTTCCTTTACTCACCTCAAGTAGTATTATGATAACTATGGGTTCGGTCTAACTTGGGTTTCTATACTAGTCAACATAAATATATATAGGTGTGTAATCTTATAACCGATAACTGATCGCATTTAATGTTATACATAATCATTTCTTCTTTCTTAAAATTTCTAACAAAAGTCCATCATTTTGCTTTTCTTAAAATAGATAACAAGTAAAACCTTATTCTATATTCATAATACATGCAACGATTTAATTTCTTTTCTTAAGATATATAACAATAAGCATTATTCGCTTTTTCATAATACATAAAAAAATTAATTATTTTCTTAAACCTCACATAGCAAGCATTTAATCTCCTTTCCATAATACATAAAACAATTTAAATTATTTTCTAATATACTTCAATCAAACATAAATATTTCAATTATATATATCATAAATTACATCTTCTTCCTTTGTATGCATCCTAGTTAACATATGAACCTATTAATCCTACTCATAATTTGAAGGTGGTTCAATGGAACATAATGTAACTCCTACCTTTCTATTATTTTTTCATTTAATATAATTCACTTATATCCCCGACGGGACTTATTGAACTCTATTCTTGAGATCAACATGTACGTAATTTCAAGCCATCTATTTCCAGAACATATAGATAACTTTACATTATCTACAACTTAACGATGTTCGGTGTAATTAATTTAATATCATCTAATTCCAAAAAATATATATATAATTTTATATGACATCTATACTACCCGCTCCGATTAAATTCCTTCATCGTTTCATGATAGAACTCTCCGAAGTTCGGGTGGAGTAACTCCGTTTGAAAGGATATGTCAACATTTATAAGTGGTAGTTTCATATTCTGTCAACTCGAACTTCGTTTCATTCCAAGAGTTTTCTGAAGTCGATCCTTATGTCTATGCAGAGCCTTCAAATTCCGGTTCTATTTCAAGCGGTGAGGCGAACTCAAACGGTTCCTGGTTAATACTTGAAATCCAGGTCTTCAATAACAATTAAAAAAAAAGTAGATATAAGAGCATCGGGACGCTTTTACTCAGAAGACAAGTTTCAAATGTGATATTTCGATTTACTTTTCTTTTAGAATAACTAATAACAGGATTCAAACAGATATTACGATCTGACTGTAAAATAAAAAATAACGTCTAACTATCCACCACTTGGATCTTCTTAACATAGGTACATAGCTATTATGCTATGGGTCTAGTCATATTGCAGCTTCTAAATCCAATAGGAAAATGAATTTAGTTTCTATTCAACAATATAAAATAAAGTAATCGCAAACCAAATTTAAAGTCTTTAAATAAGTCTTATTGGTTTCGGTGGAAAAGTGTTGGTCCTATCTAGGTTCAATCTTGCTCTGATACCAAATGTAGAAACCCCCGTTTGTGGGGTTGTCCCTAAAACTAAACTGACACACATCTTAAATGAAATAATACTGATTCAAACATATTATTAGCAGAAAACTAAATTAGAAATAAATAAAAAAATTTTAAGCAATTACAAGTGGAATCTTTTACCTATCATCCGTTGATCGATCCTTCTTTCCCTTGCCATTCACTTCCACATTGTGTCCCTCTAGCCGAAACTCATTTAACCATAGGCGAAGCAACCGTTAGCTTCGCCACCCAACTGTATGCTTATGCTTTCAATCTCATAGCCACCCCCGAGCTTCAAGGTCGTAGAGTTCACACACAAAAATCTAGAGACTCGGAAATGGGTTTCCCCCCCACCAAAATTTCTTGCCAAAATCCAATAGCAGCAAGTCAGTCTTTTCCAAAAATTACGATAACCATCCAAAAATTGGATCCCTTAACCATTCCCAAATCCTTCATTAAATAGGAAAATCCATTGCGACACATGTTGCTTCATGCAAATATATATATATATATATTATTAAAAAGTAATTTAACTCACCTATCCATGTGTCAAGTTTTCTAGAGAGTGCACCAACTTTCCTAAGTTTACTGAAGTTTGTCTCCATGATGTTCCTTCTAATTTCTATTTTTGTGGGTGCAAGTGGTGTTAACTAAATGCTCAAGCCTAGGATTCCATTTTTCTCCTAAAATAATGATTTCTATTATTTTAAATACTAAAATGCATTTTCATGTACAAATGTCTAAAATAATAATCTCTATTATTTCAAATACTAAAATATATTTTCATGTGCAAATGTCTAAAATAATGATATCTATTATTTTAAATACTAAAATGCACTTTCCTGAGCAAATGTTTTAAATGCAATTTTATACATTTTTACGCATAATGTTTAATAATTAATCCCTTTTAGGACGTAGGTACCACACTGTTGGGTCCATCGGTCCTTTATGCTCATCTTTCGACATGGTACCACTCCGTCGGGTCCAATCGTCCGTCGTTTCCATTTCTCGGCAATGTACCACATCGTCGGGTCTTTGCGTCTGTTATTTTCGTTTTTCGGCAAGGCACCACATCGTCGGGTCCTTCTGTCAATATCCTTTCGTTTGACTTTCAGGAACTTCATGTAGGGATTTAGGATCCGTTACCTTCAATTCTCCATCTACACGCTATTGGAGACTACTAGCGCTGAGGAGTAAGTCCGTTCTTACTGTGTGCCCCCCAACTCACACATGACCAACTCTATCATGGTCCACTCGCACGACCTCACACTTCCCCTGAGTAAGCGGATCAGTATGTGTACTTATTTCATTCTCATCAGATAATTCATCATACAGCGAATCGTTTAAGCATCATATTCATGTACACATAACACATTTTTTACAATCAAAGCTAATCATTAAGCAACATGCAATTATTCATTTAAATCAACTATCCAACTCCACATATGTCATTTAGTTCATTAATTCATTTATCGATTGTTGTCATGTACATCATTAGGTGATTCTAAATTATTAAGACACATCCTAACTTGAAGGGCCACTTTATTGAATTTTGTTCTGCCGGGTCACTCGACAGGTTCCCTCAAAGTCCATGGTCAGTCTAGGGGCATTACAGGTTTGATCAAAAGATAGTTAATTGAATATTTGGTTTGTCAATCTCATAATCATTTCAAGCACCAACATTTTGGATCCTTTTATATATATATATCATATTCCATTTATGCAAAGATGTGAAATTCAAACAAATATTGTATTTTAACAAGTTTATCATTGGAGGATTCCAAAATAAGGCTAGCATTTTATTCGGATATTTGGTTTACATTTCAAATCATTATTTTCTACTTGAGTATATGTTCCCTTAAGGTTGATCTATTATTCATAAACATAAACTAGCATTTTTATGGTTGAGTTGTCTTATTGTGGTGAAGCATGCATTGCTTGAAGAGAGTTAATCCATTTCTTGACAACAAGAAGTTGGGCATTTTCTATTTGACAAAACCCCTTGACCATTTGTTTAGATCTAAAGAATCTTTATCTATAAGATATTTTCATTGAGGTTGTTTTCCTTTTATATCTCAAAGACTTGTAATTTTGGCATCAAGGATCATTAATGTTTGAAGAATATCTTTGGATTAAGTCTCATTTAAGACTTGGAGATATCTCTTGTAACAAGCAATCAAGTCATCATTTTCTTGTATCACCCAACACATTTGAGCTAGAGTGATTCTTATAATTGGATATTGTGTTTTCTTTGGGTTGACTTTTCCCACTTTTTCTATATCCCCTTATGCAATTGTGGGGAATAGATTGTCCCATTGTTGGTGGTTTTAGAGCAACTAGAGTGATTATTATCATTGGTTACTCTAATAGTACACTCCTTGTCTTACGGTATGAATGGATCTTATGAATGACTATTATTTAATTAAATCACACAACGCTTAAGTCATTAATAAGAGAAGAATCATCTTATCAACATCCAATTTAATAATCCATAAGCTTAATCTTACATCTTATGCTCCAATGTTAATAACACTAGTATGTAACAATTCTTATAGGGTTGCTCAATTGTGAAGAGATCATATGGAGCAAATTTGTCCAATAGAATCAATGTACTGAAGATCATCATCACATTCTCAATATCTCTAGTACTAGCCTTTACATGCTCAACCATAGTTAATTTTTCCTCTATATTTCAGTAGCGTTTCTTAGGCGACGTTAGTTCGACGGTAATGCCATGGTACCAAAATTACACTAACGCCAACCTTACATCGTTTAAGCGACGTTACCGAAATATAGACGAAAAAAAAAACATATTTCACACAATATTTATCTAAGCCACTAAAAGTCAAATGATTTCTCTAAGGATCTATTCAACTTTCAAAATCCATAAGTCTTGTAGACTTCCATTTTATGATATAGAGTAATACACATGAATCTATGTTAGCAGGTATAAGTTTAGTGGAGGCCCTTTTATGTCCTCAACCCATATTGAGAAGATATTGTGAACATTCCCTTATGGGTATGGGCTCTAATAAGGTATTCAAGTTCGATAGTTTTTTCTTTTCTATTAATCTTTGTCACATTCTCATGCTCATAACACACATACACATACACACATATATATAAGGATTTATTCAATATTACCCACTAGATTTCATCATATTCATTTTTATTTATGTAACAATTAATAAATATTTGATACTTATTGATAGCACATTCTAAAATCAATACCACGTTCTAAAATCAATTCCCATTAATCAAAATTTAGGAAGTATCCTTTGCATATGGTAGATTAGAAATGTCAAAATAAACATATGTGTTTTTCACAATTTTTTTTATTAGTATGAAACATTAATACATCAAGGTATTTTTTAAGAATTATAAAATTATATTTAAGTATAATATTCTAGACGTTTATTTTGGATTGATTTTTTTTATTATAGATTGGTAGGTAAATATTAGAGACTAAAAATGACCAAATAGCGAATTTATTTTTTGGAAAAAAACCCAAAAAAGTAACCAATTGACGAAATTTCGTCCCTAAAAATTTCCCTATAATACATCATCTATATAAAAAATCATACTCAAAAAACATAAATCGTAATATAATTTAAACTACATATTTAAATACAACATAACACATCATTATATAATCTTTGCATATTACATATATCAATTTTCAATTTTAAACATTAATACACATGGAACATAGATCACCATGTAAAGCAAACATATCATGACATTGTTAAAGAACATTTGCATATCACATATAGATATCCAATATGCATGTATCATAAAGGTCTAGTAAGTCATTTTCTCTCCAAAGGATACACAAACCTAACCATACATACAATATACAAGCTAGTACTAATCTGAGCAAAATAGTGGTCTTGACATATACTCCCCCTTCATAATGATTCATTCCAAAGTGGTTTTAAAACAAAAAAGATAAGGAAATTTTTGACACTATTTGTGTTATCCCATGTGGAATATTTTGGACTATGCTTATCCCATTGGACCTTGACTTGTTCCAATAGCTTCCTTGGCTAGATGAGAAAATCATTGAGGTTGCAATAAATTCTCTAGCAGAAAGCGACTACCTTTGACTGATTCCAAAATTTATGCTCCAACTTTGTTGATATTTCCCTTGAAAGAGCCATGGAAAGGCACATTGCCCCTTAAAGAAGACTCACTTGCTAACCCCAAATCTACCATCTACTGAACTAGATTGGATGATCTGAGTCTTTGCCATTATGAAAGGTTTACACATACAAACCTATGTGCTTGCGTGGATTACGCAGAAAATGAGTGTAGACTGTTGAATAGTCCCGAATTGCAGAAAGAGTATGCTCAGTTGGTTAAGTGCAGAGCCCAATGTTGGAGACCGAAGCTTGACAGTATCACGGAAAATGAAAAGATGGTTGGCCGCAAGAGATTCATGAGAATTAAGAGATTGGGAAAGAAGAACAACTGTTTCTCTTGATCAATTTAATGTGGTGCTCTTTCTTTCTGGTACCTTCTTTGATTAATTCTGCTTCAGTAGATTGGCCAAGATTTGCGATGTAATATTATACAGTGGTTCCTTGTAGAGTTTTTTCTTTTGCCAACAGCCATGATATCATTTATGGTAAAGGAACCCACAAGAAGCGAATCGGTGACCAAATGACGATTAAACGTGCCGACCAACCGCATACTGCCGGTGGCCCACTGAACTATATAGAGAAACTTTGGTGCTTAAAAAACAAATTCTGACGCAAACGATTTAAAAATTGTCATTTCAGAATTGTAACTCTATGATGATTTAGTCAATTTGTTGCTAAGTCAACGATGATTTAGTCAACAACAACAACCTAAATTGATTGTATGGTTTGAAAAATATGTCGGTACAGACAAAGAAATAAAAGCATCTCCTTATTTGTTATGATAATAGAAAAAATATTAATAAATTCATTTTGATTATATCATATATTTCAAACTGAAATATGTCGAAATTATTTTCGCCATTTAAAATTAAAATGGATTTTTGACATGGTTGAATTGTACAAAATATCTTAATTGAATTAAAATCATGTTAAAAAATATGTTTAGTAATTTTTTCACATTATATGTTGTTAGAATTTGTGATTTAAAATACTTCTTTTTCAAGTTTTTGGAATGGAGCACAAAAATAACTTTAGGATTGGAACTAACTTGATGAAAATATTAATAATATTATTACTAATAATATTAATTATAAAATTATTAATTAACATTATTATATATTTAATAATAAAATATTAATAATAATATCATTATAATATTTATTAAAATTGAAAAATTATTATAATACTTAGAAACTATTATTAATATTATCACTAAAAATATTAAAATATTAATAACATTATTATTATCATTATTAATAAAAATATTAATAACATTATCATTACTACTATTAATAAAAATATTAATATCATTATTATTATCATCAACACTATTAATAAAAATATTAATAACATTATCATTGACACTATTAATAAAACTATTAAAATATTATTATCATTATCATTATCATTAACATTATGCTTCACCCATAGCAATCTGCTCTGCAAACTCTGTAATCATTCTAACAATCTACAATCTGATCTGCAAACTCTGTAATCATTCAAACAATCTACGATCTGCGGCCATTACCATTGAAACATTTTCTTGGAAACTTTGAAGGGCACAAAGTTTGATGCATATCTGTGAGCATTCAGATCTGAGACCATTGAAACATGTTGTTCTCTGCATGTGAAAACTTTAGAGGGCACGAAGTCTGGCAATGATCTATGAACTCTATTCGAAGCGATATTTAATTCGTCATAACTTTGGAGGGCACGAAGTCTGAAACAATCTGGTCTCCAAATCAAATAACACTATCCCAGACAGATAAGTCGCCATTAGTAATCTGATCTTTGAACTCTGCGGCATTGAAGCATTATTCTAGGGTTCGAATTGAAGTGATCTAGTATTAAGGGCACATGAAACGTGTTCTCTGCGACCATTGACCTGTGCGGCTATTCAAACAATCTACGGCCATTCAAACGATCTGTGATCTGCGGCCATTGAAACGATCTACCGCAGGGAACATTTCTTGATTTGCCATTCCATTACATATTCAAAGAAAATCTAACTCTAACTCTATGACATTCAAGCAAAGATATGCGGCTAGGGTTCACTTTTCTTGCATTTTTTGGGTTCATATTTTTTGTGACATTCAAGCAAGATCTAATTTTGTGACTTAAATCTATATGGGGTTTAGAAGCAAGGAAGCAACAAACCTTTCAAGCTCGGCAACCATTTGAAGCAAGGAAACGATATGCAGCCATGGTGATCATATAGACTCATTAGAGGAAAGTAAAGAAGAAAGGGATGCCAAACTTCAAATAGAAATAGAAACTGTGCTTGAAAATAAACTTGCAACTATGATTAGAAATAAACTTGTAGCCATGATCGAAAATAAATTTCTATCCATGTCTGATAATAAATTTGTAACCATGTTTGAAAATAAGCTTGCAGCCATGCTTGATAATAAATTTGCATCCATACTTGAAAATAAACTTACCCCTTGATCGATAATAAATTTGTATATTTTGAAGATAAGATTCAAAGGCAAATAGACAATAAGTTAAAAGCAATGGTAAACAAGATGGAGTTAATGAAGGTTAGAATATAAGTTATGGAAAAACAAATCCAAGAAACCCTAAATAGTCGAGAATGTCAATTAGATATCAAACCCATTAAAGAGGAAACAAATCAGATATTAGCATTAGAACATGAGTGCAACAAAAGGGCCTTGAACCTCATAATAATACAAAGGTTCCTACGGAGAGACTCCTAACATCTTTTATACTAAACATACCAATAAAGGAAATTAGATGCATGTGTCCAACAAGGATTAGATATATTATAAAGCTCTTGGATTAATAAAATGATGTAGACAGAGTAAATGACCGTCTCCGTTGTGCGATGTGAAGATAATTGAAGTAAGACAGCAATAATAATAAGCTCGAGATTTCTAAATCAGCGATCTGTTTCGTGACAATATTTACTTTCTCGCTATATATAGATACAATAGAGATCACTATGCTTAAAATCAATCGCTATCATTAACCCAAATATTAATCAACGAATTTGTCATTAAACAAATCTCAATCAAACAAATTCAGATCTTGGTCCAATGAAAGATTATCTTCCAACAATCAAATAGGAAATCTATATTGCATTACGCAGAGATTGCTCATCAAGATCTCTATCACACAATATGGAAGAGGTTAAGTAAAAAATTCTATCAACCAAAACATATACAACGAATCATTTAAATATATGAATCCTATAAAGAAAGAAAAGATCGCCTATCATACGATCAAGCATTATATCAGAGTTTACTAAAATAGAATTCTATCCAACAAACAGCTCTCTATCAGGCATGTCGTGTGGGAACCACTTAGAGAGCTCTATCAATGGGAGCAGATACAAAACATAATATGCAGAGGTCATGCTAGCAAGCTGTCATCAGAATCTAATATGCAAAGATCAACAATAGCGTTGAATAATAGTTTAAGGAAACGGTGCAGAGTATTTACACAAAAACCAAAGGGACACCGAGTTCACATTTCTCTAGCTAGGGATTGTGATTTTTGTAGAGTAATATAAAAAAAGCAAGGCGACACAGAGATTGTCTCTCTCGTTAGGGATTACGATTTTTGTAGATTAATAACACACAAACAAGCGACACGAAGATCACCTTTATCAGAGATGTGCTATAAGTAGTATTTAACTCTGTCCATCAATGGATCACATATTAATTACCCAAGTAATATGGCGATCGAATATTTATATCAATATAACGTATGCATAATTACTATCAACATTTTTTTCATTAAAAGAAGTACATTCAAATTTTGGGTCGATTCTCCTATAGGGATCCCAGCCATTATACATGCAGTAGGGGATTAATGTTTTAAACTCTATCCATGGGTATTCGCATAAAACGCAAGCAACATACATGTGCAGAGATCGTGTCCTAGCGATAGCAGCATTCAAACTATCCTACGATGGAATCATTAACATACATAGATAAATCCAAATCGATGGCGGCATGAACAATACAACCGAAATCCCAACCGGGATTCATATGAAAACGTAGCAGCATAAAAACAAATATCACAGATAAACTAAATCTGGGATCGATCAAATCGCTGTCCCTTCGTCAGATGGATTTTCTTTTCCAGATTCATGAGGCAGCAAAAGATATAGAGATAAAACATATAGGGATCGGGCTCTTAAGCCAACCCTTCCCCAGCTATTACGTAGTGAAAAACTCTCGCAGCAAGCAAATAAACATAAGCTTCCTTTCGCAGGAGCAAATTTTCTCCCGCACGCCGCATAACCATTCTATTTAAATAAGAAGAAGGTTTCAAAAGCTGGAAGGCTCCTTCGCGCCACCTCTCACCCGATTTTGACAAATGGCAACCTCACCAGCTTGGCGCTCTTCTTCCAAAATAACTCACATCGATTTCCCAAATCGGTTTTCACGTACCCTTTGTTACTTTAAAGAAATAACTTCCTCAAGGTTGGTCATACGGGTGCAACATTCTTGGATGACATAGACATATAAATATATGTATTATTATGTCCCCGACATCTATTTTTCGGTCGGGGGTATTAGTTTGGGTTGCTGTTGAGAAATTTATCGTGGAGGCAATGTTTAATTTTATAGTTGGAAAATTTTATTTATTTTTTAATTGTAAATCGGCTATTTTATTGGCTTGTGATTGGGGCCGTCCGCGGTGACGTCTGCCTCGGATGGTGTGGCCCAGGAGGCGGCGGCGCGATGGCGTCACGCCTCGTGGTGTGGGTTTTTTGTTTTCGAGGATAGTAAAGGCGTTTTAATTGCCGAGCTAGCTCCCAGCTGTCGACGTTTTCCGATCGGCGTTTTGAAATAAATCATATTTAATGCGATGGTGTGTGCATGGTTCGAGGTCTGTGCATGGTTCGATGTTTTATAAGTGTTGTAGCAGGTGCGGGTTATTTTGTGGGTCATCCTTCGGCTCGTCTGTGGGTTGTCCTTCTGCCGCTGAGGTCCTTCCCCTGCAAGTTCGGCGGCAATTGCGGAGTTCATATGGTTCAATTCTGTCTGGTTTGAGGTGTGTGCATGATTCGAGGTCTGTGCATGGTTGGATGTTTTATAAGTGTTGTAGCAGGTGCGGGTTATTTTGTGGGTCGTCCTTCGGCTCGTCTGTGGGTCATCCTTCTACCGCTGAGGTCCTTCCCCTGCAAGTTCGGCGGCAATTACAGAGTTCGTATGGTTCAATTCTGTCTGGTTTGAAGTGTGTGCATGGTTCTATGTTTTATTGTTGTTGTAGGAGCTGTGGGTTATTTTGTGGGTTGACCTTTCGCTCGCCTGTGGGTTGTCCTTCCGCTGCTGAGGTCGTTCATTTGCAAATTCGGCGGCAATGTGCGATTTCGACGTGGTTTTTCCAGCTGTGAGGTGGTCGTTTCAGATGTGTCGTCTTTTGCAAGTTCGGCGGCAATGGTGGAGTTTCTCTGGTCCAAAAAGAGGTAATAGTGGTTGCACTGTGTTGGCAGCTAAGAAAACGGGTGGGAAAAAAAAATCCTTGGATGCGATGGCGAATTTATTTTTAGCATTTATTTTGGCATCTACTGTAATTTATGGCGGATTTTGGGTGGTTTTATTAGCGTTCTCGCTTCGGCCTCGGCTATTATATTCAGCTCTGTTTTATGATGGATTGTTTGTGATTTTATCGGCATTGTCGGTTCAGCGTTCTGTATCATTTTCGGTTCTGTTGTTGTCTACTTGGTTTGGACGATATCTCTAGCTATTGCTTTTGGCCGGTTTGAAGTCTTGTTGCTGGTTCGTTGGACCAGGTATGCCTTTGTATTTTTGGTGCAATTTTTAAGTGAAAAGAAAAGACAGGGTTTAGGGTTTTAAGTGTAACGGGCGCTGTTCATTGGTTTTTTCTAGTTAGGGTTTTTTATTTCGAAGACATGTTAAATGATTTCGAAGACATGATAAATGGAACCCTTTGTTGTCTTCTAGTTTTTAATGGCATTCATGTGTTCAAATAATTGTTGTGTTTTTTCGCGTTAAATCAACATGTGATAAAGCTATTTGTTGCTGTTGTTTGCTTAGGTCTGTGTTTTTTTTCGTCCATGTGGTTGTTTCTTGGTTGTCTTTAGTTGTAGATGAGTGCTATTGGCATTGATGTTTATCCAAATAAGATAATTAGGCCACCAATTAAGTTAACATGAACCATTTTTCAGTAAGCGAAAGGAATTCAGTGATGGAAAATTGGTCCAAAGGGGCGATGCATTGAACCTTGACTAGGCTTTGGAAACAACATGTTTATGGAGCATGTTTTTGTGCAATTTTTAAGTGAAAAGAAAAGACAGGGTTTAGGGTTTCGAGTGTAACAGGGCCTGTTCATTGGTTTCTTCTAGTTAGGGTTTTTTTATTTCGAAGACATGATAAATGGAACCCTTTGTTGTCTTCTGGTTTTTAATGGCGTTCATGCGTTCAAATAATTGTTGTGTTTTTTTGCCTTAAATCAGCATGCGATAAAGCTGTTTGTTGGTGTTGTTTGCTTAGCTCTGTTTTTTTTTTATCGTTCATGTGGTTGTTCCTTAGTTGTCTTTAGTTGTAGATGACTGCTATCGGCATTGATGTTTAGCCAAATAAGTTAATCAGGTCACCAATTAAGTTAGCATGGACCATTTTTCAGTAAACGGAAGGAATTCAGTTATGGAAAATTGGTCCAAAGCGGCAATGCATTGAAGCTCGACTAGGGTTTGGAAATAGCATGTTTATGAAGATATGTCTTTGAAGAGGAGCCTTGTATAGGGGATATCCATCTTTAGCATATGAACTTGGTTTCTACTGGTTCTTGCGAACTGGGTTTCTTTGTTTTTGATTGGTTTTCGTATAGAGTACTGGTGCTTGGGTTTGAGTTGGGTGGGGGTGGTTAAGGCATGCTCTTCCAATCTTAGTTCATCTTCATAGTGGGGAAACAATTTAAGACAATGATGCATGATATGTGGATATTATCCTCATAACATTGTTGGAAGTCATTTAATATACTTATTTGAGGAATATAGATGGTTATGGTTTCAAATTGTCCATGTTACGGTAAATTATTGCGGTACATTCGAAATTTCTAGCAAGAGTACCTATAAATACTGCTATGAATCCATGAATCGAGAGTTTGTAGAAATCCCATAGGTCTGAGCATTTCAGGTGTAACGGGGGTTTTAATACTCGGCATCAATAGCCAATTTGCATGCGCTTTTGCACAGATTATGGGAAATAACGCTTGTTTATCAACTGCATAGACCAATAGATCCAGCAGACATCTGGAATGATAAAACATTTTCTTTTACATCACTGTATTTTATAGTTCAGAGTGTTTTCCAATGATTCTGTTTTTGTTTTGAAGCTTTTTAGCAGTCCCAAAAACTGTTACCAGAGTTTTCCTTGACAGCGTTTGGTTCTAATTTCCATGACTGCATATGTAGTATGCTAGTTATCTGGTTCTCATCTTCATTCTTTGACATAAATCTTATGTTTCCCTGTAAGCCATATGAAATATTAAATGGGTTACTTATCGGGTAATTCATAGTGAAATATATTAAAAATAGCTCATTTTTAACCCATGTATGGACTGAGATAACATATATGATTTAACCCTATATGACATTTTTAAATTTTTAAATATCAATGTTACATTGGCATATACCTTATATTGCGCTGCAAGCTAAGATACAAATTTAACTAACTGTATCTGACAATAAATGGATACAAATTTAACTAACTGTATCTGACAGTAAATGGTTGCATTGCAGATGCTGTAGATTCTAACTGTATTTAAGATGTTTAGCTTGTGCTTTTCAGATGCTACATAAAATATTTAAACAACACCATATTTAACTTGTACTTTTTAGATTCTTTTTCAATTCATCCACGTCTTCCCTAGTAAATGTCTTTTCAGATCCTTCTTCAATTCACGCAAGTCATTCTCTATTAAATGGCCTCGAGCATTTGTGGACTAGTCGCTCAATATAGTTTGAAATCTCAATTGTTCAAAGCTAATTGAACAAGCACTCTTGGAAAAATGTTTTATAACCCTCCTCTTTATCTACTTCAATTCAAATACTAGTTTTATATGTCTGTCATAGCTAGATCTACTTTATAAACGATATATCTATCCTAGATATCTTCGATCTTTTTGTGTTCTGAAGTACAGCATTCAAGTAGATCTTGCAAGTACTAATCAGTTCGCATAATCAAGCTTGATTTATTTCCGACTTAGACTAGTACCTTGTCAGTTGTCTTAAGTGCGTTTCAGTGCACTTTTGGCCACTTTTAGCTTGTTGTTCATTCTCCAGAAAGTCATAATTTTGCATGCTACAGACACTCATGTCCACTTAGATTTGTAGTTCTAACTTTCTGATACATGCTTCCAAGTGTCCTCTGATCTCATAGATCTAACACAGTTTTCGATGCAATTCAGGAGCACTTTGTAGCTAAATTTTGCTTGTTTTTAGGATCTTTTTCTTTAGCTTGTTCCTAGGATCTTTTTAATTCGTTGTTTTTGGACAAAAAAAATGCAACCCAAGAGGCATCCCTGATCATCCACCAGTTTGATCAGTTTAGCTTGGCAAACAGGTGCTATTCCTTGCCTCTTCTGCTCAGCGTTTTCCATCGCTTACAAGTTTGGTTGTCTGCCATTAAGGACCAATAGTAAGCATTTATTAGTGCCTTTAATTGTGTTTGTAACTACCCGTGTGGGGCAGTAGATCACATTCTCTATCCTCGAGTTACGTTTTTGCATTTTTTCAGTTTCATATCTAACTTCACAAACTAATTCAAATTGCTAATCCTAGCCCATATTAAGTTACACTTACTTTGGTGCATTCAAATTAACCCTAGAAATTTTTAGTCTTCTTTTTGTGCATGTCTATATGAATGCCAACAATAATTAGATAACAGTTACTTTGGTTTCAAAAGCTGTCAATCCCTACATCAAGCAGGTTCACAATTTGACTATTGTGTTAACTTAGTTTAGTTTTACAAGTTGTTAATCCTTGCACCAAGCAGGTTCACAATTCGACACTTGTTCTTACTTTTATGTTCACCTATTTAACAAGCAAGCCAATCCTTGCTTCTGATGGGTTCACAATTTGACTTTGCTTTTGATTTCTAGTAATTAGATAATTTTCCTCTTTCATTGGTAAATTAATTCATAGTTTAGCTTACAACTCATTTCAAGTTTTGCAATCTCTTTTAAAATTTCATATCCTTTTGCCATTGGATGAATTCACTGATCTTAAAAAATATATACAAACTGTGGGCTTATATACATCTATTTTTCGGTCGGGGGCATTAGTTTCGGTTGCTGTTGAGAAATTTATCGTGGAGGCAATGTTTAACTTTATAGTTGGAAAATTTTTATATTTTTTTAATTATAAATCGGCTATTTTATTTGCTTGTGATTAGGGCCGTCCGCGGTGACGTCTGCCAATGTTACATTGGCATATACCTTATATTGCGCTGCAAGCTAAGATACAAATTTAACTAACTGTATCTGACAGTAAATGGTTGCCATTAGAGAAATTTTGAGGTCAAAAAAAGGCCTCAAAACAAAGAAAATGTAATATAAAATACAACCAATCACATTCTAGTAGATGACATCATCCCCCTTGGTGAGGTGGCATTGCATGAGTTAAGAATGCTTATTTGTCAAATTTTCTATGGTGGATGAAAACACATAGTTAACCAAGGTAGTGGTGTAAGTACTTTTAAGTCATAAAGTAAAGTACTCATAATGATAGTCTTTTCATAAAATAATATTATTGTCATTTTCGAGTAAAGTACTCATAATAAATGTCTTTTCACACTTTCACATAAAATAATATTATTGTCATTTTCAAGTGAAGTACTCTTAATTCATAAAGAAAGTCCTTTCACATTTTTTTATAAAATAATATATTATCATTTTTATGTTTTTAATTTTAAATTATATATTCACTCCATTCTATTTAATAACATAATGTCAAACTAATAAAGAATAATAATAGATTTAATAAATAATAATAATAATGCAATGTGGATTATAATAATATTATTGACATTTTACATGTAAATAAATTCTCAATTAAATCACATTATTAAATTCATGGGAAAAGTACTAAATATAAAAAGTCAACTTAAAATTAAAAAAAAAAACTCTTAAAAATGTTTTTTATTATTTAATTTCATTTGCAAGTTCAAGACAAATAAATGTTAAAGGACAATACATTTTTGGGAATTTACAATGAATCTTAGTCACATCAATGTAGTCTTATTTTATTAATTTTATTTCTAGTGAATTTTGAAAAGTAACTCAACCATGGTTATTTATATTGTGCATAGAAAATAGTGTGGGAGGTGACTTGTCATATATACCTCCCCCATAAAACCCCCAATTCATAATATTTTAATATATCTCATATTTTTGTAGTACATCTCTTAGGAGGCCCTTTTTTGACCTCAAAATCTCTCTAATGATTGCAGATGCTACAGATTCTAACTGTATTTAAGATGTTTAGCTTGTGCTTTTCAGATGCTACATAAAATATTTAAACAACACCATATTTAACTTGTACTTTTCAGATTCTTTTTAAATTTATCCACGTCTTCCCTAGTAAATGTCTTTTCAGATCCTTCTTCAATTCACGCAAGTCATTCTCTATTAAATGGCCTCGAGCATTTGTGGACTAGTCGCTCAATATAGTTCTGAAATCTCAATTGTTCAAAGCTAATTGAACAAGCACTCTTGGACAAATGTTTTATAACCCTCCTCTTTATCTACTTCAATTCAAATACTAGTTTTATATGTCTATCATAACTAGATCTACTTTATAAACGATATATCTATCCTAGATATCTTCGATCTTTTTATGTTCTGAAGTACAACATTCAAGTAGATCTTGCAAGTACTAATCATTTCGCATAATCAAGCTTGATTTATTTCCGACTTAGACTAGTACCTTGTCAGTTGTCTTAAGTGTGTTTCAGTGCACTTTTGGCCACTTTTAGCTTGCTGTTCATTCTCCAGAAAGTCATAATTTTGCATGCTACAGACACTCATGTCCACTTATATTTGAAGTTCTAACTTTCTGATACATGCTTCCAAGTGTCCTCTGATTTCATAGATCTAACACAGTTTTCGATGCAATTCAGGAGCACTTTGTAGCTAAATTTTGCTTGTTTTTAGGATCTTTTTCTTTAGCTTGTTGTTAGGATCTTTTTAATTCGTTGTTTTTGGACAAAAAAAATGCAACCCAAGAGGCAGCCCTGATCATCCACCAATTTGATCAGTTTAGCTCGGCAAACAGGTGCTATTCCTTGCCTCTTCTGCTCAGCGTTTTCCATCGCTTACAAGTTTGGTTGTCTGCCTTTAAGGATCAATAGTAAGCATTTATTAGTGCCTTTAATTGTGTTTGTAACTACCCGTGTGGGGCAGTAGATCACATTCTCTATCCTCGAGTTACGTTTTTGCATTTTTTCAGTTTCATATCTAACTTCACAAACTAATTCAAATTGCTAATCCTAGCCTATATTAAGTTACACTTACTTTGGTGCATTCAAATTAAACCTAGAAATTTTTAGTCTTCTTTTTGTGCATGTCTATATGAATGCCAACAATAATTAGATAACAGTTACTTTAGTTTCAAAAGCTGTCAATCCCTACATCAAGCAGGTTCACAATTTGACTATTGTGTTAACTTAGTTTAGTTTTACAAGTTGTTAATCCTTGCACCAAGCAGGTTCACAATTCGACACTTGTTCTTATTTTTATGTTCACCCATTTAACAAGCAAGCCAAGTTTGGTTGTATTCCTTTAAGGACCAATAGTAAGCATTTATTAGTGCCTTTAATTGTGTTTGTAACTACCCGTGTGGGGCAGTAGATCACATTCTCTATCCTCGAGTTACATTTTTGCATTTTTTCAGTTTCATATCTAACTTCACAAACTAATTCAAATTGCTAATCCTAGCCTATATTAAGTTACACTTACTTTGGTGCATTCAAATTAACCCTAGAAAGTTTTAGTCTTCTTTTTGTGCATGTCTATATGAATGCCAACAATAATTAGATAACAGTTACTTTGGTTTCAAAAGCTGTCAATCCCTACATCAAGCAGGTTCACAATTTGACTATTGTGTTAACTTAGTTTAGTTTTACAAGTTGTTAATCCTTGCACCAAGCAGGTTCACAATTCAACACTTGTTCTTACTTTTATGTTCACCCATTTAACAAGCAAGCCAATCCTTGCTTCTGATGGGTTCACAATTTGACTTTGCTTCTGATTTCTAGTAATTAGATAATTTTCCTCTTTCATTGGTAAATTAATTCATAGTTTAGCTTACAACTCATTTCAAGTTTTGCAATCTCTTTTAAAATTTTGTATCCTTTTGCCATTGGATGAATTCACTGATCTTAAAAAATATATACAAGCTGTGGGCTTGTTTTAAAATTGCATATGCTTTTGCTATTGGCTGAATTCATTGATCTAAAAAAATATATATAGGCTGTGAGCTTTGTGAATGCACATTTGATTTACTTGTCACATATACTAATAGATTAACAATTCCAATTCATTAAATTCCTAAGTTTGTTTTCCGAAAGCAATTATCCTTAGTATTTTGTTAGGGTCCACCTCCTTTGACTTTGTTTAGAAGTTAGCCTAAAGCGAGGAGTCGAGTGTTATGGTGATAGTTGTACCCAACTCATTGACTTTTTCTTAGTGAGTTGCGATTTTTCTCACTTTCATGTGCGGGTTAATATGACAACAAATTGCAAGATCAACATTCTGCAAACAATTGCGGATACTGACTATATCTCTAGTCAACTAGTAGCCAATGCCATAAGTGACATGTCAAATTCACTGCAAGTATATGCTTGTAGAGAGGTATATTACAATTGGTATAAGAGCAATCTTACAACACTTGGGTTGTATGAGATCAAAGGGAAATGATCACGTGTTTGGTGCCATTTCAAGCTAGTGAGTTTGAAATTGAATAGTTTTTACATGCCATGTGACAACAAGAATTCCTTTTCTGACCATTTGAAGAACGAATAAAAGTCATTTGATACTTTCATATGCCTTTGGTTGTATTCTAATTTTCATTACTTGGTTCTGTTGTAGTTTGTAGATATTGGAAATGAAGCTCATATTAGTTCCATCAAAGTAAGTTAATAATAATGATGATTACTAGTTAATAAAGGTGCTGCCAAAAACTGTTACCAGAATTTTTGCTTGAGAACGCCTGGTTCTAATCTTCAGGACTGCATATGTAGTATGATAATTACTTGGTTGTCATCTTTGCTATTTGACATATACCTTGTATTTCCCTGTAGCCCAGCCAAAATATTAGATGGGTTATTTATCGAGTAGTTGATAGCAAAATATATTAAAAATAACTCATTTTTAACCGATGTATGGACTGGGATAGCATATGTAATTTAACCCTATATCACATTTTTAAATTTTTAAACATCAATATTAAGTCGGCATATACCTTATATTGCGCTGCAAGCTAAGATACAAATTTAACTAACTGTATGTGATAGTAAACAGTTGCATTACAAATCCTGCAGATCCTAACTATATTTAACATATTTAAGTTCTATTTTTCAGATTCTACATAGAATATTTAAACAACACCATATTTAACTTGTAGTTTTCTGATCCTTCTTCAATTCATCCAAATCTTCCTTATTAAATGTTTTTTTCAGATCCTTCTTCAATTCGTCCAAGTCTTCCCTATTAAATGATCCCGAGCATTGTGATCTTAATTCTACATGCCAAAATTAACAAAACATCTAAATGTCAGAATATGGCACTACAACAAATATGTATGTGCTTTTATGAAAGTTTGGGGTCTTGCATCTGGATTTAATGAGCTCCACTATTCAAATATTGTGTGCTTAACACAAGTATCATTTATTATGTTCCCGACATCTGTTTTTTGGTCAAGGGCATTAGTTTGGGTTGCTGTTGATAAATATATGGTGGATGCAATGTTTAACTTTAGACTTGGAAAAATTTCTTTTTTTTTTTAATTGTTAATGGGTTTTCTTAATCGTTTCTAGCTGGGGTCTTTCAAGACATAGGAATGCTCTAAGTAAATGGCCTTGCACCTGCATTTGGAAGGAAATTCTTGCTAGTCTGTATATATTCAGAGTCCATTTAGAGTAACGCACTAGGGAAGCCATGATCATACTCTTGAAACTGTCAGTTATGTTCATTGGGAAAACAATAATAAAAATATAATGAAATAACTAACAATCATTGTGCACAAGCATTAACATAATTTTCGAAGGGACATTTAGGAGATTAGAATATTCATTTAGAGAAATGGAGTTTTAATTAATTGTAACAGAACTTCAATATTTTTAGGTACTTTGAAGACATATGAACTTGAGCATCAACAAACATCCCAACATGGCATGATGATGGATATTTTGGTATAGCAAAAAGGACAAATTAGGGGGTTGGAAGAAGAGTGCGCTAAGCTCAAGGCAATCATCTTTTCACTTAGCGAGGATTCCTCTTCTTTGATAGCCAATTTGAGCAGCTTTGTTGGCTGTGCTCGCATCAAATGCAAAGAAGAAGAAATGGTTCTTCAACCTCATATCGAGTCATCCTTCATAATGTATTGCCACTATTGCAGCAGCAAGGATAAACTAGCTTGGTTTCCTGCTGTTGAGGGGTCTATTTTTTATTTTTCCTTCTGGGATCCTTAATTTTTTGTTTGTTTTGATTTGCTCTGTAATTCAAGATAAGATGCACATAATATCAAACCCTTTAGGAGGGTTTACTCAATATAGAAACAGGGGTTTTAATACTCGCCATCAATACCCAATTTGCATATTTCCATTTGAGATTTCTTTTGTGTATTGTCATCAACGAAATACATATGCTTTGGTGCAGATTATGGGAAATTATGCTTGTTTATCAACTGCATAGACCAATAGGTCCAGGATGCATCTGCAATAATAAAACATTCTCTTTTGCATTATTGCATTTTATACTTCAGAGTGTTTTTCAATGATTCTGTTTTTGTTTTGAAGCTTTTTAGCACTCGTAAAAACTGTTGCCAGAATTTTCCTTGAGAACATCTGGTTCTAATCTTCAGGACTGCATACGTAGTATGATAATTATCTGGTTCTCATCTTTACTATTTGACATATACCTTGTATTTTTCTGTATGCCATCCGAAATATTAAATGGGTTATTTATGGGGTAATTCATAGCGAAATTTATTAAGAATAACTTATTTCTAACCCATGTATGCACTGAGATGGCATATATAATTTAACTCTTATGACATTTTTAAATTTTTAGACGTCAATGTTAGGTTGCCATATACCTTATATTGCGCTACAAGCTAAGATACAAATCTAACTAGCTGTTTCTGACAGTAGACAGTAGCATTAGGGACAAGGGAAGTGTCAAACTTTCAGTTATCCTTTTTAAGTATATGCTAAGTTCTGCACAATGTTAGTCCTTAGTTTCTTTCAGCTGTAGTGTTGTCAGAGTCACATTCCCATAATAATTTATTTTAAGATTTTGAAGATATTTTTTGTGAAATGTAAATCTTGGTTTTTGTATAGATATATGCATAACATATCAACAGGTTGAGTGTGCCTGTGTTTATGTATGGACTGAGATGACATATATAATTTAACCCCATATAGCATTTTTAAATTTTTAAACATCAATCTTAGGTCGGCATATACCTTATATTGTGTTGCAAGCTAGGATATAAATCTAATTAACTGTATCAGACATTAGACATTTGCATTAGAGAGAACATAAGTGTCAAACTTTCAATTATCCTTTTTAAATGTGTGCTAAGTTCTGGGCAATGTAAGTCCTTAGTTTCTTTCAGCTGTCCTGTTGTCAGAGTCACATTTCCATAGTAACTTATTTTGAGATTTGCAAGATATTTTTTGTTAAATGTAAATCTTGGTTCTCATATGGAGTTATGCATATCATATCAACAGATTGATTGTGCTTGTGTTCTTTTGAAGCAGTCTGCAAAGATCTGAGATTACTCATGTTTCTGCATTTTCTAAAGACCTGCAGTTACACATGTTTCTGCATTTTGTAAATGTTGAAAGTTCAAGGAATTTCATTTGATTAATAGATGGTTCAGTTTTGCAAGATACATTTTTCTGATCAAATTATTCAAATCTAAGTTCTGTGTATATGGCTGGACAGACCAAACTTTTTCTGATCAAACAACTGCAATCTAACTTCTCTGTGTATGTTTGGATGTAGAAAACATTGTCTTTTTCTCTTATTAAGATTGGGAGGAAATCGTGTGCTTTTCATCCCTTTTGGAAGTACAGATTTATTTTCCTTTATTTAATTCTCCAAAACAGAAACCTGACTGTGTATGCTTGGCCCAATGACAATGCTTTCTGTCTAACTTTAGTTATCAAATTCATGTTTCTTCAAGGCAAGAAGGTGGGAGAATCTGTTTAGGGGACCTGCTGTGGCCAATTTTTGGGGAGCAGCAGAGGATGGGACATGAGTTCTCCCCTAAGATCTCATGGCGATGGCAAGATACTAAGATTCTGTGTTCTGCTGTCAACCTCATGCTCCCAAGGATCAAGCCAGCCTTGGGATGGGATTCACCTCATGGCAGGAATACTTGCATATTCCTTAAAGTTAATTCATAGTGGAATAGATTAGAAAAGTCATCCTCTGCAGAAGAAGTAGTGTATTCCTTTGCAAATAGAAGATTGTTATAGAAAATAATGTCAAAGAACTTGAATATTGGAGAAAGATGATTCAAAACAATGATTGAATATTTAGGACCTAATTTAGTCCTGCAGTAGCAAATATTGATATTAGTCTTCAAATACTTGAATCTTGAACCCATGCGCGCACAAATTTAGAAGATATAAAAAGATGCCAAGTCACAAAATATGCTTGTGAGTCACATCTATTCAACTTCAACATTGCTAAAGTTCATTGTCAATCATTTGAATTTACAAGCAACTTCTGTTACAGTTTCATATTCTGCTTTCATGGAAGAAAATACACTTGCAAGAGCCACTAGCTGGCAATGTTGCCGACATTGCACTTGCTTTTGCTATGATTTGCAACGACACAAACCCTGTGCACATGAACCAGCACCTAGCCCATATCTCGTATTAAAAACCTTGAACTAAACATAGAAAAACACCTTGAAATTGGACCAGAGGAAGTTCGCCATTGCCACCGAATTTGACATTTGAGCTACAAGAACAACAGGTGAATTGCAAAAACGCAATGTTCTGATAGCCAATGTCTTTCCAAATTGGCACCTACAAAAGAAAAAGGACGACTGACATAGATCCCACAGTTGCTAGAAGCACAATTACAAAAAACTTATGCATATGAATAGGAAACTAGCCCATAGGTCGCATTGAACATTTCAAGCGAAGCACAATAAAATCATCTTGAAAACAAAAAAAACATAACTATGGAATTAGGTTTTCCAATCAACTTATGTCATAGATCGATGATTGAACATAGCATTGTTGTTGGCATTTGTAATGATCTGTACAACATATGCAATTCCTTTACAAGATATATATAGTAAACAAACTATGCTCTTTATCGTGTCATAATTTTTACTTATGTTATCCTAGCTACAAGGTCGAGCTACTTATAGTTGTATATGTCATTGCATTGTCTCTTTATTTGTCAAAATGGCTTGTGTAAATAGCTCTTTTGCTTGCGCACATCCCATTGTCATATCGTTACCAACACATAGAGTATTTGTAATAAGTCCTATATGAAAACAACTTACTAATTAGAAACAATACATGGGCTTATTGTTGTAATCGTTGTAATTAGCATTGTTATTGCAATTGCTATGCTTATTGTCATATAAAATGCATATACAATATTAGAGAAATACATATCAATCTAGCTACAGACTTTATGGAAACTATATTCATAAAGTTGATATTTATTACATACTAACATATGATATCTAAAAATATGTTTTAATACAAGTTTACTAGTCATATTTCCATAATATATAGCAAATAACTTGCAACTACTGACCTAGTGGTGGTGGTGATTTAATGCAGATTAAGCAGCTAAAATCTTCTGATCCCAAATTCCGCTTTCATCGATTCAATCTCAATGACATGAGAAAAACTAACAACAAGAAACTTGAAACTGACCCTAGGTCGCTATGTAAAAAAATGATTTTAATTGTGTGTTTAATTATAAAACATTTCATAAACATTGATTCTTTTTAAAGTTTGCAAACATGCCTTAATTAAATGCTAAGTGTTCTATTATTTTGCCAACTACTTAGTTAATTTTTATTTGTTCCTTGTATCTGATATGATAGAACTTTCAAATGCTAAATTGGCTTAAATTTGTTCCATTTTTTCCTTGCATTTGTATTGTTCGTTTCAATTACATGTTCGGATCCGGGAATAATTCCTGGTTTCTTAACTGTGGGAAGTACTTGGGCATAGCCCTAAAACTCATTGTGAGAAGTACCACAGGAACCCTGGAGTAGCTGGCTCTTTGAGAGGACCTGCCAGTGAAATGGGCAACGACCCCTACCTGATTGACTAGTCCACATCCGTAAGGTGAACCAAGAGCTATCGTTCGTGGCAAAGCGGTTAGCAGTTTTACCTGCGCCGTGAAGTGAGGGGTATTTCCCCAACATGCAAGCCGTCAGATATCATTGGTATGTGAGTGAACTCCTTGAACCTTTAGGAAGACAAGCATACCTGGGGTCCATTTCTTTTCTCAACTAAAAAAACGCAAATTACATTTATCTACCTCCAAATCAATCCATGAATCCAGATCTAGCCCTATTACAAATCCATATCCAGATCTTGATTCATTGCAAATCTAAAACCATTGTTGATGCATTATATATCCATTCCATTGTCAATCACTCTTGCAATGTCATAGATCAATTGCAACCATGATAACCAAACTTGATATTACATATTGATCTTCAAAGTGATGGCAAGCTTCTATGCTATTTGCTTATTACTGCATCACATTTCTTTAGCGATAGCCATATGTTACCAACAATAAGCATATATGGAGTTATAATTAGCGTGCCAATCCACCACATCTATTAATACAAAGTTACATCTAAATGCATTATGCAAATGAAGTTTATGTGTCAGCAATTGTTTCATATAAAATTATAACAAAATTGAAGATAGTAAATATTTTTTTGATAACCCATTATTATTATACTTTAAATCATTGTCAAAACATTGGCAGTGTCAATTGCAAACATTTTTAAAACCCTGGTTTTTGGAGCCTTCCCTTTATTCCAATAGACGCCAATGTCAATTGCAACCTTCTATTGCTATTGCATTTCATCATTGCTAGTGGCTTTTTGAAATTTTTAAACTCATGTGAAGAGATATTTTATGCAATAACTAGATGCATTTATAAAGTTGTGAAAATTAAGAATTCTATGCACTAGCCCATGTCTCCTCTTGAATTGTTATTCTTATGAAATGCTACATTTTTCATCTTCAATTTCAAAGACTAATTGATTTGTTTTTCCCTTCTATTGCATGTTCTTGCTTGCAGTTCAAGTGACTAAATCTAGTTGATTGGTCAATATGTTAAGATCCATGCACTTGCAACCTGGTGCTTCAGAAGTCTTATCAACAAAAGACAAAGTTGATGATGCAATTGATATTGCACTGTCAAAAAATCATTTGCTACGGTTAGAAGCTGTCCATTTCCAAAATGGAGATTGCTTGTTCGATTCATTTGCCGTTCTTTTGCATTTTTGATACACATCAATAGAGATAAGAGAAGCAATTGTTAACCATTTCTCCCATCAACTGGCTCAAGGAGATCCTGTTGCAATATCTTCATCAAACTTGGAACTTTCCCCTGGTTATTTGTTTCAGCTACATGGTTTAAAAGACAAGAATCTTTATCTACAACTGATGTCTCAGTTAGCTTACACTTCAGATAATGACACTGCCTGTGGATTATGGGGTGATATATTTTGCATAAAATGGTTTGCAAATTGGTTGAATGCACCTGTCACTGTTTGGTCTTTCTCAACAAAAAGAAGATATCTCTACTTCAATTCCACTCTTCCTGGTTACTGCTATAATATTTTGTTTCATGATCATGTACCTTCTGCTGGTCACTTTGAACCATTGTTAACTTGCAAATCATGTGTCATTGAAAATATTGCGATTCAGGAATTATCAATTGACATATTCAACAAATCTTGTCCAGAGACTTGGACAGAGATTCAACGTTTTAGACAAATACTTATACAACAAGACTTTGACATCTTGTCAACCATTCAAGGTCATTGTTCTGACTCTTTGTTTGAATCGATTTCAAAGTTGTCTAACATCTTTGACATGAGTAACCTTCGAAAGACAATAGCCCAAACCTTCTTCAATTGCATACAATCCAATGACAATAGAGCATTGAAATGTCTGTCTACATACTTGCCATTGTCTATGGTGAATGAAACTTGTACTGTTTCTATTTGGCAAACATTTGTCTTAAAGTTGGTTGAGCCTTTTAGCATTGGACATATAGAAGGTTGTAAATTTGCAATTCAATGGATGTGCGAGATGTTGAGAATAAATATTTTCATTTTGGACACATGTTCTTGCAATGTTCAGGACCAATATCAATTAACAAAAAGATCTACAAAAGACATTTTTCTGTTGCAACATGAAACATGCAATGGTCATTTGCATTTCCATCCACTAGTTAAAAAAAAATTTCATATAGGTTCTTTCAACAACGAAACAACAATGTCAATTGACTTGTACATTGATGCAAATAATAACAACAAGATCAACCAATCTAAAATTCCATCCACTCATAACATCAATAGCACATATTCAATAGATACACAAACACAACAAAAAAGAAAAACAGGTGACAATTTACAAAAACATTGTGAAATGAAAAAACAAATGATACAGAATACAAAGACATTGGACATAAAAAAAATATGCCTAGTATCAATGTAGACTGCGTCGATGAAAATATCAATATACTGGGGCACAATGCAAAGCAAGCATTCAAGAACCTTCGCTCAACAAAAAATCATATGCGTTTTGCAACAATGGAAGATTCGAAAAAACAAACACAAAAACAAAAGATAGAACAAGCCAATATCAAGCAATCAGAAATTCTTTCTAGTCATAATGTCAATAGAACATATCCAATAGATATACAAAGACGTCAAAAAAAAAACAGATGACAATTTACAAAAACATTGCGAAATGAAAAAACAAATGATAGAGAATACAAAGACATTGGACACAAAAATAGCTACGTCTGACATCAATTTAGACTTGTGCGAAGGAAATATCGATATGCTTAGGCATAATGCAAAGCAAGGATTCAAGAACCTTCGCTCAACGAAAAGTGATATGCGTTTTGCAGCAATGGAAGCTTTCAAAAAACAAAAGGAAAAGCAAAAAGCAGAAGAAGCCACTATTCAATATTTAAAAGCAATTGAAGATACGCCTACAAATGCATGTTGCATATGCAACCGCTTGAATTTTAGAAAATACATTCGTCGTATCAGTGAGAAAACGCTATTTTCATTAAACTCATTGCCTTGGATGGATATGCCAGCTTCTTTTGCAGTTGACCTATACATTTGCAAATTTTGCAAAAAAAATGTGTCCAATAGAGAGATTCCTGTATTTGCGGTTCCATTAAATATTCGACGTAACACTCCATTGGCATCTGTAGATGTGTTAACGCCATTGGAAGAACGCCTTGTGTCTCCAAGAATTGCATTTTCCCAAATACGTCAACTTGGTTACAAACGAGCTCAATTAGGCTTGACTGGTGCAATTATAAACGTCCCCTCGTCTTTGGACAAGATACAAAAGGTTTTGCCAAGAAACCTTGATGATGACATGACTATTGGAATTATGTTGAAACGAAGATTGGAATACAAAAATGCTTACATCTCTGGCAATGTGCATCCTAATATTGTCATGGCTGCATCGAAAAGCCTTTGTACTAGAGATCTTTACAAATTAGAAAAAATTTGTATCGTTCCTAATTGGGAGTCAAAGTTCACAGAGCTAGCAACGAAACAGGCCATTGACTTTCCATTTGACAATTCCACTGACGACGAAAACAGCTCCACAACTTCGGATAAAAGCAGTAAGAACATTTCCGATGTAGAGTTTGATCCAACAACTGAAACATTGGTCCATGGTTATGATGAAACACATGTTATTGACGATTTGTCTACCAAGCTTCTAGAAATTGCACCTGCTGAAAACCAAAAGCCTCTAGGAATTTTCCAGGACAAATTCTCTGAGGAGCTTAATTTTCCAACACTTTTCTATGGATGCAGTCGGCCAGATGACATCTAGAATGTTGATGTATATGCAACTTCGGAATGTATTTCACATAAATGTATATTGTATTCCTATAGAGATGTTATTATTCCTCTATACGGAAGTGTCGTCATTTATATTGTAAGTGTCGTAACTTATACTTGATGGGTTATTAGACCACCTTGTTGGGGTCGGCCCTGTATAAGTCATGTGGGTCGAAGGGTTATTAGACCACCCTATTGTGGGTCAGCCATGTGGGTGAAAGGGTTATTAGACCACCCTATTGGGGGTTGGCCCAGTCAGCATTATGTTATGTGGTTAAGTTCGAGCCTACATGAGTTAGGTAAAAAGGCAAGTCAAGTCAAGTATAAATAGAGTGTGGGAGGCACTCTATTTGCTCACTCACTTCTCACTCATGCACTCAAGGAGGAGTGGCGCACTTATGGAGGAGGAGGATTTGCTGCTAGGTTATGTCTATCTCTCATGGTTGGTTGTATCATTGCTCTATCTATCTCTGAGGAAGTTATTGGGGTTTTTCACCTTTATGGTTTTCCCCAAGTAAATCTTTGTGTCTCTTGTGTGCTTGCATTATTGTCTCCATGATTGATATGTTGTAGATATGTTGTACATGTTGTTCTCTCAGTTAAGATCCTAGATCAGATTGAAGTAAATTTAGAAAATTTAACATGGTATCAGAGCTAGCCTGAAAGAAGGCATGATATGGCATGTATGACATTTGTTGCACTTACGATGCTAGGGCTTGATATAGTAAAAACCAGTCATCGTAGCACTTTCGCTATAAATCCGTTTTGGAAAAGTTTTCGGATCTGAAATCTTTACAGGTTGAAGATTAAATCTCCAGGTATCTTATGTCCAAAGGACAACCTCTAATTCGTTGTACTTTGTGATTTATGATCTGTACAATATAGGGTTTCTACCTATTCCAAATCTGAGTCAAAATCAGGTGACCTTGGGAAAAAGGTCATAACTTGGGCTAGGAAACTCCAAATGAAATTTTGTAAACGGTGACAGGTAGTACATAGACTGTAATATCGCAGAAAATGTTTTTAGAGGCCGAAGATGAACCAGTGACACGTGGAACGCCGTACAAGTGCACTCTCCTGTATTATCCCATAAAAAGGTCACATTGCGACACTTGGCATAACTCTCTCTCAGAGAGTCCAATTGAGGTTAGACCTGTCAGGATGGAAATATGACAGGGAGAGATATCTCAGAAAAAGTTTTCATAGGCCGAAGCTCAAACAGTGACACGTGGCACGCCGTACAAGTTCGCTCTCCTGTATTATCCCAAAACAGGTCACGTTGCGACATTTGGCATAACTCTCTCTCAGAGAATCCAATTGAGGTCAGACCTATCAGGATGGAAATATAACAGGTCAGGCTATCTCAGGAAAAAATTTCAGACCCTGTGGATCAAAAATTTCAGAGTTACACCAGAAACAATCAGGTACATATTTCTGTCAAAACAGAATTATTTTTGAGTACCTTCATTCATGGCTTCCAGAATTTAGGGCTTTGCAGAAAGTTGGAATTTTGGTAATCGGAGACCACGGCTGAATGCTACTCATCAAAATAAAAATTTAGAGACCAAGATCAGAATTTTTGGTTGGGCAGAAGGTCGGGCTTGATCAAACCCTAGTTCGGGACTTTGATCAGAAAAGTGGAAAATTAAGGCTTCTGTAAAAATGGGAATTTTTGAAATCTGTGACCACGGCTGGAAGCTCCTCAGAAAAATAGAATCTTAGAGCTTTGGATCAAACATTTTGATTGGGCAGAAGAGTGGGATTCATCAAACCCCAGTTCAGGGTCACATCTAGTGAATCCAGAAGTTTCAAAGACAAAATTGAGGAGTGAAACTTTGCAGTTTTCAAATTCTGAATATACCAGCTTGATAAACTCATCAAGGCGCATATTTCTATCCTTTCAGAAGGTTGAAATTCAAATTTTGAATTTTTGGGGGTTCTCTGACAAACCCATATCCAGCTCCAGGTCCAGTTCTTGCAAATGAAGTGGATTGGGTTAATCCTAGAAGAAGATGGATTGGTCACCTGCATAAGTGAAGAAGTTCCTGTTTCAGAGGGAGATGAGGCTAAGGCTTTACATAAGGAGATTACAAGCGATCTCGACAGGTATGACTCATCGAGGTATGTTTTGATATTTGTTCATAATTAATTTTATGGTATGATTGTCTTCATGTTATTACGGTTAGTACAATATTGATTTTAGACTTGTCATATCACCTTAATAAAATTATGAATGCACGATAGAAAATATTCATTGATTAGGGTGTTGACACTTATGATTGTACTAATGCATTATGGTGTTGTATGAGGCTTATGTTGTCTACTAACATGAAAGGTACACCAAGAAAGACAAATCATGTTCCAGTTCAAGAACATATGATCATGATGACATGAGGATAAAGACTCATCCATTGTCATGGATCTCATAGAAGATCAATTTACGAGGTATGTATAACTTGGTTTTATAATGGCTAACCTATGAGATATACAGGTCACTAGCACAAGTCATTGAAGAAGAACAAGAAGACATCATGTGAGTATGTTAGACATAACTAACTAGCATGCTAATCCAGGTATGTTTTTCCTATATCAAGCTAGATTCATACCTTGGGTTAGGATCTTATACTGTTGTTGATAATGATTATTCATGAAGTCATAGGTTTGAATAATCATGGTTGTAGGCATATTATGTTTCTTACCATAATTGATGATATGACTAACCAGAAGAATCATGAAGGTATAGGTTTGAATAATCACAGGTTTTATGCATCATATTATATCTCTTATCTTGATTGATGGTCCAACTAACCCGAAGAGTCATAGGTTTGAGTAATTACAGGTTTAGACATGTTATGTTTCTTATGATTTGACTAACCATAAGAATCCTACATAAACCTTGAATGCTAATGCTTATTATTTTTTTGAAATGATCATGATTATACATGCTTGAGATTATTGTGTTTTAATAGTATAATGAATGTATGATTTTATATGAGTTCACAAGGATAACACAATCATGATACTAATAAGCATGCATAGGGACCAATGATGAATATGAACAGGTAATTCAGGAAGAAAAGATCAAGAGGGAGTACACTCCAGTGGTTTATGCAAGGATGCAGATATTCAGAGGGAGTTGACCATCTCTCTACATTCCACAACAGAAAGGTGTAGAAGAAGCTACTGCAGATTAGGACTCCAACAGCTCCTGCAAGAAAGCAAAGACTCAAAGGGAGTCCACCCAACGAACAAACAAAGATAAGTATTTTAATTATCATTTCTTGCATATGTGTTTGTTTAAATAAAATTGTTCAATGATGTATATGCTCATGTTCCTAGACTTAGGATATGTATTGTGCATATTATAATAGTTGCATTGATGAACAGTATACTACTAATTTACATGGGTAAGTGGCCTATGGCACTGTACAACATTCCATTGCTACTTATCTAGAATGAAACCTCTTTGCTGACATGTTGGGAGTTGTGCACACTCTTAACAATGTTGTGGTAGAGATTGGAAGGCATCTAGAAAGTTATGGGATATGGATAAATGTTGTATTGAAGCATTGGCTAAGATAATTGCATGACTGTACGACATATTTCTTTATGTGTAAGAATTTGTTCTGAAAACTATGAGATGTTTTCTAATCATGCAATTTAACTTGTTGTGTAGGAAAGATCATATGCCGTCTCCTACAAAAGAAGAACTACAACATTTGTTCCAGCAACAAAGATATCTATTGAAGATATTGAAGATATTGAAGTTCCCAGGATCTGGGATGGAATGCCATGATCCGTCGATCATGAAGAATGATGTTTGGGATGTAGTCCCAAGACGTGAAGGGAAGTTTGTTATGACTTCCAAATGGAACTATCAGATCAAGCATGTTGCAGATGGCAGCATTAAGAAATATAAAAGTAATGAAATAGAAGATGCACCAGATGGATTTCAAGACAGCATGGTGCAGTCATATATGTGTGCAGAACTTGGTGAAGATAGATTGATTTCTAACACACAGCGGAAGCTTGCTGTCGAGTTCGAGATGAAGAACTTGGGGATGATGCACTATTTGTTTTTGGCATGGGGGTGTGGCAGAGTGCAGATGGAATCTTCCTTGGACAAGGGAAGTATGCAGTAGAGATCCTGAAGAGGTTCGGGATGATGGATTGCAAGGCCATGACCACACCTATGGCATCGAACCTAAAGTGTATGTGTGATGCTTCAGATGAGCCGATTGATATCACTATGTATCGTCAGATGATTGGGTCCTTGATGTACCTAATGAACACGAGACCAGATATTTGATTTGCTGTGAACACATTAAACTAGTTCCTGATGGATCCGAGGAGTGTTCACCTGATTGCTGTAAAACATGTTCTGAGGTACCTGAAGGGTACAGTGGATTATGGGCTCAAGTATGAAGCAAATCAAAAGTTTAACCTGCAGGGTTATGTTGATTCAGATTGGGCTGGCAGTGCTGCAGATAGGAAGAGCACATCTGGGTGTTGCTTCAGTATGGGATCATGTGTGATCTCTTGGTTTAGCAGGAGGCAGTCCTGCGTAGCACTGAGTACAGCTCAGGCTGAATATGTTGCAGCCTGTTCAACTAGCTGTGAGGAAGTATGGCTTCAGAAGCTATTGTCTGAGTTATTTGATCTCCCATTGGATGTTACTGGTATCTTCTGTGATAACCAGAGTTGTGTAAAGCTATCCGAGAACCCAGTGTTTCATGACAGGTCGAAACACATAGAGATCAAATATCACTATATCAAGGATATGGTGCAGAGAGGAGCTGTGAAGCTCCTGTATGTTGCAACGGACGAGCAGATTGCAGATGTACTGACGAAGCCACTAGCCTGGGTAAAGTTTGAGTACTTCAGAGGGAGGCTTAGCATTCTTCAGATCGAGGACACTTTGAGGAAGAAGTGATGGACACATTTGCTGAAGCCATTCCAAGCATGTTGGAAGGAGGATCCTTCACATGGCTGTGGATGTAAGCGCTGGATGACGAACATCAGGATGATGTTCTGGTTTCTGCTTGGATATGATCAGGTGGATCATTTTATGTAAGTATTTACGCATCATGTTGGATGCTGGATATGATCAGATGGATCATTTTTATGTATGTATGTACGCATCATGTTGATGCTGGATATGATCAGTTGGATCATGTGTATGTATTTTGTATATGCATCATGTTGGATGCTGGATATGATCAGATGGATCATTTTTATGTATGTATGTACGCATCATGTTGATGCTGGATATGATCAGTTGGATCATGTGTATGTATTTTGTATATGCATCATGTTGGACGCTTGAACCATGTATCTGTACATGTATCAAGTGGATACATTGTATGATTAGGTGGATCATGTATGGTGATATGTATCATGTATTTGTATTTGTATCAGGTGGATACATTGTATGATCAGGAGGATCATGTATGATGATATGTATCAGGTAGATACTTGGTATGCATCAGGTAGATGCATTGATGATCAAGTGGATCATGTATGATGACATGCAGCAGCATGTTGCAGTGATGATCAGGATGATCATGGATGATGAGCTTCAGGATGTTGCTCCAGATGACATGCAGCAGGATGTTGCAATGATGATCAGGATGATCATGGATGACGAGCTTCAGGATGTTGCTCCATATGACATGCAGCAGGACGTTGCAGTGATAATGATCAGGACGATCATGGATACATCAGGATGATGTATGGTGAGTATCAGGTTGATAATCTATGGCCGTGGATCAGGTTTTGCTCTGGGAGGACATGTAATTCGGTGCCCTGGGAGATCTGCAGATAGTCTTTCGAGATTTTTCCTATGGCATGTAATAGCGCCCTGGGTTATCTGGCAGATGCTCTTGCGAGGTTTTGTCCTATGGCATGTAATAGCGCCCTGGGAGATCCGATAGGTTGGGCTGTGTGCCCGTAATCAGTCCTAGGATGCTCTTGCGAGGTTTTGCCATGACCACATATAATAGCGCCCTGGGAGATCCTACAGGTCGGAGTTGTGTACCCGTAACATCCTGGGATGCTCTTTCGAGGTTTTGTGGTGGAGTCACATGTAATAGCGCCCTGGGAGATTCTACAGGTCGGAGTTGTGTACCCGTAACATCCTGGGATGCTCTTTCGAGGTTTTGTGACGCACGTAATAAGTCCTGAGGATTCCACAGTATGGCCAGTGATGATGAAGACCTGCAGGTGGTGGGCCTACATCTAGTATGAAAAAGGACTGGCTCTGTAGAACTTCCTATGACGAGTAGATTCAGAGATTGATTGAGATAGCAGTAGCAGTGACGATGATGATGACTCGATGACGATTATCCAGTGACGATTATCCAGAGAAGATGACTTGTGCTAGAAGAACTGTGCTGAGAAATACCTTCCTAGTTAAGAGGGAGTGTTGATGTATATGTAACTTCGGAATGTATTTCACATAAATGTATATTGTATTCCTATAGAGATGTTATTATTCCTCTATACGGAAGTGTCGTCATTTATATTGTAAGTGTCGTAACTTATACTTGATGGGTTATTAGACCACCTTGTTGGGGTCGTCCCTGTATAAGTCATGTGGGTCGAAGGGTTATTAGACCACCCTATTGGGGGTCAGCCATGTGGGTCAAAGGGTTATTAGACCACCCTATTGGGGGTCGGCCCAGTCAACATTATGTTATGTGGTTAAGTTCGAGCCTACATGAGTTAGGTAAAAAGGAAAGTCAAGTCAAGTATAAATAGAGTGCGGGAGGCACTCTATTTGCTCACTCACTTCTCACTCATGCACTCAAGGAGGAGTGGCACACTTATGGAGGAGGAGGATTTGCTGCTAGGTTATGTCTATCTTTCATGGTTGGTTGTATCATTGCTCTATCTATCTCTGAGGAAGTTATTGGGGTTTTTCACCTTTATGGTTTTCCCCAAGTAAATCTTTGTGTCTCTTGTGTGCTTGCATTATTGTCTCCATGATTGATATGCTGTAGATATGCTGTACATGTTGTTCTCTCAGTTAAGATCCTAGATCAGATTGAAGTAAATTCAGAAAATTTAACATACAAGCGGTATCGACATCAGCAAATATTCCAATGGGAGCTACAACATGAAAGTATGGCCTTTGAAGCTCATTCTACAAACTTGTTATTTAAGACGGTCAAAGTATTGATACAACAAATTTCTAATGCTGCATGGATATCTATTCACATAGGTGAATTGAAAGGGAAAAAACTAAAAGCAAAATATGTCAAGTCACAAAACAATCTTCAAAACATTGTAAAGTCTCCAATTGCATTTCGTACCTTGAAAACTATTCGAACATCTCCAGTCTATTTTGAAAACATGAGAAAATATATTTTTTCAATGGTTAGGCAACTAGGTCCACCAACTTTCTTTGTTAGCTTCACGTCTACAGAACATATATGGAAACCATTGTGCAATGCTTTACAACACCTTCAAAGAAAAAATGATACCAATTCAACATTATTTCCCTCACAAAATGATATCGATGCTTTGATTAGAAACCATCCTGTCATTTGCAGTTGCTATTATAGACACAAAATGAACTTGCTGAAGTCATTGATATTGAAAAACAACTCTCTCTTTGGAACCGTCAATGATTACTTTTTCACAACTGAATTTCAACAAAGAGGAAATGAACATGATTATGGTCTTCTTTGGATTGAGAATGCACCAGTATATGGTAAAAATACTAAGCATGAAATAACAACTTTTGTTGATAAATATATTTCAACAGATTCTTCTTTGCTTACTGAAGAATTAAAAAAGATTCAAACCCATCAACACACACGTGCATGTAGAAAACATCGACGTTCTAGTTGCAGATTCTGATTTCCTATGTTTCCGATCGATGCTATAATAATTTTAGAACCCATTGACAATGAACTGAAGAATCTTGATGAAAAAACAAAACTCCTTACTTCTGCTCTTGAATCTAAGCAATATGGAAAAAACGTATGCTTTGAATCATTTCTTGAAATGTTGAATTTGGACAAAGACAGCTATATTCTGCTGCTACGTTCCTTGATTAACCAACCCACCCTACTGCTAAAAAGACATCCATCCGATATTTGGATAAATCCATTTGCAAAGAACATTCCAAATTTGTGGAAAGCAAATACTGATGCTCAATTCATTTTAGATGCTTATGCTACGGCAACATATGTAACTTCATATATAACAAAACTAGACAGATCTATGACAAAGGCATTAAAAAAGATCAAGGAAGAGTCAATTGCAAACAAATCTGGACAGCTCGAAACAATACGCAAATTAGGAAACACGCTCTTAAACATGCAACAAATGTCAATTAGACAAGCGGTCCATATTATTCTCTCTTTGCCTTTGCATTCATCATCAAGAAAAACAATCTTCATCAACACTGCTCCTGACAATAAACGAGTTGTTGCCTTGAAAAAACCATCTCTATTGAAAAAAGAATCAGATGAATCTGAAGACATACTTTTTCCTTCAATAATAGATAGATACATTCAACATCCTAATGAACTTGAAACTCTTAGTCTTGCTGAACATGCTTCCTTTTATTGCTTCATAGACGGAAAAACAATCAAAAGAAACAGGCCATGCATTATTCGATATATTCGATATAGACAAGAAAAAGATCCAGAAAACTTCGCACGGGAGAAGCTATTGCTTTTTGTCCATTTTAGACACCTACACAGTTTTCTAACTCATTCGCTCCAAAATTGGACAGAAGCATATGAGAAATACAAGTCACAAATATCAATTATTGAGCAAAGATTTTTCCCTAAGGCAACAAGCAAATGGGGTGACCTTGACATTGCAAAGGATATTGTCGAAACACAATTGGAAGTTGCTAATTCATCTAAAGCAACATCAGAACTCATGTATTATGCCATGGCTTTTCAAAAAATTGATATCCATAATGATCTTGTTCATAAAAAAAAACTAGTTTGCAACAAGACCTAAACATTTGCAATTTGAAAGAAAAACCTTTTCTCCCTAACATGGAACAATATATTGCAACAAGGAGAAACGTAAACAATGAACAACAGTCTATAGTAAAAGAGATTGTTACTAGAAAAAAAACCAACCCTTCCAAGCCAATACACTTATTCCTAACAGGAAGTGCTGGTACAGGGGAAAACACACTGCAAAAGCTCTTTTCAATGCTCTTGTTTTGTTGTATGATAAAGCACTTGGAAGTGACCCATTGAAAAGAAAAGGGTTCATTGCAGCACTTACTGGAAAAGCAGCATACAATGTTGATGGCATCACTGTCCATTCTGCTTTTAAACTTTCCCTGAATTCTGGCAACTTGCTCCCATTAAGTTCAAATACACTAGATATTCTTGCAAAAGACTTTGATCAACTTCAAGTGTTGTTGCTTGATGAAGTGTCTTTAATAGGTTCGCATATGCTTTATAACATGACAAACGTATGCGCGAAATCAAGCATTCTCCAACAAATCCATTTGTAAATGTTGATGTCATCTTCTGTGGTGATTTATTTCAAGCTGAACATGTACATGATTCTTGGATTTTTGAATTTGTCGAAAAGTTCCCATATAGTTTTTGGCTTGATGACATAAAATATTATGAACTTACAAAAGTTGTTAGACAAGAAAATGACATTTTCATATCAATTTTAAATAGAATCAGAAAAGGCCTACAATCAACTAGCGACATTCAATATTTAAATGCACATTGCCATAGACCAGCACCTATTGATCCAACATTTCCATTCTTGTATTATCGAAACAAAGATGTCGATTTCCATAATTCAAAAATGTTGTCATATGTAGAAACAGAAGCATTCACATTCATAGCATACGACAACAAAATTGATGAAGCTGATGTCAATTATGAATGGCAAAAAATGAATCAACTTCCCCAATCAATTGTATTGAAAAAAAACATGCTTGTTGAATTGATTGGTGGAAACTATTTCATTGAAGATGGACTTGTAAATGGAACGGAAGCTATTTTTCGGCACTATGACAAAACCTGCTCAGATGTTATCTGGATTGAGTTTCCTAGTCCAAAGATAGGTGCAGCTACACGGACTAATATGCATTGTCTATACAACAATTCTATAAATGATACTTGGACACATATCAAAAGAATTTCAACAAAGATCTTGCTTAGCAATAAAAGAAATTTTGTTAGAATACAATTCCCGGTTCAATTGGCATGTGCTAGAACAATCCATAGAGCACAAGGTTTGACACTTGAAAAAGTTGCATTTGATCCAAAAGGGGTTACAAGGCATGGCCTTGTTTATACTGCACTTTCACGTGTAAAAGCCATTGAATGTCTCTATCTTGTAAACAAATTAGAACAAAAGAACTTTAGTGTTTCATCAAAAGTGGTTGTCGAATCAACTAGATTAACAAAAGATGCATCATTGCAATTTCAATATGGTCAAAAGTCAATTCCTTGTAATCAACATCTTATTATATGTTCACTTAATACACGTAGTATGGTCCTACACATTGAAGACATTGCACATGACACTGAACTATTGGAATCACACATTCTATGCCTGCAAGAAACCCATTTGCATTCGCCTCCCACGCATGCAATATTTGCAAACCAATACACATGCATTGCAACTTATTCAGTGCATGGTCTCGTAATAGTTGTCAAAAAAGGGATTCCGATTTTGCAAAGCGGAACGTACAATGAAAAATTTGTTGAAGCAATTGTCATTGATATTAAACTTCGTAACAACATCATGAAGATTATAAATATATATATCAAACCAAATACTATATTTGACAAAGTCAATTGTGCACTCAATTGCATTTTGTCAGAAAACAATAATATGAAAATGCCTATTGTCATTGTCGGTGACTTCAACATTGACATGTTGAAGGAAACAATGACTAAAAAATTAATCCAGTCATATATGCAGGCAAAAAAACTGAAATTAAAAACAACTCATATCACAACTAGCTATGATTCTATGATTGATCATTTCTGGACAAATTTAGACCTTGATACAATTTCATTTACTATCTCAGATGCATATTGGTCTGACCATTTTAGCTGTTTTTTATCAATTCCTTTTGATTCGATATAATATTTAGTAGGCAATAATGACAACCTAGCCCTATCAATCACAAGCAATTGATAAATAACAGAAGGAACAAGACCAATTCTTACCAAGGCCTTCAATCACAAGCAAACCAGCATATTTAGCAATTAACTTCTTCCTTTTCTTTTGCAATGAACACGGTATTGTCCAATTTCCTTGCTTTTCCAACCCCCAATTTTCTTTTTCCTCATGCATACTCTGACATGCCACCCATTATTTTGTAGTGATCATTGACTAATATGCATTGACTATTATCTATGCACAATAATTTGAAAAAAAAAATTAAACAAAACAAAACAAGAGAAAAAAACGCACTATTGCTTGAGCTATAAACACCAAACAATACCTTTTTGTCTAGTTTTATAGACCACAATCAATGTTTTCTTCTTTTGTAGCATTATGTTTCAAATGCACTTACCTAAACTTTTTCCAATTTTCTTATTTTATTGATTAACTATTGTTTAATCAAAAACATTGCTCAAACAAACTCCAATCTTATGTAGTTTTATTGATAGATATTCAAATTATAGTTATTGACATCAACACATTTGTTTCTTCTTTCTTATATGCCAAAACTCAATGCAATATCTCTTTCCAAAATTCTTGACAATTCAATTTCCTTTAGTTTATATCTATAAATATTTATACTTTCCATGTCGCTACTAATGCTTTCATAGCTAGATCATTTTCCAGAATTGGTAAAAGAAAAAAACATATTCAGGAAATATAGACAACAAAAAGAAATTTGGCAGAAGCGGATCATTCTTGCAATGACATCTACATTAAGCACCCCATCTGCTGAAGCAAATATTTCTTCTTCATAAGACATTGCAGAGACAGAATGCATTGCAACAGCGTCGTTGCCCATTTCCAATACAAAAACAACCAGTCCAAAGAGGTGATGTTACTTTGCGTTGAACCTAGTCATTTTTTCTTGTCTTAGATTTCTGCTTCTTAATTTTTTTCTCTTCTACTGAAATCTAAGTTAATTCATTTCACCAATTTTCTTGTACATAATCTGTATTCTTTTTCATGTCCTTGCCTAAAAGTAATGTAATTTTATCTAGATAGCTATTTAATTGCTCCTTTCTATGTTCATCTTCTTATGTTCACAGACTAAAGCAAGCATTTGTTCAAGCTTCTTCTATTGTAGAATTATGTACTATCTCTCGTGCCAATGTTTTTGATGGAGATATTTTAACTGTCTATGGCCCTGCACAAAATCGAACGCAAAATTCACCCGTGAAGACAAAGATTCTGCATGCAGACCTTGTAGACAAACATGGTTTTATGACAATTACTATTACAATGAATGATAACCTCATCAACAGATTTGGCAACTTCTTGTTGCCCGGAAAAAGTGTCCGAATTATTGGATTTGAATTAAAGAAAAGAGGCCAATATGATCATGGAGATGCTATAAATTCCATAGCAATATTGCCTTCCAGCCACATTGAAACAATAGATCAAGTATGCAAGACACGGTGTCTTCCTCCAGACACTACGATTACTGAGCTAGTTTCATCTGATGAAGCGTATGTTGTTGGTTCAGTTGCTGCTATAGTAGTTGCATGTGAATACAAAAACAAACAATCGGATTTCCACATCAGGGATGGTGAAACTCCAAATGACTATGCAACTGTACTGTCAACTTGCTTTTGTTCTTTCCAAAGCTCACATTAATTTTATTTTTTCCTGATCTCATTGTTAATTGCTGATACAACTGCATTTTCCTCTCAGTTTATATTTTTTTGTCCATTGCAAATTATTCATACATTTTATTCTGACTTTTCCTTTCTCTTTTTCACAGTTTCAAGTCAATGACAACTATAAAAACTTTTTCCTACAAGTGCAAAAACAACTTGCACAGGACGAGGCACCACTCTACTTATTTAAAAACATTGTTCGACCAAGCCCAAAAGGCAGTCACCTGATAAAGGCCTCCCAGGAGACATTTATTGATCCACTCAATGATGAATTTGCAATTCAAGATTTGCTTGTGATTGTTGAAGCTAAGACACAGGTCAGAGATACATCCCATTGCTCTTTGTTAAATTATGAAATCACTGCAACAATTTTTTTAATTCATACCACAAAACAAAAAAAAGAAAAAACAACATACTTTGTTTGTCTTTTTCACATATGTTCTATCTTTCCAGTTGTCATCAACTATTTTAAAAGTTACCTGTTCATTATATTTTATCATAAACAAGAAACAGTCCATATCAGCTGTTTTACTAACAAAATTATCTACTCAATCCATATCAATGAAATCAACAATGTTGTAGCTAGAAAAAAGCATATTTGGCCACTGTCCCACAACAGTTGCATAGGTCCATGTCTTCTGCAAAATGCTATCTGCATTTATACTATTACAACATTTAAAAAGAAAAGATGATGTTTATTTTTTCTCCACCTTTTCTTTCCAATACTTTTAGCAATAGCTCTAATTATTTTCACTGCTTCTTTGCAACTTGCACTTTCTGCTGCACTATTTCTATATACTTGTACTTATCTCATACTCTGTATATTTCCTACCTTGAAAATTGCAATAGATATATGGATCGCTCAGAATTAAAAATGCTTTTGCACCACCATTCCAATGTACATGCGCAAAATGCAAGATTCCGATGATCCAAAGCACCACATTCTGTTCTTTTTGTAATCAAGAAACAGCTCCAGCCTACGAGCATATCTTGCAATGCAAACTGGAAACAGATCAGGGAATCCTCGAATGCAATCTTCAAGGTGCACAGCTGAAAGAATATTGTCCAGCTGTTGCAGCTATCTCATATGAACAATATTCTCAGGCTGTTACAACTACTATTCGTCATCTGCGCAAATTCAACCAACAAGGCCTTTTCACTCTTGCAATGAACAACAGAATAATCAACTGCAAAAATCTGTAGACACAAGGTATGCACAAGCAGGTGTTAATCTGAAAATAAACATGACTTTTTCAACTTTTCCCAGTTTGTATTTCATACCTTGTTTCTATACAGATCTTGTTTGAAACAAAAACATGTTCACTTTCAAATGACTTAAACAAAGAACTACAATTTTTTTTATAAAAACATTGCAATTCGATCTTCAAACTTGAATCATGATTAAATACACTAAATACTAGATTGCATCACTGACTTACAACCATAGTTTTTTGAATGCTTGAAACAATAAAACAATAATCTTTCTTAATTTTTGTTGATAGTTTACCCACCCTTGCTATCTGTAACTTTCGATTGCTTCAAATATTACTTTTTTTTAGTATCAATGATCAATAGCTAAAGTCTTTACATTCAATGATGATAGACTAAAATTAACATGTATTCACTTTATTAGCATACAGTTTATTTAATCATGTTCTAGAATACAAGTTATCTAATAATGCAACTATGTTTGTGACCCAAAGCTTCTACTTTTCTGTCAAATCCTTTGATTCAGACGCAGAGTTTTCGGAATTCAAACAATGCATCTCGTCTCACTGTCAATGGAATAGCTTTTTATTATGATGTAATGTCTTTGTGCATTTATACTAATTTCTCTTGATTTAGTCGCAGGGATAGCAAGAATTATAGATAGATTTAACATATTCATGAATGTGATCAGACTTTAGCTTCAACTTCAGATGTTGAATCCTGCCAAACCCTCTTGCAACGTTGTACAAACCACTAGATGAAAACTGCATTTAGAACTTGCATGTTTATTGCTTTTACCAACTTGTTATAGCTCTTGTACTGATTTCTCGGTTGACGACATTAATTCGGGTTATTGTTCATGAATACAGGGTAGATGCAATGTTTAACTTTGATTTGGACAAATTCAATTCTTTTTTAATTGTTAATGAGTTACTTTCTTAGCTTTTGATTGGGGCCATCCACACTGACATGTGCCTCGGATGTCATGACCCAGGAAGCGGCGGCATGATGGTGTCACAATGCAAGGTGTGGATTGTCCTCGGATGCTGTAATTGATGTGGTTTTCCGTTTTCGAGCAGGTTTTCCTGTGCTTTGTTTGAGATGTTTAACGCGATGTTAGCTACATTGTACTTCATATGCACATGTTTTGTTATTATGATTCTAGCAGCTGAGAATTTTAATTGAAAATATTGAAGTTTATGTCTTCAAGGTAGCTAAAAATAATGAAGTTTTGTCATAATTAATTAAAACCCCATGTCTCTAAATGAATATTCTAATCCTGTAAATGTCCCTTTCAAAATTATGTTGATGCTTGTCCATAATGATTTTTGGTTGTTTCATTATATTTTTATTGTTGTTTCCCTAGTGAACATAACTACCAGTTTCAAGGCTATCATCATGGCTTCCTTGATGCGTTATTCTAAATGAACACTGAATATATACATACTAGCAAGACATGTGAACTGTAAGAACAACAGGTCAACTACGAAAATGCACTATTCCCACAGCCAACCTCTTTCTACACTGACACCTACAGCCAACCAAATGTAATTTAACGCTTTTGCAATGCACCTGTCTCTTGCAAACACCAGTCACAAATCTTTGTCTTCTACACCAATCAACATCATTGTCTTGTGCATAATACTTATGTTCTTACTTTTCTTCTTTACTGCTTCTCACTCTTTCTACTCATTGTCATCACTCTCGTGTTTTAATTCATTGTAACAACATCTTTTACTTTCAATTATCAATTGCTTTTGATGTTAATATTTTCCTTCTTTTCAATGTACAGGAAACAAAGTTCAGTAGCCTTGTCACTACACTGATCATCATGATTTTACCTGGTACTTTGCAAAGAACATATGCAATTCTGCATAATACTTATGTACATTTGCAATAGCTAGGATATAAAGAAAAGAAAAAACTTTGTTGAAATTTTGTTTTTTTGATGTGATCAATGTAATTATAAACGCAGCATGATCAACTGCCATGGTTTTGTACCTATATATACACAACAACAGTCAATGCATTTGATATGTTGACAACATCTGTTGTCATCACTTTGGTTAAAAGCTATAAATACATATACAGAAACATAACTTTACTTGAATGCTTCTTCAGATGTACATACTTTTCAAGCATTTGATTGTTGCGCTCATATATTTTGCAAAAGTTTTAGATTCTGAATTATGTTTTTTGATATTGTATAAACATATGTTCTATTTAACTCAATGTCCTTTCCTAAGCATAGATATCGATATATGCACAAAGCTCTTACAAATGTCAATGATGTTCATCTCTTTGCACTGCCTGTTGAAAACACAAACAAACCAAAAACACTTATATATATTCTTCATTTTTTTAATGTTATTTACTACATCCATCACAATAGCTTCATAGAATTTTGCAAATGTCATTATCTTTGTCAGTTGTAATTGCAAAGCCGTAGTCATTGAAAGGTAAAATACATAAATAGTTTTTATGCTTCAGCACCTGATGTTTGCTTTTTGAATATCTGAAAACAATACACCTACAAGCTTTTGTATTCTTGTTGATTGTTTACAAGTATTAACAGATACACCACTTTCCAACATTTTAAATTGCAATATATCGCTTATGTATACAGTAATTAGCCACAGTCTTTGCAGTTGATTCTGATCAGCTGCTCTGCTTTATGCTCTCTTGTCTCCTGCTTTGAAGTTTAATAACCTTGCAACACACTTCGTTTCTGCAGAGTTGCTTTCGAAATCATGTTTGCTTTTTAGTGCCTTTGTCATTACAATAAAAGAATTGTAATTGTTTTCAGTATTTCCATTCTAGCATTCAAAATGAACTCAATAATAAAATTTCAATTCAGACAATCACAAGAACAATTGCTTTTCAATGCTTTGTGTTCAAATACACAGTGCCTGTTACTTGAATTGAAGGTATTTTTAAAAAAATCAATACAAATTCTCTTGCATTTTTTAAATGATACTCACATTTGCTTCTATTTTCTTGTTCACCAACATATATGTCAATGATTTTGAACTGCGTTAATGTCATTGCTTCTTTTGTCAAATATAATTAGGTTGGAATCATTTCATTTGCAAAATGACAATGCAATTTATGTTGCATGTCTATTACTTCATTTTATGCACGTTGCATTTTATTTTTCAACATACAGCAAATTGATACAGCTTGAGACTCCGATTCAATGCAGATTGGATAGCATTTGCATCTTTGAATGTGAGATAAATTTTGAAACTAGAGCACAAAACTATAATGCTTTTGAGTCGAGTTCTAAAATTTCTAGTCATTGCTTTCTCTTCATATATGAAAACCAATTGTAGATGCAATGTCTCTCTCTCCCAAGAGTGTGTTACAAAGATCAATGCATAATGCTAATTCCAAGCCTGCCTACAACTATAGTATTGTTCACGATTTAGCTAACGAACTATGGGCCATGTCTTCTTTACAGCTTTTTTATAGTTTCCCAATGACATGCGAGGAGAATCATAAGCCATGACTTCCTCACATTGGAGAAATTTAACTTCTCCAGAGATTGTTTCATCTCCCACCATGTTAACTGCATTTGATGATTGGTCCTTTAGACCTTATCAAAGCATATTCTCATTCCGCATTGAACTGGTCGTAATACAGTCTTAGTAGAAGTCAACGTTCTTGATGTTAGTTTATATTACAATGTTCTATTGGCATGCAATTGCACATATCAATCGTCACCATCAATCAATTATTATATTGTTGGTCCGATATAGCTGCTACTTTGGGATCAAATGTTCTAATGTTGAACAATTCTGCAATGGCACATCAAGATATGGATGTACAACTGTATTCCATATCAACAACAACCTTTTCTCTCCCTTTGCCTGTATCTCTTATTGAATCTAATCCGTCATATGTGATTTTCTTAATCGCAATAGACTCAAGTGATTCGTCATCATGTAGAAGTTTTATGACACCATACTCAGTTTCATTTAAAATGACCTATTTGAACAACAATTCCTGGATCTTACCTAATTTTTGTTCCTTGTTACAAGAAAAGGATATGTTGAAATGTTGATGCTATTGTTTTTAGATCAGATTACTTATCAATCTATTAAATTACTTACTTAAGAACATGATCAAGTTACTCCTGCCTGAGGAGAAGTTGACCTTTAGCTCTCTAGCCTCCTAACTCTCCCTGCATATGATCCTTCCCTTTAACAGGGCCATTTTTCAATCCATGAATATATTTCATAGGCCATGCAAGAATGTGCATCATATATCATATTTCCTCCTCAAGTCAGTTAATGCTATTGTTAGAAGAAAAGGATATGTTGGAGCATCAACGCTATTGTTTTTAGATAAGATTAATTATCAATCTATTAAATTACCTACTTAAGAGCAAGATCAACTTACTCCTGCCTGGGGAAAAGTGAACCTTTAGCTCTCTACCCTCCTAAGTCTCCCTGAATATGGTCTTTCCCTATAACAGAGCCATTTTTGAATCCATGAATATATTTCAGATGCCATTCAAGAATATGCATCATATATCATATTTCCTCCTCAAGTGAATTAAGTAAGTTGGAAGCTGAGAAAAATCAAGTTCATATGCTAAAGATAGCTATCCACTATATGAGGCTCCTCTTCAAATACATATCTTGATAAACATGTTGTTTCCAAAGCCTACTCAAGCTTCAATGCATTGTTGCTTTGGACCAATTTTCCATAACTAAGTTCCTTCCGTTCGCTCAAAAATGACCCATGTTGACTAATTGGTGACCTAATTAACTTATTTGCCTAAACATCAATGCCGATAGCAGTCATCTACAACTAAAGACAACCAAGGCACAACTGCATGGACAATAAAAAAAAAGAGACCTAGGCAAACAACAACAACAAATAGCTTTATCACATGTTGATTTAAGGTGAAAAACACAACAGTTATTTGAACACATGAACGCCATTAAAAATCAGAAGACAACAAAGGGTTCCATTTATCATGTCTTCGAAATCATTTACCATGTCTTAGAAATAAAAAAACCCTAACTAGAAGAAAGCAATGAACAGGCTCTCTTACACTTGAAACCCTAACCCCTCTCTTTTCTTTTCACTTAAAAATTGCACAAAACATGCTTCATTGGTATTGAGATTTTCTTTTCTCTAGTGAGGTGTATCTAGAAGGAAACATGGGCAACATTTCAAAAACCATGCCTATCGATATCTCTAAAACAATTGATGTCATCGAAAACATTATGATTGGAATAGATTCTTCTCTTGAAGAAGTTAAAACCTATAATGTTATAAAATCTATAATTTAATTTTGAATTGATACATTCTGCCAATATCATCCTTCATACAATTTGATTAGAACAAAACATACATTAACTTAATTAATTTTTCCTGAGATTAACTTAATCTCTTAAAATTAAACTTAAATTAATCTCTTAAACTTAAGTTTGAGTTCTTTTATGCGATTAATTTCAAATTTGTTCTAAGCAATAACCTCTAGCTCATGGGATTGACAAGATCAACCCTCAAGCAAGGTCCATGTTGAGATTAATCTCACTGAAACATTACCAACTTCAATCAATATTAATGCAATTGGAATCTCTCACAACCAAGAATTAGATTATGAAAGAATAACTCTCTACGGTAAAATGATCACACAAAGCGATCACAGCAAAAAGGTTTCAAGCAAAACATGAGAAATAACAATAGATGTCCATGCATTATTCTGCAGTAGATGAATTTATTATTAACTGCAAATGTACGCAATTAAATGCATAAAGCATAAGCATATGCAAACTGCATTTGTTGTTTACGGCGCCTGGAATGAAAATGTCTAATGCTGATAAAAGTACTACTAGTCCATGTTTCTGCAAACATACAACTGTAACCATTGCATAGAAAAATTTTATTCTAACATTTCCAATTGGAAAAGCTAAAGGATACCCATTTTTTGAAACTTAAATTACCTAACTTTATAATGGTAAAGTTTTAGGAGCAGTAGATTGATTTAAATGATTTTCAATGTTAAAAACATCAATCATTGCCTATTTAATACTTGTACAATTCTCACATTCAAGAAGCTCAATATCACAGGTATTTTTTTTAATGTTTTCATTGCTTTTCAGTCATGTGCAATGATCCATCCAACTAAATCTATGACAACACAATAGTTCTTCTATTGCTTCTCTAGTATCCTACATATGATAAATACATTTTGATCTTATTAGTTGTTGTTTTGTAAGTCATACGTTGAGATATTGCCAATTATCTCTTTATGATTTCTATTGTCTATAAAGGAGAATGCATTAAAAAATTACAAAGCTCATAGTAAATTTCCCTAGAAATTTAGTTTCTGGTTCTCACATCAACTAATTGTCCTTATTGTGGTTCTCTTATAATGGTGTAGAATTCTGAGACAGTTACAGTACCACACTAGATTTTTCATAAAGCTCCAAAATCAAGAAAAAATAAGTTGAATTCAAATGATATGATATGAAAACGGTTTTTTTAAATGAATATAGTATCATTTCCTGTCATTTGTAAAATATGCATCTAAACAATGACTAAATTATTATTTTTTATTATTATACTTTAGAAAAGTGATACTTACAATTATAAAAGAATACATAAAATGACACAATTAAAATGATAATGGCAAATGCAAATGTTTTCTTTTCAAAAAATACATAAAATGACACAATTAGAAAAGAATAGCAATTTCTCTACCTGCCTGTGTAACGGTTGTAGCAAACCTCTTAAATATTTAATCTTCTATGGCATTGTCAAAAGACTCTATTGTTGTTGACAGAAATAAAATACTCTAATATCCCAAGCTAAAAGAATTCCCTCTTTGTCCAATGTTAACAAAATAATATAAAAAAAAATTAACATCACATGTTTAATGTCAAAAAAAAAAAAAAAACAATGCATGCTTAAAAACAAAGAACACAAAATCATCTTAGCAGAATGCTTAATCCTTGCTTAGGTTTAACAGATTCTAAATCAACACAGATCTATTCTACTTCTACAATCTTTGATGTTCTTTATCGAAGCCATGTATAAATACTAATGCTTTTTTTTCAGAATAGGGATTTTCCTCACCTGTTACATGTTCTTCTTCAATGATACCAGCCTCTTGCCCCCATTACTTGTCATTCTTCAACAACTAAAGCTAGTTATTCACTCTTTTTTGGTTATGTTCTAAGGTATTGAAATGATATTCTCATCTAAATTTATTGAACACATTTTTTGCAAGCACTCTTCTTTTTTCCGATCTCCGATTCTTGCACTAGTTCTATGCCATAAGATAGAACCTTGTTTCCTTTTCTTCATAGTGTAGTTCATCTTCTCACAAGATTGGTTTGTTTCTTCTTCCTTAATTTACCTTGATCTTCTTAATTTCTTCTTCCTTTTCCTTTCATTGCAACCTGCTTTTTTGCTTTTTGAAAAGGACAAAGTGTCATCAACTATTTCAAAGCAACTTTTCCAATGCAATTCCAAATTTTCATACTCCAAAATTTGAACCTGACTAAAGTCACTAGAAAACAAAATCAATTATGATATTAATCCTTTGATACTGTCAATTTCCTTGCAGATTATCATGTAAAAGAACATCCTATATTGTACAATATCACCAGCCAAAATCTTAGCACCTCATATGCTTACCAATTCTCTACAACAACCCATACCATGGTAAAATATGCAAGTTAGGAAGCCTCACTTAAAGAACAATGGATGGATTAATTGCTCTAGAATGTTTGAGAATGGTTCCAACTTCATTGAACCTCATATAAAGGACATAATTTCATATCCCATTCAAACTTTAGCAAACTTGAAATTGTTCAAGATTTTAAGATTGATCAAATTTGCAGGACATTTACAACAAACATTAACTCAAGATAACAAGAAAAATTTTCATTACAAATAATAAATGAATTTAATCATGTTTCCAATAGGTCATTGCCAAAATAAAAAAAACCAAACCCAATGACTTTGTCAATTACAATCTTCTCTTCTATTTGTTTTAGAAACAGAAACTTATTAAACTATTACCACTCCATTGAAGTCAACTTTGATTATTACCATGCAATCGTTATAAGACTTTGGCCAGATATAGTTTCTTCTATTCAGTAACAACAAAAATTCATAGATTTTATGCTAATTCCAACATCATTCAAGATCTTGCCACAAATTTATCCCAATGCTCATATTTTTAACATTCCTAATGCTCAAACACTTTTCTTCGAATTTCTTATATCCCTTGTAAAACCATTAAAGATTATGTCCCCAATCATATGCTTCTGTTGGGGACATTGCCACCTCGTGGCTCTTGTTCAATTAAATGTTTCAATATACCACAAGTATATCCCCAACTCTTAGTGAATGTGTAAATAATGATTTCTCCATGCCGAATTACATGTATATATATAAATCAAGCTTAATATCTACTTATGCTTATCTTGTCTCCTCCATAACAATTATATATATCATTTATATAAAATAAGTATTTGTATCATTTGCTCATGGTAACCTTCATAGCTAATTATCCCTTTTATACCTTTTGAATAATAAAGTGATTATCCTAGTATAGAGGTTCTAATAATACCATATTAGGATAAACTTATTAATCCCATAAAGATAGATAGGCTCTCATTTAGATGCTAGCTGACGCTTAGCAATCTAGTCCAATCTATGCTTACGTCAACATAGGATAATGCCTTAAAGTTTAGACCTTTAAGTGAGTAGTCACTCTCCTTCTTGTTCGTGAGGTATATATATGACACCCATCGTCTCCTCAAGGTTTCCTAGTTGTTTTTATTTCCCCCCTAGTAGATTCTTTGCCATGTCGCTAAGGTTGCATCACGACCTTAAGTCCCCTAGGTGAACATCAATCATTTCAACTTAGGAATTAAACCACATACGCTACAAGGTTTACTGGTGGGGCCTTGGCCTTGAGCTCCTCACTAGAAACCAGTACAATATTTAATCATATTTACAAAATAATAAGGGAATAAAGGAGGGATATTACATCCTCCTCCCCTTAAAAACAACACCGTCCTCAGTGTTCATGCCTTTCCGTCGTTGGACAATTTCGTCCCTTTTGTCTCTTTCTCCATGCTTCATCCTGGTCAGTTTTTTTTTTCATCATAATATACCAATCTCCTAATCAAATCAAGTTAACTTTCAATATTAATTTTTGTATTAACCTCAAGTTATTACAACCTCTTACTATGAGTACCCCCTTTGCACCTGCAACATTTACTATCATCATAAAATACATGCATGTCATATTCATGATAAATGCTTTAGTATTCCTCATACATCAAGATTTGTATTTTCAAATCATCATTTTCTTACTAAGTAAACACATTCATCATACCATTTGATCTTAATCAAAGATATACTCAAACCTACACTTACAGTGTTTCTTCTAGAGTACCTCCGAAATTCCAATTGTTGGTGTCTTCTGCTTTTCTCAAATAGTTTCTATTACTATAAGACACGTAGTATTCATAACATGCATGATATACCCAACATGAGGACGATACCCATCTTTGGCTTTCCATATCTCTTAGGCATATCTCCTACCAGTGCTATTCAAGGTTTTCATCAAGAACACATCAAGTGTTAGTAATCAACACATCAAGTGCTAATAGTACACCAAGTACTACAACAAATCAAGTGATGGACTTATAAACGGAGAAAAGTCTTAAACTTGCTTCCAGTATCAAGCAATCTAATAGGGGCGCACGAAGATGGTCCCCATTTTCATTGCAATGGGGGTGCACTAGTGGAAAACAAAAATGACACATACGCACCTAAGGCGGCGCTCATGCGCTGCTAGGTTCGGTACCGAACCGAGGCATGTGCTCATGGCTAGCGCGTGCGTGCAATGGTGGCGCGCACGCGTCTCTGTTAAAAAAAAACAGAGCACAATTTCCCCATTTTTCCATTTGGCTGAGTGCATCCTCCTCCTCCGCGTGCATGTCAATTCAACCACCAAAGGAGGCCAAATCTATTCCAAAACCACCCAACAACACCCACAAACTCATCAACACTTCGATCAATGAGTAAATATCACGTTTTTTTTTTCATTTTATTCATTATTTGTGTCAATTTTTTGATTTTTTATGTTTATTTAATTGTAAATAATTCCCAAATTTTGAAAACAATGAACCAATTTTCTATTGCAGATTGTAAACTAAGACAATTAGTGAACAAGATGTTAACCCCGAGTCCGGTGGAATGCAAGAAAACCCAAACCTTGGACCCAATGTCGAAGAAAACCATGAACACAATCGAAATGCTAAACAAAACCAAAACCCCCAACCCAATTTTGAACAAGATCACCTTAACCATTATGTAAATGAAATGCGAGTGCACACTCGCGAACTTCGAAACTTGGGGGAACCATCTCGATTGTCTCTTCCCACGCCAATTGAGAATTCAATTGACTCCCTCATCCATGCACACTAGTAATTGACTGACATGACTCAATTTAGAGCTAGGATGCGGGAGTACTACTCCACATGCATCTCCAAGGAAGCAATAAAATATTTGAACATTACAAAATCCCAATTATATAGTATGTTCACTGATCCGAAAACAAACCAACCCTTGAACATTTCAAAGCCACATGTCTGCATGGATTGGTGTCATTACCAACCATGGAGGGACAATTGGATGCGGAGGTGGTTCATGGTGTACGATAAACCTCCCTGCAATAATAGGGAGGTTCCACAGTACTTCCTTTGCCAATTGTGGGTTGAGTTTTTCCTCGATTTACATATCAACTATTTTGACATAACTGAGTTCTAGGGTGTTGGGCGTGGCTCTTCCCAAGATCGACTTGCTGCCAGGAGGAACCCACTGAGAGGGCCACCAGCTCTGAGGCGCGACCCCAACCCCTCTCCCCAACCACCTCAGTTTCCCCATAAGCTTGATCAGATCGAGGTGGCAATGAGGAATGTTGCACATGGACTCCTCAGACACACCTCCTTTGTAGCAACGACTACAGTGGACAGGTCGGGTGATCTTGATAGAGATTGAGGTGCAGAGCCTTCATGACAGGGCCAAGATAGACCCATGACCGATGGTATCCATGCTGGGAATTCCAATTCGACAGGGACAATGCCACATCTTTGTCCCCATTGCGGGCACACTTGCCTTGGCCCGATCGAGGGTTGTTATATGGATCAGGTCAACAATTTCTTTAATGTGTTTTCAATCATCACTTGATAACTTGTAAAGTATTTTTAAAGTATTTTTGTTTGACTTAAACTATTATTTCAATGTACAGTTATTCAGAGCTGATACACCAAGATGGGAGAACATAGGATCTCCCAACCTAGATGCACCAATGGCAGCTGCAACTGAAATTGTGGCACCCCACACGGAGGTATTTTCACTACTTGACGCAATAGTGTTATTACTTATGTCATTTATATTACTCAAGTATTTATATTTATGGCATACACGTTGATAGTTCGTACAATGTTTTTGAATATCTTGATTTCCTAGATAATGACTTGTTTAACATGTTCATAACATGCATGCATTTTGTTGTCCATAGGTGTTCTGTGACTACAGTGATCAACCACCCCCTCCAGGGATTGGCACATCACCATATACACAGGTACAATGTGTAGTAATAAGCATGCTTTTAATTTGATTTGTTACGACTTACCATGGTTTAATTTATTGTTCGTTTACTAAATTGTGATATTACAAATGTACATGTAGGTGCCACCAGCAGCTGCGTCTCCCCATTTTAGTCCTATGTATCCACCCTCTCCCATGATTCCCCATCCTCATTTCCATATAGACCCCTCCCTACGTCCACCCCCTCCCTTCCATCCATGCCCCCCTCTCCGACCATACTCCCCCCTCCATCCATCCTCCCCCACTCCCCCCCCCAACGTCCATACATCCTCCCCAATTTATCCACACCCCCATGTCTATCCATCCTCCCCCATTCGTCCACGCCCCCCCTTACTTCTACCTTCCCCTCTTCGTCCACAACCTCCCATTTGTCCATCCTCCTCCCTCCATGCAGGACTTCCCTCCCATGCACCATCCCTCAACATCCCCCCTAGCCCTTTTCGTTCAATACCTACTATCCTACAACCAACAGGGGTTCATCGTCCACATGGTCCTCCTCCACCCCATACCACCGTGTCTTCCCCCACCATATCATCCCCACTTCCCACCACTATTGTGGCATCTACTCTTCCAATACCCTCATCAGTATCTCTAGTGGTTGCACCTGTAGTGGCTACCACTACATCTGCGCCCCCCACCCATCACTACATCGGAGCTAGTTGTCTGGCCATCTACTCCACCTGCTAGCCCAAAAGCCTAGCCATGTCCATCGTCGGAGGTGTTCACGGTGAGAATCAAGTTAATTTATGAAAATATTTTGATGCATTAACAAAAATTAATCTAAGCAATTATGGCTTTTTCAATGAAATGATTGTTGTAAATGTTGTAGGCTGGAATTGCTGAGAGGCTCCGCAGATCCAGGACACCTATCCAATGTTTCCCATTCATGTCAGAGGTTATTTTTTTAAGATTCGAATTCTACATTTGTTTTATAAATGTCGTAAATGTTGCAAATGCTTGAAAATGATGGTGTCTTATATCATTTGTTCCAGAGACTGGAGAGATGGTCTAGTCCTAGACGGAGCAAGACCCGAGGCACAGGTAGCTCCAAGAGTAGGAAGATCAACTTTGGATCTGCACTTGGGAGTGACGGCGGTGGTCACAATGCTTGACACACCACATGTTATGTACATTAGCCATGATGTGGCACTTTTGTGCACCAGTTTTGATGTACTTTGTATCTATGGCAAGAGTTGCCATGTATTTTGTATCTACGGCATGAGTTGTCACATTTTGTGTAGGGCACGAGTTGCCATTGTACGTACATTGGGAACCATGCTCCACTATTCACCAGAAATTGTGTATGTTTGGATGAGTTTTGTAGCCTCGATGTACATGGATTTTCAGTTATGTGATTTATATATCTCGTTGTCTAATGTGGTTGTCTCATGTTGTGTGTATCATGATGTGATGTTGTGTAAATTTGGGTTTTACCTAGATCTTAGAAGAGAAGTTGGATATCATAGTTTAGCTTGGTTTATCTTTCCACATGTAAAAGCTTCTAATGGTATCTATGTTAAGAAAACATTGTAAACATAGGCTAACTCAAACAAAGTCATGTGTGAGAATTAATCTAAAAACAAACAGAATAAATGGATGGACAAATCACACCTCATGGCACATAAGATATATATTGGGAACTTGAGTACTAGGAAAAGAATACTTAAAAATAGAAAATGTCCATTGTCGTCAAAAGGTTAAAATGAGATCCAACATGATTTGTAATAGCTCTACATAATGAGATCCAAAATGTCCATACTCTACATAATGAAAGGTTGTCACTAGTATTTATTTTGACCATTTTGTCCACTTAAGATCATGCAACAAATTAATAACCAAGTTACGGAATCATTTCTTAATCAATTGTCACCATACAAATAGGACAACCTTGAGCACGATGTATAGCTAGCTCATTAATTCTCACTCACGGATATAGCCACCTTTGATTTGATGACCATCACATCCACTACCATTTACAATTACGACTTCCTTAATTTATCATTATGTGATAGCGATCTAATTTTATGTAGAAACGTTGACTTAAACACATGTATAGTTGACATTACAATAAATGACTACTATGAGGTGTATTTTTTAGGCTATATCCACCTCAACACACCAACTTGTTACACCAATACCCCAAATGTTGTTGAATTTTGTCTGGAAGGGATAGAGGGGTATTAGGACATCATAATTCATCTATTGGACACTTAGACACTTGTTAAAGACATTTAGGACAAGTGCATTACACCAATGGAGTCACAAATACACCCTCATCAAGTTGCATGCATCCATTAGTGCGCCATCAACACTAGAACATGTAAGCATTACTACATGTTGGATTAAGCTTTACTAATGTTATGATAATATTAGGTTTTCCATCCATTGAGAAGGTTGCCATAGGTGTGCATATCCACCATATAAAAATCTTCATGGTACAACCAATTTCAAACCATTACGTTTCTAAATTAGGTATCCAGTGCTAGGTATAACGGTTTTCTAGTTGTATGCACCCTTGCTATATAGATGAGAAACTATGCATATATGTGTATAGTGATTTGGATTCAAATGTATGCACATGAATATATATGTACAATGAAAATGATTTAATCTTTACATGTATTATAATTCAGGGCTAGATCTTAGGCTACATAATAGGGTTTCATTGTGATTAGAATACAAACTAGGGTTTACACTACCAACTAGGGTTTTTAGGCTAGGCTCTTGTGTTTCTAGGCTAGGATCCAAGCTCTAGGGTAACCATCTTAATGTTTAATTCCACTATCATGACATCATTCTCACCAATACCATGCCCACTACTACAATCACCATCAAGCCTCTCAATCCCACTTTGAACATTTCCCATACTTCCAAGTTAAAATCGATAGGTCTTGTTGCTAAAAGCTTTTCACTTATCTATTCACATAGACAAATCTACTCCTGTGAAAGATTTGTTGTAGCTTGGTACGTGCAAGTTCACATGCAATAATACTTGAGAGATCATTTTACCCCATGATCCATGGAAGATTCATTGGAGTCATATGAACCTCATTGTCATCACCCCAACCATGGTCAAGATGCCAAGATCCATCCTTAGTAGACAAAGCCTCATGTTGGCACCCATACCACACTCAAAGGTAAAAAATTCTTTGAAAGGGCATGTTTGGGGGTTGAGGGAATCTTGATTTTTTTATAATCACACATGAGAGGTTCTTAGAGTCGAATACATTAGATATAAATAAATTCCCCAATGCCTTCATCATCTTCATCACCATCGCCATCATCATCAACGCCTTCATCATCATCACCATCTTCATCAACATCAGCATCACCATGACCATCAACTTCACCACCATCACCATCATCATCAACGTCACCATCTTCATCATCATCACCATCTTCATCATCATCACCATCTCCATCTTTTGGATGCGAGAAGGAACCATCACCATCTTCATCATCACCATCACCATCACCATTAACCTCACCACCATCACCATCATCATCACCATCACCATCTTCATCATCATCACCATCTTCATCATCATCACCATCTCCATCTTCGTCATCATCACCATCTCCATATTTTGTATGCGAGATGGAACCATCACCATCTCCATCATCACCATCAACTTCACCACCATCGTCATCATCATCATCATCATCTTCATCATCATTGTCATATGTAGGTACCTCATCACCATGTCCATCATCATCACCATCTTCATCATCATCAACTCCTTCATCATCATCATCATCTTCATCATCATCACCATCACCATCACCATCAACTTCACCACCATCACCATCATCATCAACGTCACCATCTTCTTCATCATCACCATCTTCATCATCATCACCATATCCATCTTTTGGATGCAAGACGGAACCATCACCATCTTCATCATCACCATCACCATCACCATCAACCTCACCACCATCACCATCATCATCACCATCAACATCTTCATCATCATCACCATCTTCATCATCATTACCATCTCCATCTTCTGGATGTGAGACGGAACCATCACCATCTCCATCATCACCATCGCCATCACCATCAACCTCACCACCATCATCACCATCTTCATCATCATGGTCATTTGTAGGTCCCTCATCACCATGTCCATCATCATCACCATCTTCATCATCATTTTCATCATCTTCATCACCATCGCCATCATCATCAACGCCTTCATCATCATCACCATATTCATCATCATCACCATCACCATGACCATCAACTTCACCACCATCACCTTCATCATCAACGTCACCATCTTCATATCATCACCATCTTTGTCATCATCACCATCTCCATCTTTTGGAAGCGAGACAGAACCATCACCATCTTCATCATCACCATCACCATCACCATCAACTTCACCACCATCACCATCATCATCAACGTCACCATCTTCATCATCATCACCATCTTCATCACCATCACCATCTAAATCTTTTGGATGCGAGACGGAACCATCACCATCTTCATCATCACCATCACCATCTCCATCATCATCACCATCTTCGTCATCATCATCACCATCTTCATCATCACTGTCATATGTAGGTCCCTCATCACTGTCTCCATCATCATCACCATCTTCATCATCACCATGATCTTCATCACCATCACCATCACCATCATCATTAACGTCTTCATCATCATCATCACCACAAGTGCCCTGGTGAGCTCTCGGAATGGATGCCTAATGAGGGCAGCTAGACTAAGAGCCTACTTTAATTATCAACCCGGGGGACGTACAAACTTCAGAGGTGCATGCACTATATGTGCTCTCTAGGATAGTCTTTGTCAAAGTTGGGTGTTTGTATCAATGCTTTTAAAGAGCTGCCTAAAAAGGATCAAATAAACTGTAAAGAGGATTGTTTAATCTATGGAAGGGAAATTCATATGCTAAGGAATCCAAATATTGAAAGCAGGAAATCTATGTCTAAGAAATTAAATGCAGGAAATAGTCAGCATATCTTTAAGAATTAACTTGCTGAAAGCAGTAAAAATTATACTATGGAATTGAAATGCTGAAAAACATAACAGATATAATCTAAAGTAATGAAAGCTTGATCTTCAATCTAAGGAGTAATTAATGTAAATCAAATGCATAAAAGTCAAAGTCTAATTTAACATAATCTAATGCTAAGCTTAAGTTCGGGTTTTAAGATCTAGATCGTTGCTTCATAAGTAAATGCAAGTACATGGGAAATAGGTGTTAAACTATGTCTTGGCGAAATGCTGCTACAGGACTACAGACGTAGCGTTACCAAACTACGGAATGCATTATAATGAACTATAGAATCAGAAAGGTTCAATTACTACAGAAATCAAATCGTGTGATTTAAATGCTATTTAAACTACTCTCATCTGCAATATAAATTTAGCCAATGTAAAACACATCATGAGAAATACTTGAACAGTAAGATCTCTTGACTTACGTGTTGGAAGGGCCCCCTCCAACCCGTACTCAGGAGTGAAGGGAACTTATAAACGCTGAATTGTAAGTAACATCAAGTCTTCATTTAAAATAGGAACTTCATAGTTTAAAACCAGGTCTGTAACAGAACTGTCTCAGTAGTATCAAACATAATATAATAATTCCCCAAAATAACAGCAGGGGCCTCTCGCTACCTGAGAGGTCCATATTTATATAATTCTAATGCTTAACCTAACTAAATGTCTAAATGCCGATTCTCTTTGAACAGGAGTTCATTCTCTACAGATTAGGAAAAAGGCGCTAAGTTTGGTGATGTTCTTTCAGTTCTTCACTTGATTTGCGCATTGTCCTTTAGTGCACCTACACCTGCTCATTCAAACTCGTTTTTCATGCAATTAGCTCATAAAAACGCTTTCAAAACATAACATAAATAATCTTTTAAGCAACTTCATTAAATCATTAAGGTAAATCATTTTCCCACAAAACAAGTGTATTTCTTCACCCTTTGTTGTGTTTTTGTTGTGGGGAAAGGCTTATTAGATACGTGTATTTTGGACTCATCACTCTCCCCCATACTTGAAGGATTCACCCATCCTTGGGTGACGGATTCAGCTCGTCGATGACCTCTCTGATGTCCCATGCTAAAACCCTGGGGGTCCCTGCCTTCTTGTGATAGCCCAAGGTCTAATCCTCCTTAACCCATGCTCTCTTTTCTTCTTCTTCATTGATATATTCCTTAATAACCAGGGAAAGGAAGAATGGGGGATTCAGCCTCATCCCAATCCATCTAAGTTGGTTCCTTATCAGGGATTCCCTGTAGAGCTTGGCTTTGAAAAGAGCATCTTCAAGTCTGAGAGGGGAGTGGAGCTCTCTTCTTTTTAGATCATTTGCTACTCTGCACCATCTTTCCTTAATGGACTCATGGACCTCTTTGTGTATGCTTTGGAGAGTAACATCAAAGTGAGCCACAACCTCCTATTGCTTTGCAAGGAGGATGGGGACTAGCTCCTCATCCTAGGTGAGGATCCTATGGTTGTAAATTATTCTTTCAGGGTGAGTGGTCTCTTCCCTGACCATTAATGGGGTTTTCCATTTTGCTGCAATGTAGAGATGGTAGTCCTGAGCTTGCTCAATTTTGTGATTCATCCATGAACATAGTGCCCTCAACTGGAAATCGCCCATGTAAGGGTTTGGCGACCAATTGTGCAGGAAAAATTCACTTAACTGGCCCTTCTCTACTTTCGTGGAATTCAGAGATGCATCCATAAATTCTTTGGGGGAGTTTATCTCTATCGGGAGTTTTTCCTTTAATCTTTGGAGATGGAATTTGCCCGACTTCTCCTGTAGATAAACTGCATAAATTGCTGATGGTGGCCTGAGGTCCAGTAGTGTATCATATATTTTAGTGGTAGTGGCCAAAACATCTCGTAGTTGAACAATTTCTTAGTCCTTTTTGTCTAGCTACCCTTGCGCCTCAGCCAATTTCTCTTTAAGTGCTAAGTTTCTCTTCTCAGCCAGTCTTAGCTCCCCTGCATGATGCATTTTCAGGATTTGTGTCTTTTCATATGAAAATGGGGGTGCTGTGGGCTGGCTTCCTGATTCAATTCTTAATGTTTCTAGCTCCTTTCTGAGCTTTTCTAATTCCACCCGTGCCTCAGCGAGTTGGTTGACTACCCCAGGGTTTGCATTATGCTCAGGAGAGTCCCCTTAGAGGTTGTCTTGCTCTTCTTGTTCATTCTGTTCTTATTCTGCCTCTTGTTCTTCTTGTTCATCCTGTTCTTCTTCTACCTCTTGTTCTTCTTGTTCATCCTGCATTTCTTGGTCATCCTGCTCCTGTTCTATAGTGAGATCCTCCTGATCTACCCAAAGATCATCGTCCTCATCAGACACATTTTGAATTATGGGACTGGGTTCCCCTCTCTCTTCTCTAGGAATTTGTATTTTGGATGCTTGTATGAATCTTTTACTTCTTCTGTTCGGCTCTTGATTACTGGTAGAAGTCCTTGGATTCGCTTTGGGGGAGTCATCTCATGAATGCTTTATCTTCACCAGGCTATTGGCCACACTGTCCAAGTCTATTTTCCTCTTCGTCCCTGAGGTAGAGGCGGTTTTGTTCATTGATCCCAGTGTTAGGGGTACGCCAGCTATGGGTGTACCCTTCATTCTTTGAACATGTTCAGCAGATACCAACATGAATTCTTCCCAAGAAAGCTCTGGTATCTGCGCTTTTAATTCCTCACAAATGATTAATTTGATTAGCCCATGATGGGCTAAGGAATCCTCCCTTCCTTTAATCACTTTCTTGCTCATTTATGCTAGAGATACGAGCAGGTAGTATGGAATACTAATGTTGTTGTTTGGTGGAAGATGGGTCCTATGCCTCAACAGTTCTAGTATTCGAAAATGAAAAATGGGGACATAACTTAACCTACCAATGCATGGGATGTACTTCTGGACAGTTACAGCCATATTATCCCATGGTGCAGGCATGGAGAGTCTGTTGACTCCATTTTTATCTTCGTCGTAGGCCTCTCCTTGCTCGAAAAATGCTGCCTTTGCTTCATGGTTTGCCTCCCTTTCATCCCTGCTCCAATGCAGGCCCATTGGTAGACCAGTGAATTTGGAAATCACTTCATCATCCAAATTTATACGTAACCCCTTCACTTGGGTGATGAACTGTTCATCCTTCACATGTTTTAAATTTCTCGCAAACTCCAGAGCCACCCCTGTATTATATCATTTCAATCCTAGGATGAAAGGCATCCAGCCCGCGTTGCGGATGATTTTTAAGATTCGTGGGTTCTGTTAAATGGCACTGTGCTCTTATGGTTCGCTCTTCTTGAAGCCTTTCATCATCCTGAAATCCTTTGCTATCACAATAAACCAGTACCTAGAGCGTGGCTATTTCCCTCAACTGGTCGAGTTTTATTACTAGTTCAATGGTTGGATTGTCATCTGTGTGACCACACTAGCTTCCTGTTTCTTGCTTCTGGAGAGTTCTGGGAGGTTTCGTATATGAAAAACTGGCCTTTCGGAATATCATGTAGCCGTACTTAACTGCCCTTTCGCACTTGTCCTTATTAACATTTGTTGTACCCTCTGCTTTGATCGAGCCCTACTTTTCGTTTCATGATTTCATCTTGCCCCATTTGCTGTGATTATGTGGAAGTATGGCGGCTAGATGTGGGTTCATGATTTTGCTGACATGAAAAAGGTAGTAATCATGATTTATTAAGGATGATATGACTTAGGTAGCACTCATGATTTATTGAGGCGTTCTGAACTAAACCATGCCGTCGAATGAAGAACGAAGCTGTCCTTGGCTTCAGAAAACAAATGTCTTGCGGGATAATGATTCGGCCTTAAAAATAAAACAAAGATGTTTAGAGATTACCTTGTAATGTTTTAGCATACCTGATTTGATGAGCTGGCCTGATTTGTATGCGTGGTGGATTTTGTAGTAGATTTGGTGTCATCTGTAGTAAATTTTGCCATGTCAATAGTTACATGCGCTTGTTGCTTTTCCTTGCATTTTTTTGTTCTAAATTTGCTGTATTTTCTGCTTTTGAAAGTTGTGTCGCTTGCTGATTTGACTTGTGATGATTCTTTGCATTGGATAAAGTGGTGACTCTCTTGAATAGATGGAAAGCTCACGTGAATAACTGCTGGCTCGCTTGAATATATGGCTGGCTCGCGTGATCATATGGAAGAGTTGATTGAACAGTGTGCTTTGATGTATTCCTGTAGTGGTAGATATCTTTGTTGGCTCTCTTGGATACATGTCTGGCTCACTTGATTGCTATGAACGTTGAAAATTTTTTGGGCTCACTTGATTGGGTGGCTGGCTCACTTGATTATTTGTAGTATGATATATTTGTTGCTAACTGTAAATGTAAAACTGGCTTCATTGATTTCCGATTGCTTGTATTTTGGCTGCTGTGCATTCATATGGATGTATGATGCCCTGCAATTTTACGATTTATGTTCTTTATTTCAGTAATGTTTCTTATTTCTTTTTTTCTTCTTCTTCTTTTTTTCGCATATTCATTTTCATCATTTCTTCTCTAGTTTTTTTTTCATCATTTCTATTTTTCATATTTTTCTCTCTCTTTTTTCATTTTTTTCTCTTTATATTTTTTCTCTCTTTTTTTTTTGAATTTCAATGATTTTTTACGTCCTCTATCAGCATCAATTGTTGCTGGTAGAGTAGCTTTGTAAACTCTTCTTTTGACTATGGCTTCTTGTAAAGTTTGAGCCGATGTCCATTTACTATCATGGGGAACTCCACTTCATCAATTGTAATAATCCTTACAGCTCCATTTTCATAGAACTTTTGGATTATGTAAGGTACAAGCCATCTGGTTGTTAGCTTCCCCTTGAATGTGTGAAATTTGGAGTCATAAAGTAGTGACCAGTCACCTTCCTTGAACTTTTTATCCTTCAGGTGTTTGTCATGCCATCTGTTTCTTTGCTACTGGATGATTTTCAGTATGGGCAAGTGCTTGCTGGTACTGCTCGTCCAGTTGGTTTAATTGTAGCATGCATTCTTGTTGTATCTTTGATAGCTCCATATTTACTTCTACTACAATTATTAATGTCTTTATTTCAAATTCAATTCGCAGCATGACTTTCTTTCCATAGACTAGTTCATAAAGTGTGAATCCTGTAGTTGTCTTCCATGTAGTATTGTAATCCCAAACTGCCTCACTAAGTCTGTCAGCCCAATCTCTTTTGTGGAGTTGGACTGTCTTTGTCAAAATCCTCTCTAATTCTCCGTTGGTGACCTCAGCTTGACCATTTGCTTGAGGATGATAGGAGGAGGACTGTCTATGCTTGACATTGTTCCTTTTTAGTAAGTCTTCAATTAGATTTTATGTAAACTGTGGGCCCTGATCAGAAACTAGTTCTCTTGGTACTCCAAACCTGTGAAAGATCTGCTTAGTGAAGAATTTGGCCATGTTGGTTTCGTTTGCTATAGCCGGTGCTGCTACCTCAGTCCACTTTGTAAGGTAGTCAGTGCATACTAGGATGTAGCTCTTCTGATTTGACTGTGGGTTGATTGGTCCAACGAAATCAAATGCCCACTTTTCAAATGCCTCCAAGGAGATCTGTGGATGGAGTGGCATCTCTTCCTTTTGTGTTGGTTTTCCCATCCTTTGGCAGTCATCACAGTGTGAAACATATTCATAAGCATCTTTGTGGAGTGTTGGAAAATAGTATCCTGTTTGTAAAATCTTATAGGTTGTCCTCTTTGCAGCATAGTGTCCTCCACATGGTTCATTGTGAGTGGCATGCATTATGTCATGCACCTCATCTTCTCTAATGCACCTTTTGAATATCTGATTTGGTCCCTGTTTGAAGAGCATGCCTTCTATCCACGTGTATGTAGCACTTTGCCTTATTACTTTTGTCTTTTCCTTATGATTGTAATGTTCTAGAAACTTCCTAGACACTAAATAGTTTGCTATGTTAGCAAACCATGGGCTTTTTGTGGATATGGCAAAAAGGTGCTCATCTGGAAAACTGTCATTGATTACTTCACCGTCTTGTCCATGTGTCATCCTAGATAGAAAGTCAGCTACTACATTGTGTTTACCTGGCTTGTCTAAAATCGTGATGTCAAACTCTTGGAGTAGTAGTAGCCATCTAATTCTTCGAACACTTGTGTTGGGTTTGTTCATGAGATATCTTATGGCTGAATGGTCTGTATGAACAGAAACTTGGTAACCAGTGATATAGTGCTTGAATTTGTTAATGGCATGTATGACAACCAAAAATTCCTTCTCTATAACAGTGTAATTTAATTCTGCCCCTGCCAAATTTTTACTGATATAATATATTGCATAGGGCTTCTTCTCTTTTTCTTGTCCAAGGATAGACCCGATTGCCTTATCGGATGCATCTGAGTGGATGTGGAATGGAAGTGCCCAGTCTGGTCCCTGGAGTACTGGAGCTGTAATTGTTTTCTCCTTAAGTTCATTAAATGTTGTCATGCAATGGTTTGTCCATATGAACTCAGTGTCTTTTGTAAGAAGTGCAAACATTGGGGAAGCAATCCTGCTATAATTTTCAAGAAATATCCTGTAGTACCCTGTTTGTCCAAGAAAACTTCTCACATACCTTTGTTTCACAGGTGGTGGCAGCGTTTTGATTACTGATACTTTTGCTTGATCAACCTCTATCCCCCTCTGTGATATATGATGTTCAAGAACGATGCCTTCTTCCATTAACACTATGCATTTGTCATTGCTCAGACATAGGCTCATCTCAATACATTTTTTCAATACCAATTCAAGATGGGTCAATGCCTGATCGAAGTTTTTGCCAGAAGGTGTGAAATCATCCATAAAGACTTCCATTTGATCATTTATAAAATCAGAAAAGATGCTTAGAATTTCCCTCTGAAAGGTTTCTAGGGCATTGCAGAGTCCAAATGGAAGTACCTTGTAGGCATAAGTACCCCATGGGCATGTGAAGGTTGTCTTGTCCTGGTCAGCTGGATGAATGAGGATTTGATTGTAACCCCTGAACCCATCCAAGAAGGAGAAAAAATTGTTCCCTGCTAATGTATCTAGTACTTGGTCTATAAATGGGAGCGGAAAGTAATCCTTCTTGGTTTCTTTATTGAGCTCACGGTAGTCTACACAAATTCTCCATTTGCCTCCTTTTTTAGGGACTATGACTAGTGGTGATACCCACTCTCTATCAGAGATGGGATAGATGAACCCTGCATCTAATAACTTTTGTAGTTCTGCTTTGACTATGTCCTTCAACGTTGGGTTTAGTCTCCTTTGTGGTTGTCTAATAGGAATAGAGCCTTCCTTGATATAAATGTAATGCTTACAAATATCAAGGTGGATTCCTTTCATGTCTACATATGTCCATGCAAAAGCTCTATTCTGTTCTGTTAGTACCTTCATCAGTTTCTTTTCTTGCTCTGGATTTAGATTGGAATTAATGTTGACTGCCTTTCCAAGTATAATTTCCACGGTCTTTTCTTTTTCTGATTGTTCTTCCAGAGATGTCACTTATGCCCACATTTTATCTAAATCCTGGTTGGAACATTCTCCTTCTTCTTGCTGGTCTGTGTCAAAAAACCTTTGAAAACCATCATTGTTAGAAGATTCATTTTGGATAAACCTATCTATATGACCATCTTCATCTATGGCTTTTAGTGTTAATGTAGCATCAATTGTAAGGACAGGTCTTATGTTTCGATTTGGTGTGTCATTATAATCATTAGTCCAGTTTTGATATTCTAAGTCTGAATATTTTCTGGCTGGTGGGTAGATCGTGATTTTTTTCCTAGATTGGCCACTGGTAATATTCATGTTTCCTGATCTGCACCCTATGTAAGCATTAGCAGTTGCCAACCAGGGTCTTCCAAGTATTATAGGGTATCCACTCAGTTTTCTTTTCACTTGAATGACTATGAAATCAGCTAGGTATTCCCAGGATACTATATTGATTATTATGTCTTCGAGCATTCCTTCAGGTCTCATAGTGGATGTGTCTGCTAGCTGGAGTACTGTAGTTGTCGGTCTGACCATTGATTGGAGTCCTAGATCTATCATAGTATCCTTGGTCATCACATTTATAGCAGCTCCCAAATCAATTAAGCTTCTGTCTATATGTCTGTTATTGATGTTTACGTTGACCACAGGGCTTCCTGGATCTAGATATTTGGGATTAATAATGATACCTAGCATTAGCTATGCTAATTGGCACACTACATTGATCGTTGGTGGGTCACGTTTTCTCCTTCCAGGTCTTTTCAAACAATTCTCTTTAATGAATTTGTTGCAGATGGGTACATCTCTGATTGCCTGCAAGATGGGAATTTGGATGTTCAGGTGCTTCAATTCATTCAGAATTGCGTTTTCCTCTTCATCTTTGGTACTTCATACAATATTTTATGGGTATGGAGGGTTTCTACTTCGTGTGAGTGGTCGGATTTCTTCCTCCTGAGGGTCTGGCTCATCAGGATGTTGAACATGAGGTTGTATCGTTTGCTCATGGGTCTCAGGTTCTTGTATATTCTGCGTAGGTGTATTTTGCAGCGTTTTCCCAGATCTTCGGTTAATCTCATTTATTTCGATAGTATCTACTATGTAAGTGGGAAATTGCATTGTTTCGGTATTGTAGGCTTGATGTTTCCCTGGCCTGTTGTTGTTAGGGTTTGGGATTGGTTGGGAAAGAATTTGTGGAGGTTTGGGGGTGGTTGATTTGGTGGTGGTGGTGGCATGATGAGTGATTGATGTTGCTATAATGGAGCTCTCCAATTCGATGGTGAATAAGGATATGGATTGCCATAATTTGTGGTTGGTTGAGCAAAAGGTGGGGGGTATGAAGGGTAAGATTGTGGGTAATAAGGTTGCTGATATGGTTGGTTTTGCTGCCACTGATTTGGATTTTGCTGAGATGGCCATGGGTCTGGTATAGAGTTCCAATTCTACTGGTTATTTCCCTGATTGTAGTAAGGTTGACTGTTGGATTGGTAAGGCCTAGGAAAATTATTCCTTCTCTGATTCACAAAACAGAGCTGCTCTATTGCACCCTTAGTTGTGGGCTCTTACATAGCATCTTTGCAGGAGGGAAACAGGGGACACTTGTCAGTGGAGTGATTGTCAGTGCAAAGGCCACACATTTCGATGGTGTTTAGTGTGCACTGCCCCTTCTCATGTTTCTTTCTACAACGAGGACAAAATACTGTCAAAGCTTGGTTAATTTCATCCTGTTTTTTCTTGATCTGAAGTGCATCAAGTTGCATGGCCATAGATTGTAAGATGTTAGTCTTCATGTCATCTAGCAAGTTTCCTAAGTCAGTTTTCGTAAGGTTTGGTCCTGAAGGTGTTGATCCACTGGTAAATGTGTGTGTGTCCCTTGTCCCATTTTTACTTTTCCTAGATCTAGAGTAGTTTTTGAAGATTTGTATGATTTGGTGAAACGATTTATGTAATATGTCTCCATCTCCTAGAAGGTTTAAGACTTCCAAATTATCTTCTTTTACACCTCTAAGAAGGACAAGTTTTAGTGATTCAGCATCTAAGGTGCAATGACTAGCTTGTTTGTAGCTGAGTTGAAACCTTTGGGCATAATCCTCTAATGAGTCACGGTCTCCCTATTGCATCCTAAATATTTCATCCCTTGTATCCTTTGATTTGCAGTAGTCCCTATATTTTTCTAGGAATTCTTGTTTCATCTAATCCCAACTAAAAATACAGTTTCCTTCAAGGCTCATGAACCACCTAAGTGATAAGTCTTTCAATGTGGAAGGGAAAAGCCTTAGTTTTTGTGCATCAGTAGTGTAATCAAATGATTTGCAAACTACCTCAAACTCAAACAAGAATGTGTTAGGATCTTTTGAAGTTAAACCATGGAAGTTTGGTAGATTGTTAGGATTTATGTTCTTCATCCTGTCATTTCCAAGAGGTATACTAATTGGAAAGATAAACAGTTCCCCAGGTTCTTCATCCTCTTCTGCCATAGTGGTGTTTGAGCTGGAACTAGCAAAGTAGTTGTCTCTGTTTGGATCGTATGTAGAGTTAGATTCTTCCCCAGAGTTTAGGAAATCAAATTGAGAGTGGTCAGAACTGTTGTTATCGTTGTTATTCGTAGGATGCTTAGACAAAAAGCGTCCAAACCTATCTCTCTGCCAACAAGGCATTCATAGGTAAAATCTTTATGTTTTTGGTTGTTTTTGTTTTTATGTATGTTTTTTTTTTTTTTTTTTTAAGATGTCTCCTAAAATATTTAGCACCTCTCCGGCAACGGCGCCAAAAAGTGGTGAGATCTCATATTGGATGCCTAATGACGGTAGCTAGACTAAGAGCCTACTTTAATTATCAACCCGGGGGACGTACAAACTTCAGAGGTGCAGGCACTATATGTGCTCTCTAGGATAGTCTTTGTCGAAGTTGGGTGTTTGTATCAATGTTTTTAAAGAGCTTCCTAAAAAGGATCAAATAAATTGTAAAGAGGATTGTTTAATCTATGGAAGGGAAATTCTTATGCTAAGGAATCTAAATACTAAAAGCAGGAAATCTATGTCTAAGAAATTAAATGCAGGAAACAGTCAGCATATCTTTAAGACTTAACTTGCTGAAAGCAGTAAAAATTATACTATGGAATTGAAATGCTGAAAAACATAACAGATCTATTCTAAAGTAATGAAATCTTGATCTTCACTCTAAGGAGTAATTAATGTAAATCGAATGCATAAAACTCAAAGTCTAATCTAACATAATCTAATGGTAAGGCTAAGTTCGGGTTTTAAGATCTAGATCGCTGCTTCAGAAGTAAATGCAAGTACATGGGAAATAGGTGTTAAACTATGTCTTGGCGGAATGCTGCTACAAGACTACAAACGCAGTGTTACCAAACTACGGAATGCGTTATAATGAACTACATAATTAGAAAGGTTCAATTACTACAGAAATCAAATCGTGCGATTTAAATGCTATTTAAACTACTCTCATCTGCAATATAAATTCAGCCAATGTAAAACACATCATGAGAAATACCTGAACAGTAAGATCTCATGACTTACATGTTGGAGGGGCCCTTTCCAACCCGTACTCAGTAGTGAAGGGAACTTATAAAAGTTGAATTGTAAGTAACATCAAGTCTTTATTTAAAATCGGAACTTCATAGTTTAAAACCAGGTCTGTAACAGAACTGTCTCAGTAGTATCAAATGTAATACAATAATTCCCCAAAATAACAGCAGGGGCCTCTCGCTACCCAAGAGGTCCATATTTATATAATTCTAATGCTTAACCTAACTAAATGTCTAAATGCCAATTCTCTTTGAACAGGAGTTCGTTCTCTATAGATCAAGAAAAAGGTGCTGAGTTTGGTGATGTTCTTTTAGTTCTTCACTTGATTTACACGTTGTCCTTTAGTGCACCTACACCTGCTCATTCAAAATTATTTTTCATGTAATTAGTTCATAAAAATGCTTTCAAAACATAACATAAATAATCTTTTAAACAACTTTATTAAATCATTAAGGTAAATCATTTTTCCCACAAAACAAGTGTATTTCTTCACCCTTTCTTGTGTTTTTGTTGTGGGGAAAAGCTTATCAGATACCTGTATTTTGGACTCATCATGCCCAGTGGATGATTTTACAAAGTCGACCCTGGTGTGCAAAAATTGCACACTCCCTCACTGAGCAAAACCCTGGTTTCCAAGATGGACGTACAAGATGACACCGGGGCCACCGAACCAGAGGGGAGGGGTACCCCTAACATTATCCCGGCATCTTGAATCCAACGGAGTCGATAGTTCATCGATCCGAGCCACGGTCTTCATTCTATGGCTCATCCCGTCTCACATCCAAAAGGCCTTCAGGGACACCTACTGGATACCTACCGGGGGTATAGAACTCCAACCGTGCAACAAAAATGGGTTCCAGGGAGTCATGCAAGTGTGTCTAGGTAGGTTCCAGCTGGGAACACTAGCCATAAGTGCCCGATGGATGATTTTCCAAAGTTGACCCCCGTGTGCAAAAATTGCACACTCCCTCACTGAGCAAAACCCTAGTTTCCAAGATGGACGTACAAGATGACACCAGGGCCACTGGACCAGAGGGGAGGGCCACCCCTAGCACTATCCTGGTGTCCCAATTCCAACGAAGCCAACGGTTCGTCAATCCAAGCCACAGTCTTCATTCTATGGCTCGTTCCGTGTCGTATCCAAAAGGCCTTCAGGGACACCAACTGGATACATGCCGGGTGCATAGAACTCCAGCCGTGCAACAATACCGGGTTCCAGGGAGTCATGCAAGTGTGTCTAGGTAGGTTCTGGCTAGGAATGCTAGCCACAAGTGCCCGATGGATGATTTTCCAAAGTTGACCCCCGTGTGCAAAAATTGCACACTCCCTCACTAAGCAAAACCCTAGTTTCCAAGTCGGATGTACAAGATGACATTGGGGCCACTGGAGCGGAAGGGAAGGGCACCCCTAGCACTATCCCAGCATCCTGAATCCAATGGATTTGATGGTTCATCGATCCAAGCCGTGGTCTTCATTCTATGGCTCGTTCTGTGTTGCATCCAAAAGGCCTTCAGGTACTCGTACTGGATACCTGCTAGGGGCATAGAACTCCAACCGTGCAACAAAATCGGGTTCCAGGGAGTCATGCAAGTGTGTCTAGGTAGGTTCTGACTGGGAATGCTAGCCACAAGTGCCTGGTGGATGATTTTCCAAAGTTGACCCCGGTGTGCAAAAACTGCACACTCCCTCACTGAGCAAAACCCTAGTTTCCAAGATGGATGTACAAGATGACACTAGGGCCACCAGACCGGAGGGGAGGGGCACCCCTAGAACTATCCCGATGTATCAAATCCAATGGAGTCAATGGTTTGTCGATCCGTGCCATGGTCTTCATTCTATGGCTCGTTTCGTCTCGCATCCAAAAGGCCTTCAGGGACACCTGCTGGATACCTGCCAGGGGCATAGAACTCCAACCGTGCAACAAAACCTGGTTCTGGGGAGTCATGCAAGTGTGTCTAGGTAGGTTATGGCTAGGAACGCTAGCCACAAGTTCCCAGTGGATCATTTTCCAATGTTGACCCCAGTGTGCAAAAATTGCACACTCCCTCATTGAGCAAAACCCTAGTTTCCAAGATGGACGTACAAGATGACACCAGGGCCACCGGACTGGAGGGGAGGGGTGCCCCTAGCACTATCTCGGCATCTTGAATCCAATGAAGTCAACAGTTTGTTGATCCAAGCCACGGTCTTCATTCTATGGCTCATTCCGTCTCGCATCCAAAAGGCCTTGAGGGACACCTGCTGGATACCTACCGGGGGCATAGAACTCCAACCGTGCAACAAAAACAGGTTCTGAGGAGTCATGCAAGTGTGTTTAGGTAGGTTTCAGCTGGGAACCCTAGCCACAAGTGCCTGGTGGATGATTTTCCAAAGTTGACACCGATGTGCAAAAATTGCACACTCCCTCACTGAGGAAAACCCTAGTTTCCAAGATGGACATATAAGATGACACCGGGGCCACCGGACCGGAGGGTAGTGGAACCCCTAGCACTATCCTGGTGTCCTTAATCTAGTGGAGTCGACGGTTCGTCAATCTGATCCATGGTCTTCATTCTATGGCTTGTTCCGTCTCACATCAAAAAGGCCTTTAGGGACACTTGCTGGATACCTGCCAGAACTAGGGAATCCTTCGTTGTGTTCCATTAGCCTTTTGTTCAGCATTTCATGCTCTGATAAGTGGTAATTCACCTCTATCATCGAAAAATTGGGTCTATAGGTACCTTCCCTTTCATATTCCTCGTTATCCACAGCTAACACAAGTTAGAGATGCCATTCAAACCCAATTGAAAGCTAAGGAAGTGGTTTTATGTGATGTCATCTTTGGGAATAAACGTTTATGTAAACCAACAGAAGCTTGAACAATACTCCCTGCTTTTAAACACATCCTAGAGAAAGAAAGAGGACAAGTTCATCAAAGTGACTTCATTCATTTGTATTCTCGTAATGTACACATAATCCATCCTTATCTTGATAAACAAGAGTTTTATAATAGCTTCAACTTTTTGGGAGTGGTTATCTCCCTGTATTCGGTTGTCTGATTGGTTGACAAGCTTTCCTGAAAATCTGTACTTTGAACTTGTTTGTTTTATTGCTGAAAATTGGAAGGAATTTTCAAGTCACCTGCAAAACGCTCCTTTGTTGAAATATGTAAGTTCTTCCAACAACATAGATTTCGCTAGTGTATCAAATGTTGTTGCCCACACTAGAATTTATCTTACATCGAAGGAGTTGCACATATTTTGGCTAACCAAATGGTCTAGGGAGCTTGGAAGTGCCGCCAAATATTATTCCATGCCTGAATCTACCTGGAAGGAAATTATAAATTTAGATCCTCGAGAAGGTGAGAAACTATATGAATGGTTGAATCAGTATCCTAAAATTATAGAGCCTTCTATCTCAAAGTTTGTTGAGTGGCTCCTGGATGTAGTATCAGACTCAACAGACAGTAAACTTGTTATCACCACTAGAATGGCCTTGGGGTGCCCGACTAGAATGCCCGTAGCGCCCAAACCGTGGCTCAGTTCGCTTATCTGTCAATTCTGGTGGGTCTATGACATCAGGTTTCAGCTAGAGGACCCCCCACAGTGTGCCTTGAAGGCCCGAAAGTGGTGCCAATGGGTCATCTCCGGAGCTAGGGTTTTTCTCAGTGGTGGCCATTCCAAATTCGCTAAAGGGGTGCATTTCTCATCCAGAGGTCCCCGAGCATGCATGGCCACCATGGATAGGTCCACAATGGCCATGTGGGCCTGTGGGAGCTGACAAAATCCAAGTCCGCTCTTCGGTTTGGGTTCCGTGGCCCCGACGGGAAATCCCCAAAGTGTCCCTAAATGGCCCTGGAGTTCCCGACTAGAATTCCCATAGCGCCTGAACCGTGGCTTGGTTCGCGAATCCGTTAATTCTAGTGGTTTCGGGACATCAAGTTTCAGCTAGGGCACCTCCCACAGCATGCCTTGAAGGCTCGGAAGCGGTGCCAATGGGCCATCTCCGGAGATATGGTTTTGCTCAGTGGTGGCCATTCCAAATTCGCTAAATGGGTGCATTTCTCGTCTGGAGGCCCCCGAGCATGCGTGGCCACCGTGGACAGGTCCACAATGGCCACATGGACCTGTGGGAGCTGACGGAATCAGAGTCCGCTCCCCGGTTTGGGTTTCGTGGCCTCGGGGCAAATCCCCAAAGTGTCCCTGAATGGCCCTGGGGTGCCCGACTAGAATGTCCGTAGCACCCGAACTGTGGCTCAGTTCATGGATCCATCAATTCTGGTGGGTCCGGGATGCTGGGTTTCAGCTAGTGGTCCTCCACAGCATGCCTTGAAGGCCCGAAAGTAGTGCCAATGGGCCATCTCTAGAGCTAGGGTTTTTCCCAATGGTAGCCATTCCAAATTCACTAAAGAGGTGCATTTCTAGTCCAGAGGCCCTCGGGCATGCGTGACCACCGTGGACAGGTCCACAATGTCCACGTGGACCTATGGGAGCTGACAGAATCCAAGTCCGCTTGCTGGTTTGGGTTCCATGGCCCCGGGGCAAATCCCCAAAGTGTCCCTGAATGGCTCCGGGGTGACTGACTAGAATGTCCATATCGCCTGAACCGTGGCTCGGTTCATGAATCTGTCGATTCCGGTGGGTTCGAGACGCCGGGTTTCAGCTAGGGGACCCCCCACAGCGTGCCTTGAAGGCCCGGAAACGGTGCCAATGGGCCATCTTCGGAGCTAGGGTTTTGCTCAATGATGGCCATTCCAAATTCGCTAAAGGGGTGCATTTCTCGTCCAGAGGTCCCCGAGCATGCATGGCCACCATGGATAGGTCCATAATGGCCATGTGGACCTGTGGGAGCTGATGGAATCCAAGTCCGCTCACCGGTTTGGGTTCTGTGGCCCCAGGGCAAATCCCCAAACTGTCCTTGAATGGCCCTGGGGTGCCCGCCTAGAATGCCTGTAGCGCCCGAACCATGGCTCAGTTCATGAATCCGTCAATTTTGGTGGGTTTGGGATGCCGAGTTTCAGCTAGGGGACCCCCCACAGTATGCCTTGAAGGCCCGAAAGTGGTTCCAATGGGCCATCTCCGGAGCTAGGGTTAGATTAGTGTTTCTAGGGTTAGTTTAGCTTTCTAGGATTTCTAGGGCTAGATTATGTTTCTAGGATTCTAGATTAGTTTCTGAGGGTTAGATTAGTGTTTCTAGGGTTAGTTTAGCTTTCTAGCTTTTCTAGAGCTAGATTATGTTTGTAGGGTTATATTAGTGCTTCTAGGGTTAATCATGCATGAATAAACAATCACATGGCTATAAATCATAACTTAATCATAACTCAGACATCAAATAAACGATATAAGATAACGATATCAAATAAACTATCTAACATGAATAACATTAACCGTGCATGAATAAACAATCACATGGAAATACTATGTGCCTCAGTCAATTAGGCCTTCTGGATCCTCTCGATTTTTTATTGTCTCAAACAACCTGTCATGCTCCACATGAGGTAGTAAGTAGTGCACCTTGTTTGATGACTTCATTGACATTGTTTGCAGTTAGATGCTTGTACCCACGTTCAAGTGCATAAAGTGATACACCAGCGACTGTGGTCTATAATCTGTGTATGTGTAGCCATTGCTCTTTGGTCCCTTTCCATCCACTGTAAGATATTTCCCATGAAAAACCATCGAGCCAGTTGGAAAGGTAATGCCTTCACTATCCATTAATGATGCGAGGGGGGTTTGCTTCCCCTGGATGCATCATGCCAACCAATAATTCATCCCAATTGCACTGTCTATCGGGGCGAGAACTGCATAGATGTGTCCTGCAAAAATGCATTTTAAGGTCATATTCCAACAAGTAGTGGTTTGATAACTTGGATAATTACAAAAACAAGGAGGGAACCGGGATATGCATGCAGAAATGTTTACCTGGCTGTACAAGATCAGATATATGATCATATTCATTCGAAATAGAGGACTGGCCTTCCTCTAACTTGATTGTTTCAGCAACTACATGTGGATCCACTATAAGTGATACATGATCCCATTCATCAACCCAATCCATTGATTCACACTCATCCCACTCACAACTGCTGCAAGACCCACAAAAGCAACCAAGTTTTTGCGTCCATATTTCAAATAAGGGGTTGTTTGAGCTTCGAACCGAATGAAATCCATGAGTGCCTTGCACAGTACTACAACTATAAGAACGCGATTGATCTATATCAACTACATTCCAGAAATTTCTAACAACATGTCCTCTACCTGTTGGTATGTGTTGCTATGTGGTTTGATGTAACATTTTTTCTTTGCACCATCGAATTGTGGATTCGACATTCTGAATATGAGGGCCTCCCATGCACCTCATATCCTCCCTTCGTAGGGCAGTTTTGAGACATGCTCCAGCCCCGTCGTGCTCTCCCTTTCCATGTCTGGTCTCAAAATAGTTCCATACATGCAGCACATCTTAAGTCTTGTGCAAAATACTCAACCACTGGAATACACGTGCATTTTTGAACTGGCCTACACAACCATCTGACCATATCCAATGTTCATCCATCTGTATACCTCTCTCCTTCAGCTGATCATAGAAAATTTTGAAGCAATGCTGCACATAATGCAGGTTGTGTCACCTGTCGTCACTGATGTAGAAGTTGGTCTCTTTCAATATTATCCTCATGTCGTTGTTGCTTTCTAGTGCATGCCTGTACGTGATATGGACCATTATGCTAACTTGGTCTGAATGGTAGTATTGACTTTGAATCTCATTCTGTGGCTGTAGGGTGTAGTTTTGTGCAAAGTCCACAACCAACAATATTGTGCCCTTGGGAAAGGTGTCTCTGCACTGTCTGTACTGGTCATCCTGCCATCGTGCTACATGGACGTGCTGTACATAATGCTCCATCTTTTGGTAGAATTCCATCATGAATTTGCAAATTTGTATGTGGTTCCACAAAACCAAGGGCATTAATACAACGTGACATTTTCAATCTGAATTTATATGTACAAATTCAACATGTACAGTATGAAAGCATGCAAACTTAGATTACCTGTGACTTCACCAATGCAATTTTTTTTCTTTCCTTCAAACTATCTATTTGATATGTTATGTACTGGAAGTTCTACATTTCTAGCAACATCCTCCCAAATTCGTGCTGCGCGGTTGCGTGGATGCAACGGCTCAATAATGCAAATACACTGCAACTGGAACATGTCCCATATAAACATGATCTTTTATAATATTTTTGTCCTTCAGGCCTTCGACACATTATGCTATGTATAAATTCTCTAGATGCATTCGGTTGTTGTAATGAAGGGAAATCCTGCATAATGTTAGTATGCAAACCAAAAAATATATGTCTATATGTATCATAATAGTACTCAAATTCTACGTGGTATCTTGTTAGGAACCCATGTATTTACTTTGTTAGTGTATTGTTGTTGGCGCATATGCTTTGTAAGTCGCCCGTAGTATTGTTGATCCATAGTTTGTAGTGGCCCATGGTTTTGACCCATAGTATTGGTGCCTAGACTTAGTATATAAGTGTGTGTTGAGGCCTATGAAGGCATGGTGAAGTTATTTGTATTGATCTTGCTCAAAGGAGGTTGCCCCCTTAAAGTGGCCCGCAATCAATATAAAAGTGATTCTGAGTTCTGTCATTTCTTCTATTTCGCATATTCTTATTAATTAACTGTTGCAGGTGCTTCACATCTGGTATCAGAGCACTTTCTTGGGCTCGCTGGGTGAAATTTCTGCTAAAATGTTTTTTGGGCATCTATTGCAGGTTCAGATTTGGGAATAATCCCTATCCGCTTAACTGTGGGAAGTACTTGGGAATAAGCCCTAAAACTCATTGTGAGGAGTACCACAGGAACCCCAAAGCAGCTGGCCCATTGAGAAGACCTTCCAGCGAAAAGGGCAACGACCCCTACCTGATTAACTAGTTCCCACCCGTGAAGTAAACCAAGAGTTGTCGTTTGTGGCAAAGCGGTTCTCAGTTTTACTTGAGCCGTGGAGTGAGGGGTACTGCCCCAATACGCAAGCCGTTAGAAAATATTGGTGGCTGAGTGAAACCCTTGAACTGTTAGGAAGCTGCACATACCTGGGGTCCATATTTATTTTCAGCTGAACTGTTGTCGATCACTGCTGCGCCGTTTCAGATCCAACCATTCAGATCCATTCTGAAAGTCATTCCAGATCCAGCCATTTTCAATCCATTTGGCACCATTTCAGATCCCTCTGTTTTCGCTCACTTCCAGGCCGTTGCAGATCTATCTATTTCAGATCCCTTGCGAGCCGTAGCCATTCCATTCTGGAAAAAAAAGAGTATAAAATTCAGTTTTTTCTCCATATCTCCCTTGTTTTCACTCCATTTCCCTTGAAACTTTCAGAGAACCCCTGTAATCCCATTCTGCATATTTCATTCCTAAGGACCCTATCCCCAATTCCACTTCCCAAAGCCCGAAATCCCACATTTGACTATTTTTAGGGTTTGCCATAACTTCCTTAGATTTCACCCAATCACCTTCAAATTTTACCATAGAGTTCCTTTCTGAATTCTGCTTCTTTGTCCCCCTTTGCCAAATTTTCCCATTCTTTCACCCTGCTTCTGAAATCCTCATTTTTTGCTTCCCTGTCTATTTGACAGTGTCCAAAACCTAGTCAAACCCCAATTACCCTTCAGATTTTTTCTCAAATCCTGATTTTCCTTTACTGAAGCACTTTCTTTTTTGTTTTTCTACCTAGTCAACCAAAACAGAAAAAAAAACTCCTGGTTATAGTTGTCACCCGCGCAGGAGCAAAAACCATGGAAGAAGCACTTGCAGCCATCCAAGCCAAACTCCAGGATATGGATGAAAAATTTCTCGGCCTCCATCTTGAACATTCAGCTATGAACAACAAACAGAAGTCTGAGTCTTCATCAAACAATGGGTTCTCTTCTTCCAGCAATTTTTGTGATCCGAAGCTTGATATTCCTGACTTCAATGGTACTAATCCAACTGGATGGATCTATCATGCAGAACAGTATTTCAATCTGCATAATACTTTTGATGTCAACAAAGTTCTGCTTGCATCCTTTCATTGGAACAGGAAGCTCTTCAATGGTACCATTGGTACATCAAGGCTCATGAAGAGCCAAAATGGCCAGACTTTTTCCAGCTCCTTTTGCAACGATTTGGTCCTAGTGCTTTTGATGACTTCACAGGAGCCCTCACTAAACTTCGCCAAATTGGCACTGTGAGAGAGTATCAAACCGAATTTGAGAAACTAGCCAACCACACTGAAGGATTGTCTGATGACTTTTACCGGAGTTGTTTTATCAGTGGTCTAAAGGATGCCATCCGCGCTGAGGTCAAAATGTTATGTTCCAACATAATGATGGAAGCCCGAGGGTTGGCTAAGTTGGCAGAAGACAAGATTGCAGCCCAACATCGCTTCAAGCCCACTTTTGTTCCCTTCCGAAATATGGGTTCTCAACAACCACCCATGCTGCAGGATCCTCAACCAACTCCTATCAAGTGTTTGTCTAAAACAGAGATGCAAGCACGCAGAGAAAAGGGTCTTTTTTATGATTGTGATGAGAAATTCACTCAGGGACATAGATGTGTTCAGCAAAAGCTTTATCTCTTGTATGTGGATTCTCCGCTTGCCTCTGAAATTGGTGACGAAGATCCAGAAACAATGGATGCTCAGGTCGACATTCAGGAACCGCCTAGTGACCCTCTGTCTCAGGATGACCAGCCAGAGATATCTCTCCATTCTTTAGCTGGAATCACCACCCCCCAAACAATGTGGGTCAGGGGTTACTTCAAGAAGCTTCCTCTTACAATACTCATTGATTCTGGTAGCACTCATAATTTCATTGACTCTCGGATTGCCAAACAAGGTGATTGTTTTATGCATCCTTGCTCCAACTTTGAAGTCATGGTTGCCAATGGGGGCACCTTACCTTGCAAAGGGAAGTGTCAAAATGTACGTATCTCTATGGGAGATTATACCTTGCGCTCTGACATGTTTTCCTTGACCTTAGGCAGATGTGATGTGGTTTTGGGTGCTCAATGACTACGCACACTTGGCCCTATCTTATGGGATTTTGCTGAACTTTGGATACAGTTTTCCCTCAATGGGAAAAAACACACATTGACAAGATTACAACCAGGGTCTCTCAGCATCATCAGTTCACATCACATGGAAAAAATCCTCAAGAAGAATTCACATGGTGTCATCGCTCAGATCCATTCCATTCAGATGCAACCATCAGTGGTCTCCACTACTCCTTTGGATCTACAACAAATTCTGGATCGATATACAGGTCTCTTTGCTGAACCAGTGGGATTGCCACCTTCAAGGCCAGAAGACTATCGTATTTAGCTCCTTCTTGGTAGCATTCCTCCCAACATCAGGCCCTATCGCTACCCATTTCACCAAAAAACGAAGATTGAAATGCTCGTTCGGGACTTATTGAAGCAAGGTATTATTCGCCCAAGCACTAGTTCCTTTTCTTCTCCAGTTCTTCTTGTCCGCAAAAAAGATGGGTCATGGCACCTCTGCATTGACTTCCGAGCACTTAATCACCTCACCATTAAGGAAAAGTTTCCAATTCCTATTGTTGATGAGCTTCATGGAGCTCAATTTTTCTCCAAGTTGGATCTTCGTTCTGGGTATCATCAAATTCGGTTTCATGAGGATGATATCCCTAAAATAACTTTCTGCACACATGATGGCAATTATGAGTTTTTGGTCATGCCCTTTGGCCTCACTAATGCTCCTTCCATATTCCAGGCCTTAATGAATAAAATATTATAGCCGTACTTGCGAAAATTCATTTTGGTATTCTTTGATGATATCCTCATCTACAGTAAAACATGGGATGAACATCTCCAGCATGTGGATCTTCTCATGCAACTTTTCTCTGACTATCATCTCCACGCCAAGCAGTCTAAATGTGTTTTTGGACAGAAGGAAGTTGAGTATCTCGGGCACATTATCTCAACACAAGGGGTTCACGTGGATCCTGCCAAAATCGATGCCATGAACAATTGGCCACATCCTCAGACACTCAAGAGCCTTCGTGGTTTTTTGGGGTTGACTGGATACTACCGCAAGTTTGTCAAGGATTATGGGAAGATTACAGTTCCATTAACTGCTCTATTGAAAAAGGATGCTTTTACATGGACACATGCTGCTCAATGTGCATCTGACAAATTGAAACAAGCTATGTGTACTACACCTGTTCTAGCTATGCCCGATTTTTCCAAACCCTTCACTATTGAGAGCGATGCTTGTGGGAATGGACTTGGTGTTGTTCCCCTTGAAGATGAACACCCCATTGCATTCACCAGCAAAGCCCTTTCATGCAAGAATTTAGCTGACTCTACATATGAGAAGGAAATGATGGCTATTTTGCATGCAGTACAGAAGTGGCGACCATACCTATTAGGGAATCATTTCTACATCAAGACTGATCACCAGAGTCTGAAATATTTCTTGGAACAGCATGTCTCCTCCCCAGCACAACAGAAATGGGTTAGCAAAGTCATGGGTTATGACTATGAGATCACTTACGAGAAGGGTAAAGACAATATTGTGGCAGATGCTCTTTCTCGCACATTTGATTCCCAAGGTTCTCTTTCAACTATTTCTATGCCTGTTCCAAATTGGTTGCAATCTATTCAACAAAGTTATGTCAATGACTCTTCCTTATCTCAAATCATCCAACGCTGGACCAACAACCCTTCTGCTATACAACATTACTCTTGGGATGGTGCTTTTCTGAGATACAAGGGTCATCTGGTGCTTCCCCAAAGCACAGATATCCAACAGGCTATCTTCTATGAACTCCATGCTTCTCCATCGGCAGGGCACTCTAGGTTCCTCAAAACGTATGAACGGGCACGGCGTAACTTCTTTTGGCATGGCATGAAAAGGACAATTCAACAGATGGTGGCTGAATGTGATACCTGCCAACGCAATAAGGGTGAAACAACACTCCTTCCAGGATTGCTCAAACCCTTGCCCATACCTACACGAATTTGGACAGATATTTCTATGGATTTCATTGAAGGGCTCCCTAAATTTGGTGGGAAGATAGTGATTCTCATTGTGGTTGATCACCTCTCAAAATATAGTCATTTTTGTGCTCTCAGTCATCCCTATATAGCCTCCTCAGTTGCTCAAATTTTCCTGGACCAGATCTTTCGTCTTCATGGCATCCCTTCTTCCATTGTCTCGGATCGTGATGCGACTTTCACCAGTCATTTTTGGACAGAACTATTTCTCCGCACTGACACCAAATTGAAGATGAGTTCAGGGTATCACCAACAAACAAATGGTCAGACTGAAATTATCAATAAATGCTTGGAAACTTATCTTCATTGCTTCACCTCTGAACAACAACATCAGTGGGCAAAGTGGCTCCCTCTCGCTGAATGGTGGTACAATACCTCTTACCACACTGCCTCTAAAATGACCCCATATGAAGCAGTCTATGGTCAGGCACCTCCAGTTCTTCTTCCATACACCCTCAACAATTCACCAATTTAGGAAGTTGACACGGTCCTTCGAAACCATGATCAGATTCTTCACATTTTGCGGGACAATCTTCACATGGCAAGAAATTGCATGAAGCAACACGCTGATCAACACCATTTTGAGCGCACTTTTCAAGCAGGAAATATGGTTTTTCTTCGTCTCCAGCCGTACAAGCAATCCTCCCTGAAACTCAAAGGGCATCATAAGCTCGCTCCAAATTTCTATGGGCCATATCGGATTCTTCAGAAGATTGGGTCGATTGCTTATAAATTGGAACTTTCGCCTTCTTCCTGCATTCATCCAGTATTTCATGTCTCTTGTCTGAAGAAAGTTCTTGGCACCAACATCAGTGGACAAACTATTTTACCTGAACTGGATAATGAAGGATCCATCCTTTTGGAGCCGGAGGCCATCCTCAATCGGCGCACTCGTCAGCTTCGCTCTCGCTCTATCACAGAGGTCTTAATTCAGTGGCACGGCATGCAACCAGAGGATGCTACATGGGGACCACTCCTTCAGATTCAAAAACAATTTCCACATCTAAATCTTTGAGGGCAAAGCTTTTTTTAAGGGGGAGGGGATGTTAGGAACCCATGTCTTTACTTTGTTAGTGTATTGTTGTTGGCGCATATGCTTTGTAAGTTGCCCGTAGTATTGTTGATCCATAGTTTGTAGTGGCCCATGGTTTTGACCCATAGTATTGGCGCCTAGAATTAGTATATAAGTGTGTGTTGAGGCCTATGAAGGCACGGTGAAGTTTTTTGTATTGAGCTTGCTCAAAGGAGGTTGCCCCCTCGAAGTGGCCTACGATCAATATAAAAGTGATTCTGAGTTTTGCCATTTCTGCTATTTCGCATATTCTTATTAATTAATTGTTGCAGGTGCTTTACATATCTACAACAACATGTATTGCGATCAATGCAAATTCTAACATATCGGGGTTTGCATTTTTCGAAGGACCTTTGGCCCAAGTTCAATTGTGTGTGCTCATTCTTGAAACTCTCATAGAGTTCTGTTTTTGTTGTGTCAAGGAAGTGCTTGACATGGGGTTCACCCCCCCTAACATCTTTGCTCAACTTTAAAACATCTCTTTGATTCGATGACGGTCTAGTGTTATCATGCCAAAACTCTTGCACTAGTTCTTTAACAGCATCAATGAGCTTCATGTCTGAACGAGGTAACCTACCAACAACGACCCAACAATATTTTTGGCCTGGGGTCTCAAGTTTTTCTCTAATGATAGAATACTTTTGAAGAGTCTTTCTATCTACTTTAAATATTTTACATGTGTGATATAGTAGGCGACGTTGCCTTGTGGATTTGTCTACAATTGATTTTGACAGTACACGAAGGGCCGCATTAAAATATTTTGTACGAGAAGTTTTTCCAAACAAATTAAATGCAGATTGTAGATTTCTAACAACATGATTGTTGGCCTCTGAACTTCTAACTACCTTTATGCCCAAAATTCTCCTAGCATGAGCTAGACAATGTGATTTCAACAAAGCAAGAAACAATTGACATTTTGCTGCATTGGTTTTGGATTCAAAAAAATCTTTGATTATCTTGTTACAATGGAAATCAATAGTGCGTTTGGGCATCTTACCTTCAAGTCCTGAAAATGAACTTTCATCCACATGAATACGTCTGGGATTTCTTCGTTGTCCGGTTGATAGTAGAGGCAAGGGAGTCGGCAAGGAAGTACGAGTCTCGTCAACGGTTTGTTGTGGCCCTTCGTTCGCAAATTGGTCCCGCAATGGAGTGTGTTCTCCAGGTGGGTGCTCTTCTTGGGGTGGTTTCCAATTAAGAACTTATTCAACATCCATCCCTTCATACTCGACGTCAGGCAAGATTTGATTGACTTCAACCACTTCATCATTGCTTGTTGATGGATCTAAGGCACTAACATTTTGATTTCTATGGTTTTGCATGTACAAACTGGCATTTTCTCTTATCTCATAGGTCTTTTCAGGGGGCGGCTGCATCGTTTTATACTTTCTTTTATTATTACGTCTGTTTCCCATACTCAATGCATTTTTTGGAAAAATGAAAATATGACCCCTACAAGAATGAACAAAAAACAAGATATTAAAACTCGATGTGCATGATTATTAAAGCTCGATGTAGCAATTGATTATGTACAACAACATCTAGTGAGAATGTTTTCATATAATATTAAAAGCTATTGAGAATGCCCTACATATAAAGTTACAACATCACCTCTAGGAACTCAATAGGATGGTATTGGATGGTGGTATGGGATGTTGGTAGGAGCAAATTCCCTACTAGGGAGAAGCTCATATCACTTCATTTTCATGGTGTGGATGAGGGAAAATAGCCCCAAAAGACTAAGAGTTTTCAATTGTTTAGGTGTTTGTGTGAGTTGTTGTAGTGAAACCATGAGGAATTCAACAAATGTTTGTCTACTAGATGGAGGAATGTGATTATGAAATGTTATTGGTGGTGATGCAAGTAATTTTTTTTATTATCTTCATCAAAGGTTGAAAGCATTGCTTGGTGCATGCTGTAGTTTTTTTTGGTAAGATGTTTTTATTGTCTATGTTGAAGATTAAGAAGACTAAAATAGATCTATCATACAATTCATGAGGAAAAACCAAAATAGATGCCATTCAAACAAGTGAATGAAGACTAAATTACATTTAATAAGATAAAATTATCACCATACCTCAAGGATTATGATTGCTCTTTTGATGTGTCCACTATATGTAAGAAGACTTCATGTGTGTCCAAGTAGCATGAGAATTCAATCCAAGGTGCCAAGTAGAGTCCAATTGTTGTGTATTCACTCAATTGATCCAAATAGAGCCCAATAGGTGTGTATTCAATACAAAGAGCCAAATAGAGCCCCAAATGTTGTGTATTTTATCCAAATGGTGAAGGAAGCACCAAACAGTGTATGAATTCAATCTACCATGTAAATGCTTGTCAGACTGTGCGTGAAACCAGCGAAGAGAACGCAATGAATGAGGAAAAAAATGTGGGAAAAAGAATGCAGGTGATTTTCTAAAGTTTATGTTCAACAGAGACGCTCACGTTCCAGATGCGCGTGTGCACTAGAGGCGCATGCACATCCTTGTTGAATGTTGTAATGTTTGGTGGGTAACGTTCACTGTATTTATTTCCCAACATATATAAATGTGTCGGGTTATGCCTAGAGCCCCTCCCCCATAAAGGCCTTTAGAAACTCTTCTAACCCATAATTTCTAAGTGCATTTAAGTGCTTCTAGGTGTTTAGTGGTTTAAGGGTATATTTACAAATTTGTGTATTTTGATTTCAAAACATTAATTTAATTTTCAATTATAAACATATGTATTACATCAAGAATAATTAAATACATAGTAGATATATTAATGTTGTATAAAGTGATGATGTATACAGTGATGATAATGATGATAATGATGATAATGATGATCATCATCATCAACACCGTGATGATCATCATCAACTTCATCATCATCATCATCATCATCATTATGAGGAGGAGGAGGAGGAGGATGATGATGATGATGATGATGACAATGGTGGATGATGATGAATATGAGTACGATGATGAAGGTGATGATGATGACGAATATCATCATTATCAAAATCATCATATTTTTCATCATCATCTTCATTAGTCACCATCATCACCATCTTCCTCATCATCATCATCATCATCGTCATCATATGATCATGGTCATGATCGTCATTGTCTTCATCATCATAGTAGTCATCTTTGTCTTCGTCATCATACTCGTCATCGCCATCTTCCTCATAATCATCACCATCATTAACATCTTCGTCATCATCTTTGTATCATCATCATCATGAAGATGATGATGATGATGATGATGATGATGACGATGTTGTTGGAGATGATGACGAATATGCAGCACATCATCATCATCATCATCATCGTCATCATCATCATCTTCGTCGTGATGATATGATAATGATGATGGTGGTGGATGATGATGAATATGAGTACGATGATGATGATGATGACTAATTTGGATATGATGATGATGATGATGATGATGATGATGAAGAAGATGAGGAGGAATATGCAGCACATCATCATCATCTTCATCATCATCATCAACATGATCATCATCATCAAATTCCTCCTCATCATCATCATCAACATGATCATCATCATCAAATTCCTCATCATCATCATCATTGTGAGGATGCGGATGATGATGAGGATGATGAAGATGACGATCATATGATGATGATGATGATGATGACAGTAATCATAATAGTCATCTTCATCATCCTCATCATACTCATCATCACCATCATCCTCATCATCATCATCATCATCATCATCATCATCATGATCTGATGGTGATGATGATGAAGATCATGATGAAGATGATGATGATGATGAAGATGGTGATGATGATGATGACTAATGGAGATGATGATGATGATGTTGATGATGAAGATGATGACAAATATGTAGCACATCATCCTCATCATCATCATCATCTTCATCATCATCATCAACAACATGATAATCATGATCATCTTCATCATTGTCATCATCATCATCATCATTATGAGGACGAGCATGATGATGATGATGATGATGGTGGATGATGATGAATATGAGTATGATGATGATGACGAATATGATCATCATCATCAAAATCATCATATTCATCGTCATCATCTTCATTAATCATTATCATCGCCATCTTAATCATCCTCACCATCATCATCATCATCATCATCATCGTGGTGATGATGATGATGAAGAGGAGGATGATGTGCAGCATATTATTCATCATCTTCATCATCAACATCATCATCATCTCTAGTAGTCATCATCATCATCATCATCACCAGCTTCATCGTCATCATCATCATCACCATCTTCATCGTCATCATCATCATCATCATCTTCGTCATGATGATGATGATGATGATGATGAAGATCATGATGATGATTAAGATGGTGATGATGATGATATTGATGATGATGATGATGACTAATGGAGATGATTATGATGTTGATGATGAAGATGATGGCAAATATGCAACACATCATCATCATCTTCATCATCATCCACAACATGATCCACAACATGATCATCAGCATCATCTTCATCATCATCGTCATCATCATCATTGTGAGGACAAGCATGAGGATGATGATGACGACGACGATGATGATGATGACAATGATGATGACGATGACAAAGATGTTGTTGGAGACGATGACAAATATGCAACACATCATCATCATCACCATCGTCTTCGTCGTGATGATATGATGATGATGATGATGATGGATATGAGTACAATGATGATGATGAATAATTTGAGATGATGATGATGACGGTGATGATTATGATGATGATGAAGATGACGAGGAATATGCAGCACATCATCAACATCTTCATCATCATCATCAACTTCCTCCTCCTCATCATCATCATCATTGTGAGGACGCGGATGATGATGAGGATGATGAAGATGATGATCATATGATGATGATGATGATAGTCATCACAATAGTCATCTTCATCATCCTCATCATACTAGTCATCAGCATCATCCTTATGATGATGATGATGATGACGGTGATGATGATGATGATGATGATGATGATGATGATGGTGGTGGTGGTCGTGGATTATGATGAATATTAGTACGATGATGAAGATGATGATGACGAATAGGATCATCATCATCTTCATTAGTCATTGTCATTTCCATCTTCATCATCCTCACCACCACCATCATCATCATCATATGATCATGGTCACGATGATCATTGTTTTCGTCATCATAATTGTCATCTTCATAATCGTCATCATACTTGTCATCTCCATCTTCATCATCATCATCATCATGGTGTTGATGATGATGAAGATGCTGATGATGATGAGGATGATGTGCTGCATATTCATCATCAACTTCATCCTCAACATCATCATCATCTCCATTAGTCATCATCATCATCATCATCATCACCATCTTCATCGTCGTCATCATCATCATCATCATCATCATCTTCATGATGATGATGATGATGATGATGATGAAGATCATGATGATGATGAGGACGATGATGATGATGATGATGACGATGATGACTAATGGAGATGATGATGATGATGATGATGATGATGATGATGAAGATGATGGCGAATATGCAACACATGATCATCCACAACATGAACCACGGCATGATCATCATCATCATCTTCATCATCATCGTCATCATCATCATTGTGAGGACGAGCATGAGGATGATGATGATGACGATGATGATGCCGACGACGATGATGATGATGATGATGATGATGATGATGACTAATGGAGATGATGATGATGATGATGATGACGTTGTTGATGAATATGATGACGAATATGCAGCACATCATCCTCGTCATCATCAACATCTTCATCATCATCAATAACATTATCATCATCATCATCATCATCATCATTGTGAGGATGAGGATGATGATATGATGATGATGATGATGGTGGTGGATGATGATGAATATGAGTACGATAATGAAGATGATGATGATGATGATTATAACGAATATGATCATCATCATCAAAATCATCATATTCATCATCATCATCTTCATTAGTCATCATCATCTCCACCATCATCATCATCATCTCCACCATCATCATCATCATATGATCATGGTCACGATGATCATTGTCTTCGTCATCATAATCGTCATCTTCATCATCCTCATCATACTCATCATCAGCATCTTCATCATCATCATCATCATCATCTTCGTATCATCATCATCATCATCTTCTTCACCATCATCATCATCATCTTCGTATCGTCATCATCATCATTGATGATGATGATGACGACAAAGATGTTGTTGATGATGATGATGAGAAAGAGGGTGATGACGAAGATGATGATGATGATGGTGGATGATGATGAATATGAGTATGATGATGAAGATGATGATGATGTTGATGATCATTGTACTCATCATCAACATCATCATCATCATCATCTTCATCATCATCACTATCAATGTTGATGATGAGGATGATAATGATGATGATGATGATGATGACGTTGATGATGAAGATGATGACCTAGATGTTGATGAAGATGAGGAAGAAGGACGACGATGATGATGGTGTTGATGATGACAATGATGATGATGACGAAGATGATGATGATGACGAAGATGATGATGATGGAGATGAAGATGTTGATGTTGATGACAATGGTGATGAAGATGATGATGATGATGATGAAGAAGATGGTGATGATGAAGAAGATGACGATGGTGGAGATGTTGATGAGGAAGGGGGAGATGACAATGATGATGAAGATGTTGATGATGATGGTGATGGTGATGATGATGATCATCATCATCATATTCATCATGATCATCATCATCTTCATCACCATCATGATCATGATCCTCATCACCATCATCCTCATCACCATCATCATCATCACCGTCATCTTCATCACCATTATCATCATCATCAAAATCTTCATCATCATCATCAAAATCTTCATCGTCATCATCAAAATATTCATCATCATCACCATCACCATCATCTCATCATCATCATCATCATCATCATCAACATCTTCAACATCATTGTCATCTCCCCCTTCCTCATCAACATCTCCATCATCGTCATCTTCTTCATCAACTTCATGTATCCCCTTGACAAAGGAAATTAAATAAACCATACAAACGAATACAATAGTGCGTACGTGCAAAGATGCGTGTGCGTTGTTATTAACGCCTGCGTGCTGTCAATTACGTGTGCATGTGTTTGTGCGTGCGCGTAGTTGCGCGCATGTGTGCCTGAATTCAAATTGTTTTTGGTGCCCTTGCAGGCTTGGAATTAGCTTCGGATTGCACCTTGAGGCTCGGTCTGATTTATGCCTGATTTATGGCAGAAAACTTCAAATGCTGTAACTTTCGGTTTTTCACAACTAGTTCCACATAAGCTCCATGAGTGCACTGCAAATGAAATTGCACATCCTTGTCGAGCTCTATGTGCATATTCTAAATATATAATTTTTGAATAGATCTGTTGTTGTTTTCTATTTTTAATTCATTTTTAACTGCATTCATGTCAAATTTGTAAAAAACATACGTCGTTTATTTTCCCCATAACTTTTGATTGGATTACCTATTTTGAAAATGGAAGAGAACCCACACAAGAGCATGAAAATATCTACAACCTAAACAAACAAAAAAAGTATTTTGATTACTTTTAGACCATGATATGGTGGCTCAACACTTGAGCATGTCGTTTTAGGGCTTCACTGACTTCGGTAATTAAAAAAAATATAAAATTGACTTTTAAAATTTTGGAAAAATATCCCCGCATAAGATTCTTCTATTTCCTACACCTCTACATATTTTTTTTCTTGTAAATTGAAAATTTACATAGCAAACGGGTGGCTCAACAAAAACATGTGCATTATGTTTGAGAAAAAAAATAACATACCAATCTTCGAATAATGACATTTTGGGGTGGTCATACCACTTTTTCATAATTAAAAGTTATATATTTCGGAAGGTCATCCATTTTTCTACGTTTCATCTGTTTACACCTAATCCAAAAAAGTTTTGTAGGTACCTCTAATAATTCATTTTAATGATAATATTTTTGTTTTTCTAGAATGTCATTGCAACTAATGTGTCATAATTGGGTATCATTACCTTGCACTAGACCAACATCTTTTTCTCAACACCACACAACGTCCTATGCTTCTTTGTGTTATAATGTTTTCCCAAGTCTTGTGCCATCGAAATCAAATTTTCAATCATCATTTCGATCCCTTTTAAAGCGGATCTTGTTGTTTTATTTGACTTAAAGAACCAAAGTACCCTTTTTTTATTTTCCTTACTGCTAATTATACATCTTCTTCATAGTGATTGTCCTCTTTTTCAAGGCATAACATATTATCAATCCATAATTAAATTACTTAAAAATGAATCATTTTATTGAATGTTCTTTTGGTTCACATACCACTGCACACCAACAATTATAAGGTGCATATAAATCTCACTTGACTATCTTGTCAGCATAACCTTTTTACTATATAAAAGGTTAACAATAATCAAATCAATTGATATGTTATATATGGCATTTACCTCGTCAACACCATACTCCGTCCAAGGAGTCTTACCATTCTTTGATCAGGTGGCTTGTTAGCAATCACTACACTTTCTTTGAATGTAAGGTCATTTGCATTATGCCATCCCTAGCACATAACAAGAGAATAATCATTTTAGTCATCCTTTAAAACAAACCATGATTGTGTTCAACAACATCTAGTTTGCAGACTATTTAATGCTTAACCATGTCTTATAACCCTCATACTATTTTCTTTTGCATTTAAAAACACTGTATAAATATTCTTGATCTTATGTATGTAAAAATTGAAATAACTTTACAATCAAAAACCATTTTCCTTTCTTGGATTCTTGTTTCAGATGATAGTTAAATTTATCTTAGCCTCTTATTACCTATACTCAAAATACATTATCGATTATATCCAACATTAATCATTAGTAATGATGACCTATTTTAAATATTATCTACTAGCGAAATGTAAAATCTTTTGAATGTGTTAACATGGTGTAAAACATACTTCGGTATACCACAGTGATTAATAAGATAAAGTATATCTATGGTGGTTGTTACACAACATTTGCTAATACCTCAAGATCATGCCGCAAAGAAATTAAAGCAGTATAGACCATCTCCTTAACTTTTGTTAAGATATTCCTATACTCCATCCTAGTCCCACCAGTATTTTGATCCTTTACATTTTCAGTCATGCATGCACTTTTAGGGTTTGCATGCATCATTAGAGTTTGCATGCATTTGCATGCATTTCAGCCATCAGTCCAACACCTATCCCTTAGTTAGCCAGCCCCCGAGAGCTTCTCACTGATCAGTTTTAGCCCTCCAGTTGCTTAATGCGCCCATCTTCCTTGATTTTAGGAAGAAACTCGCTCTTCTTCATCTACCAGTCCAGTTGTCTTCAGTTTATACTCAGTTACATTCAGTTACACTTAGTTACACTCAGTTACACTCAGTTACACCTACCAGACTCAGTTTGACTGATGGTTGACAGTTACTTGAGCATTGATGACTCCATTGATGATGATGAAAACTTCCAGTTGTGCTCCGATGATACTAGTTGTGCTCCGATGACACTCCAGTGATTCTTTGATCACTCCATGAAGGCTAATTTGAATTTCCACCTTAGGCATTCGAATTCCTCATGCATTGTATTATTTATTTGTCCATTGGTGATTAATGAATTAGTGTGTGTGAAGTATTATTGCTTCTATCCGAGTTCTACTGTACCATATTATTCTATTGCTCATTATACTGTATTGATCACTCTTCTTCTATTTTCCTGCTTAATCATAATTACTCTTGTGAGGTATACATCATCTCTTAGATCTGTTGTGAGGATTTTCACATTGTATCAGAACATGTTGAGAGTATTGTTTATCTCCATTCTTGAGATTTTTTTGCAAGTTATTACCAAGATTTCAAGTGCAGCAGTTTCTGCATTTTTGCAGCAGTAGTAGTTGCAGATATTCTCTATTGCTTTTGCAGGTCTTCTACAAATTCAAAGAATTCAAAAGAAATCCCTCCTCTTTCTCCACTCAACTATGATGAATGGAAACCGAAAATGATAGCATACTTGAAGAGCCATGATCTCTTTGACTATTGTTTTGAAAGAGAGTTTGAATATTCTGAAGAGAAGATTGATTGGTTAAATACAGGTGACAGACCCTTTGGATCAATGATTGATGCTATGCATGAATGGATGTTATATAACCTCCCTGATTTTTCATCACCAAAATAGCTATGGGCTCACTTGGATGTAATATTTGGCAGACAGAATGAAGGGATTGGTCCAAACCCATTCGAAAGCAAGCAAAGTGATGCATTCACTCCCCTTGATGGTCTCTTAGATCATGAACCAGTATCATCTCATATTGAAGTTGTTGACAAAGAACTTGCAGATTCTCCACTCATGCTCCAACTTTCTTCTCTTTCTGTGCTAGCTCACACTCTAGATATTGCAGAAGGTCCTAAATCCTCTGTTGCACCAGAGTCTGTTGGTTTGCATCATGATCACATGATTATTTCAAAGGTAAAATCAACTATTGAAGGTAATGCATTCACTCTTCTCAAGCAATCACCTCTTTTATACTACTATATGATCATTATTCCATGCTTTCAGAAGGTTATTGAAGAATATGGCCATTGCCACCTGCTTGAGATAATTTCTCATGCATCCATTGGTTTTGATCTCACCTCTTATGGTTCAAAGGAGATCTCAAGAAACCATTTCCATTCGCTTGGGATAATTTCTCATGCATATGATAGTGTTGATCTCACCCCTGTTGGTTCAAAGGAGATCTCAAGAAACTATTCTTCAAGTCTTAAATCTGATTTGGATTTTAAGAAATTATTATTTGATGGTTCTTTTTCGCATAATCCCACCCATGATGGTTCAAAGGAGAAGACAAAAGACTATCTGCATATTCATGATTTTGATCCTACCTCACCTGATTCGAATCACAGGTTCAAGGATCATCCTCATACTTTTGGATTTGTTCTCATCACATTCGATCTGAAGAGCAAGTACAAACACATGTTTTTTGAGCATGATCCACTTCTTCCCAAGAAGAAGATACCTCCAGACATATGACCAAGCATCACACCTGCTTGAGTTTGGAGCATTAATTTTTGTGTGTGCCTTACAGTCTGTTTTTTGAGGAGGGGGTATGTTTCCCATGAAATTTTCCCACTTCCTTGGTTTATTGACTGTTATTATTCATTGTATTGGGTGACCTTTGGTCTTAGTTACCAGGGCTCAGGATGGATTAAGGGGGGGTGTTAGGATATTCTATACTCCATCCTAGTCCCACCAGTATTTTGATCCTTTACATTTTCAGTCATGCATGCACTTTTAGGGTTTGCATGCATTCTAGTCATCAGTCCAACACCTAGCCCTCGATTAGCCAGCCCTCGAGAGCTTCTCACTGATCAGTTTTAGCCCTCCAGTTGCTTTGATGCAGCCTTCTTCCTTGATTTTAGGAAGCAAATCACCCTTCTTCGTCTACCAGTCCAATTGTCTTTAGTTTATACTCAGTTACATTCAATTACACTTAGTTACACTCAATTACACTCAGTTACACCTACCAGACTCAGTTTGACTGATGGTTGACAGTTACTTGAGCATTGATGACTCCACTGATGATGATGAAGACTTCCAGTTGTGCTCCGATTATACTAGTTGTGCTCCAATGACACTCCAGTGATCCTTTGATCACTCCATGAAGGCTAATTCGAATTGCCACCTTAGGCATTTGAATTCCTCATGCATTGTATTATTTATTTGTCCATTTGTGATTAATGAATTAGTGTGTGTGAAGTATTATTACTTCTATCCGAGTTCTACTGTACCATATTATTCTGTTGCTCATTATACTGTATTGATCACTCTTCTTCTATTTTTCTGCTTAATTTATAATTACTCTTGTGAGGTATACATCATCTCTTAGATCTGCTGTGAGAATTTTCACAACTTTAATTATCATGATGGGGTGTATTACGACTCAATACATCAGTTTTCGATACTCATAAGGATACATGATTTCCTAAGGTGTTAATCACCTTTAATTATTGTTGAACACAATCATGGAAGGACATATATTTGGAAACTTTAACAAAAAACAACAACACATATTTATAACCTATGTTACAAACATGGTACCCCATGATCCATGCTATTTTAATGTAAATGGATAATCACTGGAATGCCAACTTTAAAGATGAGACATAGAAATAAAAACAACTTAAGTGCAACATCCATATTAGTGTTTTCTAACCATTGCATCATGGTCGAAAACCATCTACTCCCACCCTTCTTTTATGTGTACTATGCATATCCCATGGACAATGTAAATCGCCCTCGTTCTGTTGATGCAGATCTCATAAACCATTTGAGTACCATACAAGTAATGTAACATTTATTTAACTGGGCATATGCATTTCCTATACTATCACCATGTTTAATGGCTATACATCTTAACTCTCATACATAACATTTTACAAATCCGAATTCCATCTTTTCTCCCACATATTGTCTTAATGTTCAATATATCAAGTAATGCATGTAATTAAAGCAATAATACAACATCCCTTGCATAATATCGATTTATTTAAATACAAATATAGGAAAGATCATTAATCATGCAATCTCATAACTTAGCTAGTTACCCATGTGGACTTTCTACTACATTTAAATCTTGTTTGTTAGTTTTAAAACATAATGCTTCTGCAAACGAGACATACTCACTTACAACCCATAGACATCTTATCGGTTACCTCTTGCCGAAACTTGAAACTGTATTCGTCTGGTTGCATCTTACAAGTAGAGTCCCTTCACTTAATTCAACTAGCCTCTTGCTCGCGCTGAGTCCAAATAGGCCTGAGTGTTGTAACTCCGGCTCTGATACCATAATGCAACATACCCCAAGTTCAAGTTAGTATTTTAGTGATTTTTATTATTATAAAATATCTCATAATTCCGAAACCAGATGAATTCACAATAACAAACAAAACACATTAATGCAAAACACAAATATCAAGGAGAGTACACACATAAGAGACACATCAGAGAGAGACAATTTTTAACGTGGTTCACCCAAAACCATGGGCTACGTCCACAAAAGATATCACGTCTTACATTATTTATCAAAATAGGAAATTACATTCTGCAACACACTTGTTGCTTTTCACTTTCTTTTATCCTCTTTCATAGAGCGCATTCTTAACTCAATCAGGAATATGTAGCCCTACCCTATTCGTCAACGATATCATGAGGGAATCTCATAATAATACAAAGGTTCCTAGGGAGAGACTCCTAACATATTTTATACTAAACATACCCAATGGAGTCGCCAAAAACTGTTGCTTGGTTTTTCAACCAAGCATGTGCAAGGATGCACCTATTAACTTGGAATAGCAGTCTCGAATGAAAAGCAAATAACAATAAACTTAATCTAATCTAACATTAACATATGTAATGGAAATAAAGAACTATATTGATAACAATAAGAAAATAAGACAAGAGATTCAAAAGAATTTGTTTTTGTATTACCTCAAATGGTGAGGATGGTGGGTGTTGAGCAACTCCAAGGTTGAGATGCTCCAATGTCCAATGGTCTCTTCTTCTCCAATGCTTCAATGGGGTTCTTTAAACTCGAAATGGGATGCAATGGCTCTCAAAGGGAATTTGGCAGCATAAGGATAGGATGAAATGTGGATGAAAAGTGAGGAGCTCCTATCACCTTTTTATAGTTTTTGGTGATGGGGAATACCATTATGGTTTTAAGGAAACCAATGGTATTAACCAACATGGTTTAGGTCTCTTTTTCCCTCTTTTTCCTTTTTTGAATATTTTTTTATATTTGTATTCCCTTTTAATGTTTTTTTTGAGAATTTTGGACCCTTTTTGAGGGTTTTTTTGTGTTTTTTGAGGAAAAATACATATTTTGAGGGGAAAAATGTGTATTATGGTATTTTTTGTGACCTTTTGATGGCTTTAGAGGCTCAAATGGTGGAAAAAGTGGACAAATGGATCATATGAATAAAAGAATGAGCTAGTGAGCACTTTTTGGGTGTTAACATTTCCATAAATAAACAAACCTAAACTATAAGCAACCCATCAAAAGATTTTCCTTTCATTTAGATATCGGCAAGCAATTCTTATTATTATTGAAATCTTAAATGAATACACACTCACAATGGGGTTCTTTTACCATTCCCAATATCTATCGGATAAATAAAGGATGAGGACAATCTATATATATATATATATCTAATATATATACATCCATCATAACCTTAATATAATGGTGCGAATTGTTGTTCTAATATAGAGACAGAGTATCTATATAGATGCATGTGTCCAACAAGGATTAGATATATTATAAAGGATTAGATATATTATAAAGCTCTAGGATTAATAAAATGATGCAGACAGAGTAAATGACCGTGTCTGTTGTGCGATGTGAAGATAATTGAAGTAAGACATCAATAATAATAAGCTCGAGATTTCTAAACCAACGATCTGTTTCGTGGTAGTTGTATTTACTTTATCGCTATATATAGATACAACAGAGATCCCTATGATTAAACTCAATCTCTATCATTAACCCAAATATTGATCAACCAATTTATCATTAAACAAATCTCAATCAAACAAATTCAGATCTTGGTCCAGTTAAATATTATCTTCCAACAATCAAATAGGAAATCTATCATGCATTACGCAGAGATTGCTCATCAATATCTCTATCACGCAATATGGAAGAGGTTAAGTATAAAATCATATCATACAAAACATATACAACGAATCGTTTAAATATATGAATCCTATCAAGCAAGCAAATATCGGCTATCATATGATCAAGCATTATACCACGGTTTACTAAAAGAGAATTATATCCAACAAACAACTCTCTATTAGGCATGTCGTGTTGGAACCACTTAGAGAGCTCTATCAAAGGGAGCAGATACAAAACATAATATGCAGAGGCCATGCTAGCAAGCTGTCACCGGAATCCAATGTGCAATGATCAACAATAGCATTGAATAATAGTTTAAGGAAACGGTGCAGAGTATTTCCACAAAAACCATAGGGACACCGAGATCGCATTTCTCTAGCTAGGGATTGTGATTTTTGTAGAGTAATATCACAAAAGCAAGGCGGCACAAAGATTGTCTCTCTCTGGTTAGGGATTATGATTTTTGCAGATTAATAACACACAAACAAGCGACACGGAGATCGCCTTTATCAGAGATATTCTATAAGTAGTATTTAACTCTGTCCATCAATGGATCGCATATTAATTACCCAAGTAATATGGCGATCGAATATTTATATCAATATAACGTATGCATAATTACTATAAACATTTTTTTCATTAAAATAAATAGAGTCAAAGTTTGGGTCGATTCTCCTATAGGGAGATCGCCCAGGCGTTATACATGCAGTAAGGGCTTAATGCTTTAAACTCTATCCACAAGTATTCGCATAAAACGCAAGCAACATACATGTGCAGAGATCCTGGCGTAGCGATGGCAGCATTCAAACTATCCTATGATGGAATCATTAACATACAGAGATCCATCCAAATCGATGGCGGCATGACAGACAATACAACCGAGATCCCAACAGGGATTCATACGAAAACCTAGCAGCATAAAAATAGATACCATAGAGAAACTAAATATGGGATCGAGTAGATCGTTGTCCCTTCCTCAGATCGATTTTCTTTTCCGAGTTCAAGAGGCATCAAAATATATAGAGATAGATCATACAGGGATCGGGTTCCTAATTCATCCCTTCCCCAGCTATTACGCAGTGAAAAAATCCTGCAGCAAGCAAAGAAACATAAGCTTTCTTTCGCAGGAGCAGATTCTCTCCCTCACACCACAAAACCATTCTATTTAAACAAGAAGAGGGTTTCAAAAGGTGGAAGGTTCCTTCGCGCCACCTCTCACCCGAGTTTTACAAATGGCAACCTCATCGGCTTGGAGCTCTTCTTCCAAAATAACTCACATCGATTTTCCAAATCGGTTTTCACCTACCCTTTGTTACTTTAAAAAAATAACTTCCTCAAGGTTGGTCATACGGGCGCAACATGCTTGGATGATATATATAAATATATATATTATTCAATCAAATGTTTCAATATCCCACAAGTATATCCCAACTCTTAGTGCATGTGTAAATAATGATTTCTCCATGCCGAATTATATGTATATATATAAATCAAGCTTAATGTCTACTTATGCTTATCTTTTCTCCTCCGTAACAATTATATATATCATTTATATAAAACAAGTATTTGTATGATTTGCTCATGGTAACCTTCATAGCTAATTATCCCTTTTATACCTTTTGAATAATAAAGTGATTATCCTAGTATAGAGGTTCTAATAATACCATATTAGGATAAAATTCTTAATCCCATAAAGATAGATAGGCTCTGATTTAGATGCTAGCCGACACTTAGCAATCTAGTCCAATCTATGCTTACGTCAACATAGGATAATGCCTTAAAGTTTAGACCTTTAAGTGAGTAGTGACTCTCCTTCCTGTGTGTGAGGTACCAAGACGATACCCGTCGTCTCCTCAAGGTTTCTTAGTCGTTTCATTCCCCCTAGTGGATTCTTTACCACGTCGTTAAGGTTGCATCACGACTTTAAGTCCCCTAGGTTAACATCAATCATTTCAGCTTAGGAATTAAACCACATATAACTAATAAATTTCAACATCTTAAACCACCACGGTCCCAATTCAAATCATAGACCTTAAATTATAACCCTCAACATTGCCACTCATAATGGTCCCATAGAGGAAAATTCTCAAATCCAAAATCACTTGATCTTTGATAGAAATAATATAGATGGATTTCTAAATGATTTATTGAAAAACTTATTCCTCTTGCTAACAAGGCCAATATAGAATATCTCTATCATAATTTTACTACTTCACTCTCCTTTGCCATGAACAAGTTCTCTCCTGAAAGTTCTAGCAAAAGGAAGAACATAAGAACCAACTCTTTGTATAATAATGAATGTTAGCATGCACATAGAGAAATTAAAGAAGCTACTAACTAGTCCCTGAAATCCAAAAAGATAAATAAGTACAAAGCTCTAATTAAAAGAAAAAAAAGACTTACTATATAAATAAAATATAGGAAAAAAAATTACACTTATCTAAGATGACTACTAAGAAATTATGGAGGCAAATTCTAATTTGTAAAACTAAAAAAAAAATTATCTCTTTGGAGGATTGGAACTTGTATCTTAAAAATATTTACGAATGCCCACACATAGTGGATAAAATTCAAACCCTCATGAAAATTGAGCAAAAATTTTATTTAGAGGACATTAACTTTGGGATTAAGTGCCTAGATAATGGAAAAGCTATAGACATTGAAGGGTGCCAAGAAGAAATCTTAAAAATTGGAGCGCCCGTCCTCATTCCCTATATTCACAATCTTTTTAATCTAGCAGTTAAGCACGGCTTCCCAAATCCTTGGACTCAAAGTCTTATAATTCCTATAAATATAAAGATAAAGATAAAGAAGAGATAAATATAACCCCTCTAATTATCGAACTAGGATGATTAGCCCTCTTTTACCCAAGATATATGGTATTATCCTTGAAAATAAGATTAGCATATGGCTAGAAAATGAAGGAAAATGGGCTAAAGTCCAAGCAAGCTTCAAAAGGACTCACTTAACCATGGACCACCTTGTTACACTTATAATCATTGTGGAGGAGTGTCATAATAATAAATCCACTCTTTTTTGTTGTTTTGTGGACTTTAGAAAAACTTTTGGTACAATGCCTAGAAATAACCTATGGAATAGATTAGAAGAGTTAACGGTTCTTTTTTAGTTGAGGGATGTGACTATAAGGTTATATGAGAATATCATTTACAAATTCAAAAACACTGAAGGATGGTCACATTATATTAATTTTAATATTGGATTTAATAAAAGGTGCCTCCTCTCCCCTACCCTTTTTGGCATTTACATCGATAAGCTAGAAGATTGTTTAGAAGAAGCAAGTTGTGCTAGCACGGGATTGGTAGAAATAGTCATTGTGATTCTTCTCTATCCTGATGATACCGTTATTGTGAAAAGAATCCCCTATGATCTTGAGAAGAAATTATGAATTCTCAAGGATTTTTTCGCCAATATAGGCATGACCGTTAACACTGATAAAACAAAGGTCGTGATTATCAAATCCAAGAAGGGTACTTATGACAAATGTTTTTATGAAAATAGAATCTTAAATGAAGTAACTTCTTATAAATATCTAGAAATTGACTTCCATCACAAGTTCAACTAGAACTATAGCATTGATAAGAGGATAAATGGAGCATGGAAATCCTACTTCGGTCTTGCAAACAATTGTAAATTAGCAAACCTTGTGATGTTGGACAAAATGAAATTCCTATTAAAAAAACTCATCACTCCTCTTATCGTATATGGTCATGAAGCTTGGGGGTGCAACATTTCCCTAGAATCATGGAGAAAAATTGAGCAAATCCATAAGCGGTTTATAACTTGTAATCTTAAAATTAAGAGCAACATGCCCTATCATATTCTCCTCTTAGAAGCAGGGCTCTCTCCCATTGAAATCATGGTTATGATTAGATATCTAATGTACAACAACAAATTAAATAATGTAGGGGACGATAGGCTTTTTAAAATTGCTCTTAACTCCAGCCAAAACCACCTTTTCCTCAGGTGGGGTTGGCGTAAAGATGACACGACTTGGTTAATTATTGGAGGATTGGTGAAACTACCACTTTGAAAAATATTGATAACATTAAAAACAATTTTACTTTTGCGTTTAAAGAGAAAATGTGGTGGTATGAAGATTTAAAGGTTAGAAGAAAATTATGGAATTATAAAGAGATCATTAACCCTAATCTTGAGGATCAAAATCATATTTTTATATTAACGAGCTCAAAGAAAAAAACTAATATTGCCATGATTAGAACAAACTTTTATGAGCTTCATAGTGAAATTGAGTGTTGGACAACCCCTAAAACTCCTTGGGATGAAAGGATTTTCCATCAAGCATTGAAGATGAAAATCACTTTCTTAGAATGCCTTGCTTTCACCCACATTAGATCTCAGTTCCAAAATATTTGCTCCAACACTAACCTTTCTAACCTTCTAGCTCCTCAAAACTATAGTGAGCTAGGGACACTCCTCTTTAATCTTTTTGAACATAGGAATAGTATTTTTAAGCAAATCAAATAATCTCTATCTTGTCTTTTCTCTTAAGGTCCGATAGACCAAATTTGGTCTCAATGGATATTAAAGACCATCTTCATATTCATCACTATTAATACTAATACTGACAAAATATTCTCGACACTATTATCATTAATAATATTAATGTTAACATTAATATTAACATTATCATTAATGTTATGAAACATTGATATTAAAAAGTTATATTAATCTTAACATTATTGTTAATGTTAATTAATGCATTAATTATGCCGAGAGGTGCTCTACAACCCAGTAGGGGGGAGATCTTGTGAGTCAAGTGTTTGTCGAGTAACAAAATAATACAAAGTAAAAAGTAAATATGAGACTTAAACTAGAGACTTTAGTGTGTTTGTCCAGTAACAAAATAATACAAAGTAAACACAAAATAATAATACAAAGTAAAAAGTAATAAATATTATGTCAGCCATAAACAAAAAAGAATGATACAAAGTAAAAAGTAAATATGAGACTTAAACTACAGACTTTAGAGCTTAGGAATAGGTGGCTCAGGTATTGCACTCAAGGAGCTATTCAAGGAGAGGTTTGTACCTCGGGAGATTTGATCCCTCTCAGCGCTTGATAGAGCCTAGGATTTGGATCTAGGCTAGTTAATTAATATGGTCAACAATATTACTAGAGTAAACCATATTCATCCAAATTCACCCATAGTCACACATCATAAGTAATCAATAATGGTTTATCAACCATAGTGAAACAAAGTCAATGATACCTAAATAAACTGAACCATGCACAACCAAGGTTCACTAAAGAAAATCATGGTTAACCAAAGTCCAACAATAGTCAACCATGGAGCATTAAAGTCAACCATGCACAAACAATAGTCAAACATGGTTCAGCCTATGGTGAAACTTGGTCAACCATGGTAGACAATGAGAGGTTATCAACCATGGCTATACATATTCAATCATTGTTAACCAAAGTCAACTACATAAATCTGATGTAACCATAGCCAACCATGATGCACTAAATAATGTTATGACAACCATGATGCTCTAAAGTCAATCGTGATTAAACAATGGTTAACCACGGTTTAATATTGTCAAACTTAGCTTAATGTCAACTATGCCTTAAAAATGGTCAGTCATGTTTCAAAGTCAACCTTGGTTTAAATTCATTTATGGATTGAAGTCGACCATGCTAAGAAAATAGTAAACCATATTTTAACCAAGGTTATCCAAAGTCACCCATGGCAAGCCAAAGTCAACCATATTTAACCATAATTAACCATAGTCAACCATGAGTTATGGTCAACCAGGGTTAAACATAGTTAGCCACAGTTAACTAAAGTCAACCATTGTTGGGCCTGGCCCAAGTGGGGCATTTTGAGCAAGAAGTATTTTTGGAACCGTGGAGCTGAGCGCAGTTCAGCTGAAGGAATTTTGGCATGTTGCGAAGTTGCACGCAACACAGTGTCAGAAGAGCTGTGAGGTTCAGTGCTGCGATGTGACCAGTCTACGGGGATCCAGCAGGGTAGATTATTGGACGGGAGACGACACGTGTTCTGATTAGACCATCGGTGGTCTATTTTTGGTAAAGATGCTCCAGGAGTGCCAAGCGACGGGAAGGAGCAACGCGGAAAGAAAGTGACTAGTTGCACATGAAAAATAACCACTACCTGATCCAGTCGCACGAGACCGTTAGAGGAAAAATGGCTCGGTGAAAGCGACCTATTGGCACGCATGCGATAGGAAGGTCGATAGCGATGTGAGCATGCGCTGAAGGCAAGCCACGATGGAAGATTCGCTACCAGAAGCCAGCACGCCTGATGAGCTGAAAAACTGAAACAATTTTGTAAACCTAAGGGCTTTTGGCCTGCGAATTGTAAAGACATGACCTACGAGCATGATCTATAAATCAGACACATTTTGTACGGGAAAGGGTTGTTGAGAGGGTTAATCTTCATTTTTGATCTTTCAGGTTGTTGTTAGGCTCTTCATTTTGTTGTGATTAAATAGATCTCTGTTGAGAGACATTTTGTAAAGGCTCTGCAAGCTATGTGCACAGAGGCCTATTGAGAGAGAGAAGAGCATCTGTAGCTGTGTGCGCAGACAAAGAACTATTGTACCCTTCCCAAAGACTAATAAAACAATAGTTCTTGTGGACATAGCTCCCGTCCTGGGGTTGAACCACGTTAAATCATGTTTAGTGTGATTGTTTGTGTTTGTATTTGTCTATTTGCTTACGAATGAATGTCTAGATTCTCATTGATCACTGTTATGTTAAGGATTTTATATGTATTCACCATAAGAGAAAGATGGGAATAATATGTTAAGTATTGTGTAGATGGATGAATGATGAATGCCCAGTATTCTAAGTCTGTGAAAGTATCAGTTTAGTGAATAATCACATGGGTCTGTAGAGTTCAGATTATATAACTCTTCGCTATGCAGCACCGAAACTACGCAGTAGTGTATGTTACGTCTACTTGCATTTGTTATAAAGCTATATAATCTAATGAAATAGGTGAGAATGTTTAAATGCTAAGTAAAGTCTTCAATATTTGTTAAGTCTGGAAGAGGACGCATATAAGTTGTTGCACTGTCCTGCTATTTGCATCTTGCCCGCACCACGCAGTCCTTGGATGCGCTGGTAGTGCAGCTGTTAGTTTGTAGAAGTGTGAACCACGACGCAGTCTATCGTCGCATAGTCCTCAGCCCGCAACGCAAGTCTAATAGTGCACTGTGCAGTAGTCCTGTCCGAACAACTCATCACATCACTGTGGAAACCTGATTCTGCATTGCCCCCATAGCTACACCTTGGGTGAGACCTCAACCTGTTCGCAGGTTGTTGTCGAAAGGGCCAGTGAGAAGGGGTTTTGTTGGTTCCTTGAAATTGTGAAGAACCTAGGTCTACATTGGAAACCTCTAGATCAGTACTTAAGCCAACAAATGGTTGTATTGCCATGCTAAGAATCTGTGATGAGTTGAAGTCGTGATGTGTGAAGAAGTTGCGCTCGGTGTCGACTTTTGGTATCCAGACAAGAAAGAAATATGGGCCTGGTGTGACAAGATAGAGAGAGACATCGTAAGAAAGGAAAAAAGACACCCACATCTCTCTGACATTCAGTGGTTGAACAAATACCTATGGAAAGATGTGCATGAAGTTTTCTTGGCATCTTTTGGAAACGAACTACACGAGTGGTTGTCAAGGCTCGTAGAGCATAGAAACTATATCCCGTGAAGCACACCAACCGAGTGGACACCAAAGCTTATTGAACAACTCAAAGCGCTAGACAGTCCATTCATCCGAGTAGTCGACTTCTGGGTAGATAACACACTACAGAGCTTTGTGACGGAGTTCACTATGGACATGCTAAAGTCCTACAGCGAAGAGAATTTTTCAAGGGATTCAGAGATAAGTACCTGAACAACCTCAATTTATACATTAAAATGCTTTTAGCTGAGAAAGATGTTTTTAGAATGCAGTAAAATTTTTGCATCTATCATGGTCAATAGAATTTTTAGTGAGTCTGACGAAGAGACACATAATCTAAGATGTGGGAAATGGTATAAATATAAACCTAAGAAGATTGCTACTGGACCTGGACTCCACGTAGACATTGACTCAGAAGACGAACTTGATATCCAAACCGTACCTCTATCTTCCACCTATCAGCCTATTACTCCGCAGAATCCACCGGGTGGGAACACCGCACCTTCCATTGCACAAACTAAGCCAATCCAGAACCCCCATATTGCGAATATCCCTAGCACTCAGACCATTCCATTTATTTTTTCTGCTCAACAACCTGCGTGGAACCCTCCCCCACCTAGAAGAAGCATGACCAAGGATATTAAGTTTTCGATATTCAAAGGAACGGGTCTAAAAGACCTTGATCAGCATTGGTTTCTATGTGAAGCCATTTGGAGTGTTAAACAAGTACAGGATGACGCTGTCAAGAAGGCGCAGCTCATCACCACATTCAGAGATAGAGCCTTGCATTGGTTCATAAATACTCGCAGGGACAGAATAAGACCCTACAGGAAATCAAGGTTGCACTCTTAGTAGAATTTAAGAAGTCAAATTCAGAGTCACAGTGTATAAGAGAGTAGAAAGAGATAAAATAGAAACCTAATGAGACAATCTGGGAGTTTGATCAGAAATTTAAGACACTGTTGGACCAAGTAAGCTTTTGTATCCCACCGTAGGAGCATAAGGAATGGTTTATAGCCACATTGTTGCCCCATATCAGACAGCCGTTGATGCAACAGAAAGTGGATTTGCAAACAAAAGCTTTGGAGATCGCGATGAAGCTGGAAGCTTCACCTATGGGAGAAACTAGTGCTAGGATGTCGCAGATTCAGAACCAGTTAGCTACCCTAACACTACAATTACAAGATATCAAGAAAAGAAAACAAGAGAGATAGGAAGTCTGGTGTACAGGATGCGAGGGAGAAGGATGCACTAAGGATCGTTGTCCTTTATTCCAAGACTTCCTTAATATGGGTGCACCAAACCCATTAAATCCGCACCCAGGGCCATGGTGTGAAATTTGCAGAACCAGAGAACACCGGCCAGAAGAATGCCATATGATACAAAAATACATAAGAACACCTAAAAACCTCTATTGTAATTTCTGTAAATCAGTAGTGCATGATGAATCTAATTGCCGTGCATATGAGCGCATGCTACAGAGAAAGAAAGATATTGAGCATATGTGTGGAGGAATTGTTGGGCCCTGGAAATGCCCCTTTTTAACCATACCTATTTCATCATTTTGCCAAATTTTACTTTACTTTCGTAAATGATATACATGCCTTTTCCAAATCAATCAGCAATCCTGACAAGGTATAAATCATTATTGTTTCATTTAATTATGCCTAAGATTGTTATGGTTACGAATCTTGACCCTTGGTTTATGCTAAAATTTGTGAGTTCATTTAGTCAAAATTTGAAACACAGGTGTATCAGCCACTTGGCGCCAGCTATTACTCTTCCAGGTCCAATTTATCATACTCCAAGGGACAGTGGATCCTCCACGTGAGCTGTAACAATTCCTCACTATAACAGATTCCATTGAAACAGAACCTAGCTGTGACAGACAGGTTGCATTCCAGTTGCTGAGTTTGTTGATCCATTAATTATTAGAGCAACAACATCCTTCATGATTAATAGCCTTGTTTAATACGGTTGTATCAGTTAGCTGTAACTCCGCAGCATGAAGATCATAGATCTTCATTGCTGCACGATTTTAGTGGATCATGATCGGTACTATCAATGTATAAATATGCAAAGGCTCTCGTAGCCTGGGGTTGGACAATTACCATTTTGTATAAGCTATAATAGAGCGCTAATACTGTCAATTTCCATCATTAATATGAGAGCATAGTTCTTCATTTATGTGTCTTAACTTGTTGTGATTCTCGGTGTCTCTATTACAAGGCCAAGGCCCACCTTCTCACAGATATAGCTGGTTTAAGTAGGTAGAGTACTTTAGCTTTACTTCTGTTGTGTGGTGTGGAATTATTGCAAATGTTAGTGGTAGCTGTAACAGAGAATTAGCTTTCCTTTTGGTAGTCCATAATTTCATTTTGAATAGTTGTAGCAGATTGGTGTGACAGTCAATTGTGTAGGATAATTCATTTAATGCATGTGTGTTTGAATCAACTGTAACAGCCAAGCTCTATTCCAATATCTTTTAGTTGTTTATGCTTTCTAGGATTTCTAGTAATTATCAGTTAGAGTTCAAGCTTTAGATTCTGGTTGCTGTTGTATATTCAATTGATTTAAAGTAGGCAGGTTATGGTTGAGTGACAGTAACTACTAGATAGATCATTTTGATAATGATCAACTATTGTAGTTTGATAATTATAGGATTTAACTTTTTGCAAAAGCAATCTGGTTTATTTCTATTCTTAATTTTATAACTGCTGGGTGATTTATGTAGGAAGGTAGTTTCAATCAATTCTCTAGATGTGTGAATTAGCTTAGTTTGCTTTCTGGAGTGAGTTTGGCTAGATATATTGATAGGATCATTATCTATATTTAGTAAATCAACGGCTTGACATGTTTATGCACAAATTATGCTTATTACCATTGAACAAAATACCTCCTTGGGTTTGACAATTTATATTGACCATCCTATGTGTTAGCTTTCATTAACTGACATATAGGGTGCCCAACATTTTGGCACTGTTGCTGGGGATGGTAATAGATAGACAGAGTTAGTAGTTGGTTTCATTTGATTTTATTTTAGTTCAATTATTTACAGCATGCATGAATACAAGAAAAACAAATCGGGAACCCCCTTTGAATACTAGCATTGCAGGTGGAAGAGGTCGAGGTCGTAATGCAGGTCAGGGAAGACACACATACATTGATGAGATAATTGCTAGAGCTGATTCTTCCACTAGACCACCGTGGAACTCTACATGCAGGAGAAATTTTGTTCCTCTGAATCTTGAACATTCAGCATCCACAGTGGAGAATACAATGGGACCTTCAACTCCTATTGCAGAAAGTAAACCTCCTGAAGATAAGGGAAGCGCTGTAGGTGCACCAGATAGAGAGGAGATCTATCATATCGATGGAACCAGAGTTACTAAAGAGGTGTGGTTGGAGACTCGCCGAATAGCAAAGGAAGATAGAAGGCGAGAAGAAGAGAGGAGAAGAGAGGAAGAAGCTAAAGTAGAGGAAGAACGCATAAAGGAAGCTGTTGAATTTTGGACTAGAACCATGGCTGGTAGAGAACAGGAGGGTGAGAACGAACATGGGAATAAGCGGTAAGAAGAAGGAGAAAATAATCATCCTAGTAATACCGTGACTACATTAGAATTCCCTATCCTCCAGATACCTGGAGCAGCTCCTATGAAAAACATCTCAACATCAGTTCTCTCGAATTTTCATGGTAAGTCCTCTGAGGATCCTGATGAATTTCTTTTTGAGTTTGATATCCTCTGTCGCAGCTATGATTATACCTCTAGTGCTCAGAAACTGAAGTTATTCCCAGCCACCTTGAAGGGAAATGCTCTGCGTTGGTTCATGAGTCTGGGTCGTGAGACCATTACTATTTGGGACCAAATGAAAAACACCTTCCTTTCTAAGTATCAATAATATTGCAGAACTAGGGATAGAAAAGAGGAGTTGTTTAAAATGGTTTAGAAGGATGAAGAAAGTTTGGAAGACTTTGTGGAAAGATTGCTGTACAATTTACAAAGGTCTGGTCATGTTGAGATTGGAAAGGATGTGCTCAATATCATCTTACTAAGAGGAATTAGAGAAGACGGCCTTGATATGTTAAATCTACTGGGAAAAGGGGATATCTCGAAGGAACCTTTCGAAAAAGATTATTGAATTATGTCGAAGGTACTCTAGGGGATCCTCTAGAACTAACAAACGAGACACAAATCGAGACCAGGATGTCTTCACTAGGACTCGGAAGTCAGCTAGTGGAGGGGCCACTCGAGCAGAATTAGGCAACTTACTGGAGAATTTTAAAACAGACATGATGAGCTCCATTTCCTCATATTTCGATGCCATGAGAGCAAAGCAGAAGCAAGTGGTAGAAGATCTTACACTTGGTGTATTCTGTCCTAGATGTAGGAAAAAGCACCCACTGAAGCAATGCCCGTTGGACAAAGAAGAGGTATGTAGGATATGTGAACTCGAGCATGATACTAAGGAATGTCCTTCCTTACCTAAGGTCAAAGAAGTCCTACAGGCATCTATTCCAAATGTGGAGCTAGCATACTTCATGGCACAGAAGAAACCATGGCAACCTCGAAACCAAGGTATGAATCCAAACCCAACATTTTTTCTGAATAATATGAATGGAATGAACAATATGCATAATATGAATACACAATTCCCTTCACATTATTCTAACAACTAGTGGCATCCATCTCAGAACCCAATGAAAAATCCTAATACATGGACACGATGGTCACAGCAGTCAAACCATCCTCCTTGGAATTCCAACTAGAGAAATTCTTACCAAGGAAATAACTTTCCCCATCACGAGACTCAGTATCAAAATTACCCTCCTCAACAGTATCAGCATCAGCAGTATCAGCACCAGCAGTACTAGCAACCACAGCTCCCTTTCTAAAACAATGCCACACCTATGAATGCACCACTTCGACCACAGCTACCTGGACAACCTAACCCGAACCCAAACAATAAAGTAGTCCATCAATTTGAGACTGCCAATATGCCTGCGTATTCCATCACTCAGATTCCATGCAATGATATACAATTACGATCAGGGAGGGTGGTGGAACCTATTATCACTAAGGATGTTTCATCCGCAGTGATTGAAACTGGAGTAAATCAGCACTATGAGAACATGGTTAATTCAACAAGCCCCATCATTGAGGATGCTGATACTCCTACTGAAACAGTAGATGAAACTTAGAAAGTAACACACAATGTGTCACAGCCTACAGAGTTGAATAAAGAACCACCATACCCTGAATGATTGGCCCTGCAGAAAACAATGGAACAACCCCGATTTGATCTTGTGGGAGAACTGAAAAATTTGTATGTTAAAATTCCACTGTTACAGGCCCTTCATGATGTGCCCATTTATGCCAAGACTGTTAAAGATTTATGTGTCAAGAAACCAGGAAGAAGGCCCAGGGATCCCGCCATTGTCCACGTGTTGGGAAAGCTTTCAGAATTAATAATGGGGAAGGCCCCTGTGGCAAAATATGATGACCTTGGGAACCCGACTATTATAGTTCACATAGGGAACACACAAATTCCAAATGTCTTGGTGGATTTAGGCGCAGCTATTAATGTTATGACCATAGAAACTGTGAAGAAATTGGGACTCACTAATCTTTGGCCAACCCCTACCATTTTGGAACTTGCTAATAGATCAATGCTCAAGCCTAAAGGGATCCTAGATGACCTCGTGATCTCAGTCGATTCGTGGGAATACCCTGCGGATTTCTTGGTGTTACAACCGAAATCCCAGTTGGGGGGACACCCACTGATCTTGGGGAGACCGTGGTTGGCCACAGCATATGCCTATATCAGCTGTCGGTCAGGATCTATGACCATTTCAGATGGAACTGAGATCAAGAATCTAACCCTGTACGCTCCAGCTCGACCAAGCACAGAAGCTGAGATTCCATTATGGGTAGATTTGGAGGAGGAAGAGGGTGTCCAGCCATTATTAACCATAGGGAGAGCCTTAACGTTTAAAGATGAGACAAAGGATGATGCCATTAATATTTTCATCACTGAGACTATGTCAGTCAATAAAAATGTCTATCAGATCTTGGACAGTACTCTAGCTGCAACATAGCAAGAAAATCTTACAGAAGAAACTCTAATCGATGATGACAGTATAATTCCAGTACTTAAGAATTCAAAGAGTGTTCCAGTAGAAATTGGGCTAGGAAAAACATTGAATATCAATCCTAATATGGCACCTAGCGAGCTGGAACAGCTAGTCACTCTGCTGAAATAGCGTAGGGGAGCTTTCGCTTGGGAGTACACAAATATGAAAGGAATTCCTTCTCGTCTGTGCACCCATCACATTTATATTAAGAGTGACTCCAGGCCTGTATGTTAACCACAATGAAGGATGAACCCAAACCTAAGAGACATAGTGAAAGAAGAAATCCAAAAACTTTTGGAAGCAGGATTCATATACCCAATTTAAGATAGTGAGTGGGTTTCTCCACTTATGATTGTGCCAAAGAAGAATGGGAAATGGAGGGTCTGCGTGGATTACAGAGAATTGAACAAAGCAGCGCAGAAGGACCATTTCCGTTTACCTTTCATTGATTAGGTCCTTGATACCTTGTCTGGGAAAAAGTATTTCTTCTTTCTGGATGGCTTTAGTGGCTATAACTAGATCTAGATTGCTCCAGAAGATCAAGACAAAACCACTTTCACCTGCCCCTGGGGAACTTTTTCCTACCGAGTACTTCCTTTTGGGTTGTGCAACGCACCAGCTACATTTCAGAGAGCAGTGATTGGAATTTTTTCAAAAATGGTGAATGATTCCATGGAAATTTTTATGGATGACTTTACTCCATATGGTGATAGTTATGAAGAAGCACTGAAAAATTTAGAAAAGGTCTTGAAATGCTGTGAACAGAGCCAGCTCTCTTTAAGCACTGAAAAGTGCCACATGATGATGAGTGAAGGCATAGTGTTGGGGAACTTCATCTCTTCTGATGGCATCCAGGTAGATCCATCCAAAATCAAGGTAGTTGAAAAGATACCAACTCCTGGAACACAGAAGGATGTATGTAGCTTCTTGGGGCATGCTGGCTATTACAGAAGGTTCATAGAAATTTTTTCCAAACTAGCTTCTCCTTTGTTCACTCTGTTGATGAAGGATGCACAGTTTGTTTGGAATGATGCATGCCAAACAACGTTTACTGAGCTAAAGAGAAGGCTATCTACAACACCCATATTATGAGGGCCCAATTGGGCTTTGCCTTTTCACATTTTTTTAGATACTTCAGATACTGCCATTGGAGCAGTTTTGGGACAGCAGGAAGGTAATGCTCCTTATGCTATTTACTATATTAGTAAAAATTTGTCTCCTGCTGAACTAAATTATACTGTTACAAAAAAATAATTTCTTGCCATTGTTTATGCCATCAACAAATTTAGACATTATATTACTGGATATTCTACTTTGGTGCACACTAATCATTTTGCTATCAAGTATTTAATGAATAAACTGATCACGAATGCTAGAGTTACTAGATGGCTGTTACTGTTACAGGAATTCGATATCACAATTATTGATAGACCAGGAAAGGAAAATGTTGTTGCAGATTTTTTATCTCGACTTACTAATAGTGATGACAATTTACCGGTCAAAGATTCCTTCCCTGACGAACATTTGTTTGTAGTATCAGCTCATTCCCCATGGTATGCAGATATTGCTAACGTTTTGGCTACAGGTAAGCTCCCAGCACATCTATCAAAGAGAGAAAAAAGGAAGATCATACAACAGAGTGCTAGGTACTGCTGGATTGATGGCCATCTTTTCTACACAGGGCTTGATTTAGAGATCAAAAGATGTGTTAGAGAAGATGAAATCTTTAGCATTCTTAAAGCTTGCCATGATGAGCCCTATGGGGGACATTTTGCTAACAAAAGGACATGTCATAAAGTTTTGAGGATGGGATATTTCTGGCCTACATTGTTCAGGGATGCGAAGAAGTATGTTCAGGCATGTGATAGCTACCAAAGGATGGGCCAACCCAACAGATTAGATGAGATGCCTTTGCAGCCACAGCTTGTGGTTGAACTGTTTGATAGGTGGGATCTAGATTTTGTAGGGCCTATCGACTCTCCCTCAAAGCAGAAAGTTCACATCTTGGTTTGCACAGATTACATGACCAAATGGGTAGAAGCTGTAGCCTTGGTTAAGGCCAATGATCAAGCTGTGATTGATTTCCTGTATGAAGAGATTTTTACTCGGTTTGGAGTACCTAAGGAAATCATTATAGACAGTGGACCACAGTTTGTGTCTCACAAGCTGGAAGCACTATTACAAAAATTCCATATTTAGCACACAATAACCTCGCCATATCATCCACAGGCCAATGGCCAAGTGGAGAGCACAAATAAGGTTATCGAGGCTATTCTGACAAAAACAGTGAAGAGCCATCGTAAAGATTGGGCTGAAAGGCTTCTAGAGGCACTATGGGCCTATTGTACTACGTGGCGTAACACCACTGGTTTTTCCCCATATGAGTTAGTGTATGGTAAGAACACTGTTTTTCCAATAGAATTTGAAATTAGAACCTTGAAAACAACTGTGGAAGCAAACCTGGATTCATCAGAGGCACAGAGGAACCAACTAAATCAACTCAATGAATTGGATGAGAAGCGCACAGCTGCAGTACAACTCAATGAATTGGATGAGAAGCGCACAGTTGCAGTACATCATACAACTTTAATCCAACAGCAGTGCTCTAAGTGGCATGATCGATTTCTAGAGAAGAAAGTCTTCCAAGAGGGGGACTGGGCCCTGTTGTATGATTCACGGTTTAAGAGGGACTTTAAAGGCAAATTGCGTACCCATTGGTTGGGACCCTATCAGATAGATCAGGTATTTGATAATGGAACAGTTCGGTTGATCACCATTGATGAAAACAAAGTGCCATTATTCGCAAATGGTCATCGGCTGCGACTGTATCACAAGACGATCTCAAGGGAAGCTTTTGTTTCGCATGTTGCAGGTGATCCAGGCTATCAGTTAATGCCAAGGCAGGGATCTTTCTCAAACCCTGTGAATTCCTAAAAGCTCCAATTTCCATACATATTTCATACATAAATAATTGGGTTTTCTTTCATTCTGTATTTTATCTATTTTTATTTTTTTGCACTTGATTGGTTTGTTTTGAAGAACTGTGTGCATGAACTAATTGGAGGAACAACAGTCTTGACTGGGCCAGACGATTGCAGACACCCCACATTGTTTCCTGATGTAATAAAGCTCTTTGAAAAATATGGATGATTTGTAGTCTTCCACAGCTAGCTAAAATTTGTTTGTTACTTCATTCTGACATAGCTGCGACTCCTTGCCTTGCTCATTCTTCCTATTTTTGTAGCTATGACTCTGCCATTTTCCCTTTACTTCACTTTTCCGCGGCTGCAACTCCGCCACTTTTGCCCATTCTTCCAAATTTCGCAGCTACAACTCTGCTATTTTCGCTTACCTTTCTAAGTGTGGCAGTTGCTACTCCGCTATTTTCATTTTTAACCCTTTCCAGCATCTGCGACTCTACCATCCTTGACTATTCCGCTAAATGCAGCAGCTGCGACTCCGCTATTCTTGACTATTCTAACAAATCTAGCAACTGCGACTCTGTTATTTCCACTTCATTTTTGCTCCTTCCATATAGCTGCGACTTCGCCATTTTTGCTTATTTTTCTAAGTCTAACAGCTGTGACTCCGCCAGTTTGTCTGCTCTCCGATTGATGATACCAATAATGATTCAATTAGGCATCAGTTTTGTTGCTCGCTCCACAAGATCCAACCATGGTTTTCCATGAAGGAAAATTTTGGGTGTCTTGAGTAGGTATCAACTCGCGTGGCGTGGCCACATCACTTCAGCACATGTGCATTTATGCTTATTTTTAATGACGGAGATGATGAAAGGGGGCTATGATGGTTGGCGCTCCATGATGATTAACTCATGGCCGAATGCATAGCGTGAAGGTATGGGTTCTAACTATAATCATGATTAGGCATCTATTGACATTGCAAATAATAAAGGTTATGTTTGTCATTCCTCCCTGTCATTTATCCCGGCAAAAATCGTGTTTAAAGCCAAAAATTTTGGGTGTCTTGAGTAGCTGTCAGCTCGCGTGGCGTGGCCACATCACTTCAACACATGTGCATTTATGCTTATTTTTAATGACGGAGATGACGAAAGGGGGCTATGATGGTTGGCGCGCCATGATGATTAACTCACGGCCGGATGCATAGCGTGAAGGTATGGATTCTAACTATAATCATGATTAGGCATCTATTGACGTCGTAAATAATAATGGTTATGTCTGTCATTCCTCCCTTCCATTTATCCTGGCAAAAATCGTGTTTAAAGCCACTACCCGTACTCCTGATCATGACTATCATTCTATCTGATTCGTGTGACAAACCCGACATACATCTTACTTCGAAACTAACACTGCCACCTTTCCAACACGGCTCAATTCAACTCTTGAATATCCATCAATCGTGCCCCCATGCAGACAGTTCGATAGTTGGAGCTGTGACTGGCACATTTGTTAAAACTTCTTGCAGAAGTCTAGTGATATGGGTATTCTTGTAAGGTACGAACCTCTAACAATAGAATCCCTGTACAGAAACAGAGATGTCTTTATCATTTTTCAAGAAGCAGGATGGACAACTTATTTTCAATGCCTGAGTGGTTTTCATGAGGAAACAACCCTTCAATTTGCTCAAAATTTGATGAACACTCATTCAAAGGTTTGGGGAATAAGGGTAGATGTTTCAGAGGTAATTCTGGTGGAAGTAACAGGACTTCCCAAAGTTGGGCGACGCTAGTTTAGTCAAAAATGCTATCATCCAACTGTAGTTGAAGACTTTCTTGCAAATGGAGAAAGTGTCCGACCATTGTGCAGGGGAAAAACCTTGGAAACTCTTCCATATCCGTGGGACCAAGTTGCAATCTTTTTGAAGAAATATATTACCTGCGAGGGGAGTTATAGTGTTGTTTATATCAATGAATTTTTACTTCTATCACATTTATGACACAGCCGGCTACTAAACATGTTGTACTTTATTTTTCAATCTTTGCAATGCATGGCTTACTATGTTAAAGGTGCTCAACACCCCTTAGCATCCCTTACAAATCATGGGCTCATTAAATTTCTGATCTTATGAGCCCTTGCAAGACATATTTTGACATGGGATTAATTTCTGGACCGGCCAAAACTCCCTCATGAAATATCTTTAGAAATATTGCATGAGGACTGGAGTTCCTCAAATTCAGTTGGGGGGAGGGAAAATGGAACAACTGAGGAGATAGAAACAGAGGAGGATGAAATGGGGGCAACCAAATTTGAAATGGAAAATGAAAACCCTCAAGCAAAGCCAGTATCAGAAAATGAACAAGCAGTCCCGAACATAGAATCTTCTCCCACACTCATAAGGACTCTACATCAGAAGGAGGGAGTTGGCTCTATTTCTAAGGCAATAGGATTCTCCTTGCCTCAGAGAAAGGGAGGGCCGATGAGCATGGGCCAGTCATCTCACTCAGTGAAGAAGAGGAGAATCAAAATTGTGACTACAGCAGAAGCAGGTCATCTGGTCAGGGTAGACAGTGGGACTCCTATTTTTAAACCTCAACCACTTGCTGACACACAAGAACCTGCTGTAGAAGAACCTCAATTAGATAATCTTCTATTTGAAAATTACTTGCTAAAGGAGGAGGTGCAAGATCTTTGGGCATAACTAGATAAATGGAAGGAGACATGTAGGGAACAGGCAAAGAAGTATGTGGATGCAAGGTCGGAAGTTGCAGATCAATTGAGGAATTTACTGTCCATTCAGAGAATTGGAGTACAACAAGAGATAATATGTCCAGAATGTGGAGATATTTTTAATTTGGCAAGGATTAAAGTTACAATGGTAGACCTAGCAGTTCAGGGATCTGCAGGAGCAAGGCAATCAGAGAAGTTATTTTCGAGCTCAGCCTCATCGTTTTGAAGGCATCAAGTCAATCCAACAGACTAAAATCATCAAGAAAAAGGACGTTGTCACACAAGAACCAGCCACCTTAAAACTTTGTTGAAAGTACAATTTAGATTGAAGCTGCTAAGGGCGAGAGGGTGTTGTTACACAAGAACCAACATTCCTAGTGATTGATTGGAAAATTTTATTTTCTCCACTGGCATAATATGAATAGGGGTCAGCCTCAGAATCGAGCTAATCAGCTGTTGCATGCGGACATGCAAATGGATAGTTGGGGGGATATGTTGGGCTCTGGAAATGCCCCTTCTTAATCATACCTATTTCATCATTTTGCCAAATTTTACTTTACTTTCGTAAACCATATACATGCCTTTTCCAAATCAATTAGCAATCCTGACAAGCTATAAATCATTATTGTTTCATTTAATTATGCCTAAGATTGTTATGGTTACGAATCCTGACCCTTGGTTTATGTTAACATTTGTGAGTTCATTTAGTCAAAATCTGAAACACAGGTGTATCAGCCACTTGGCACCAACTGTTACTCTTCCAGGTCCAATTTATCATACTCCAAGGGATAGCACATCCTCCACGTGAGCTATAACAGATCCTCACTATAACAGATTCCACTAAAACAGAACCTAGCTGCGACAGATAGGTTGCATTCCAGTTGCTGAGTCTACTAATCCATTAATTATTAGAGCAATATAATCCTTCATGATTAACAACCTTGTTTAATACGGCTGTATCAGTTAGCTGTAACTCCGCAACATGAAGATCATAGATCTTCATTTCTGCACGAGTTTAGTGGACCGTGATCGGTACTGTCAATGTATAAATATGAAAAGGCTCTCATAGCCTGGGGTTGGACAATTACCATTTTGTATAAGCTGTAACAGAGCGCTGATACTGTCAATTTCCATCATTAATATGAGAGCAGAGTTCTTCATTTCTGTGTCTTAATTTGTTGTGATTCTCGGCATCTCTGTTAGAAGGTCAGGGCCCGCCTTCTCACAGAGATAGCCAGTTTAAGTAGGTAGAGTAGTTTAGCTTTACTTCTGTTGTGTGGTTTGGAATTATTGAAGATGTTACTGGTAGCTGTAACAGAGAATTAGCTTTCCTTCTGGTAGTCCATAATTGCATTCTGAATAGCTACAGAAGATTGGTGTGACAGTCGACTGTGTAGGATAATTCATTTAATGCATGTGTGTTTGAATCAACTGTAACAGCCAAGCTCTATTCCAATATCTTTCAGTTGTTTATGCTTTCTAGGATTTCCAATAATTATCAGTTAGAGTTCAAGCTTTAGATTCTGGTTGATGTTGTATCTTCAATTGATTTAAAGTAGGTAGATTATGGTTGAGTGACAGTAGCTGCTGGATAGATCATTTTGGTAAAGATCAACTATTGTAGTTTGATAATTATAGGATTTAACTTCTTGCAAAAGCAATCTAGTTTATTTCTATTCTTAATTTTATAACTACTGGGTGATTTCTGTAGGAAGGTAGTTTCAATCAATTCCCTAGATGTGTGAATTAGCTTAGTTTGCTTTCCGGAGTGAGTTTGGCTGGATATATTGATAGGATCATTCTCTACATTTAGTAAAACAAGTGCTTGACATGTTTATGCACAAATTATGCTTATTACCATTGAAACAAAAGACCTCCCTAGGTTTGACAATTTATATTGACCATCCTGTGTGTTAGCTTTCATTAACTGACATATAGGGTGACCAACAGGAATGTATAGAGTCCAAGGAGAGACTCCGCAGAAACAAGAAAATGCACAGCAGGATCAGGGAGCATACAGAAGCCGCGGAGGATACCGCAGGAGAGGAAGGAATAACGACTCGGCCCAAGGATGAGGCCAAGGCCAAGTAATCTGTTATAACTATGGCCAGCCAGGTCACATATCTAAAGATTGTATCAATGCATGCACTATATGTAGCTATTGTAGCTCATTTGATCATGTTATAGAAGACTGCCCAGTGTTAGAGGTAGAAATGCATAAAAGAAAACGACCAGAGGCATCGAACCCAACTATCCAGTTGATCGCAGCATAAACGAGACCTGCGGATCCAAGTATCAACGTAGTGATGCGAAGTGGCGCTACGATAGGGAGAGATAGAGGAGTAGAAGCTTCAACTTCAGGAGATTTTAATACTAAGCAGACTCCTCTTGAAACAACATGGATAAGGAAAGCTGTTGGGAAAGCACGTGCTTTCAACTTGAAGAAAAATAGAGAATTCTTTCAAGAAGCGCTGGATATCTTCAAAGAATCAGCACCTAGGTCACCGAGAGTCCCGTTGCGTAGCAAAATACCTCATACAGAAGATATGTCAGCTACCTACGACAGAACAAATGCCATAGCAGAGAGAAGCACCTCTGTTGTGCAGTTCCTAAGGAGCTACATGAAGTTACTGAAGTGCCCTAATGCTATAGCAGAATTGCAGAAATTGTTAAATCAGTATGAACCACAGAGTGAGATAGAGACCACCGATAGCGTAGTTCACCACATCAAGAAACATAAAAGAATAGGCCGAGAAATGAGGCTTAGTGCCCAGATAAGAGACTTTGAGATGGACAAGATCATTCTTGATCTAGGATCAGAAGTAAATGTCTTAACTAAGCAGACATGGCAGCAGATGGGGCGACCAAAGCTTTTATGGGCACCTATCGAGTTGAGAATGGCCAATTAGGAGAAAGTCATACCCTTTGGATGGTTAGCCAATGCCGCTGTTGATATTGATGGAGTACAGAGCCATGCAGACTTCGAGGTTATCGAGATCATGGATGATACTCATCCTTTTCCTATGCTATTGGCGATTGACTTAGCTATAGATAACATCGCAATTATAAATATGAAAATGAATAAGATGATCTTCGAAGGAGAGCATCTCACGGTCATCGCGCCATTGGATCCTGCAGACAGAGAAAGATACAGTGAGCCGATTCAGGAAGAATCTAAGGCTCAAAATTTGGACCGACTTTACAAGATGACTACGAACCAAGAAGATTATATCAATCCTACTACGGATGGTACACTCAGTTGGAGATGCGATAGTTCTTGCATCTTATACTCTGATATAGGATTCGAGAATTGGCAAAGTCACATGCACAAAGTATCTGCAAGGAGATGCGCGCGGGTTACAAAGTCACTGCACTAGATTGGAAAGGAGGTAAGCCCAATCCCCCAATATGATGGTTTATGTTCATATATATGTAACTTCGGAATGTATTTCATATATATTTACTGTACCCTTATAAGAGATGTGTTATACCTCTATAAGGAAGTGTCCTCATGTGGATTGACAAGTGTCGCAAGTGTGTGTACTTGCCGATGGGTTATTAGACCACCATGTGTGGGGTCGGCCCTAAAATATATATTATATTGTGGATGTATCTAGATAGACAAGTCGGCCCCATAGTGTAACTGGGCAAACAGGTTAGTATAAATAGAGATCAGGAGATCTCTATTTTCATCATTCAGAAAGTCACACTTCTCTCACTCAGAAAGTGGTGCACTAGTGAGGAGGAGGATCATCTACTACTAGGAGACTATCTCAAGTGTATTTTGGTTGTACTTTGGTTGAGCCATTGCTCTCTCTATCTCTGAGGAAGTTGTGGGGTTTTTCACCTTAGGGTTTTCCCCACGGAAACTCTGTGTCTCTTGTCTCTCATGCTTTTGATTCTTGTGATGCTTGTCATGCTTATTGTGATTTTTATGCATTGATATACTGTATATGTTATTCTATCAGTAAAGATCCAAGAGTATTGTGAATTAATGCTTAAAATTTAACATGGTATCAGAGCTAACCTGAGAAGAAGACATTTTGCAGTGATGAAAACTTGAGTTTCTTATTTATTGGGTTTCTCTCCACATATTTTGGAAAAGCAATATAGTAGGTTGACTCTACTCATCAAGGAGCATCTATCTGTCCAATCAAAATTTAATTTTAAGCATTTTCGGATTTGGCCCTAAAAGATAGGGTTTCCACAAAAATAGGAAATTCTGAAATATGAAGACATAGCTGGAAGATCCTTGCAAAAGTTGAAGTTTAGAGCTTTGGATCGAGATTTTTGGCTGGGTAGATCTCCATGAAACTCAAACCCTAATTCAGGGCTCTCCCTAGTAAACCCGGGAGGACAAAAAGGCAAATCTGAAGGGTAAAGCTTTGCTGATCTCAAATTCTGAATACAACAGGCTGATCAACTCATCAAGGTGCATCTTTCTATCCTTTCAGAAAGTTGAAATTCACATTTTGAATTTTTAGGGTTTTTCCGACGAACCCTAATCCGGGACCAGATCTAGTTTTCAGCATTTCAAGTGGTAAAACCTAAATATTTTTTATTTCCATTTGAAGTACTCTTTAAGATGTCTCACCACACCAAGCTTGAGGATAAGCTTGAAGGGGCTGATAACTTCCGAGCTTGGAAGTATAGGATTGGGTTAATCCTGGAAGAGAATGAGTTGGACTCATATATAAAAGAAGAAATCCCTATCCCAGAGGATGAAGAGGCTAAGGTGTTGCATAAGAAGAACTTGGTCAAGGCAAAGAGAATCATTGTTGATTCTATTAAAGACCATCTCATACCTATTGTAGAAATTTCTCCCTACGGATAGGTAGAAACTCTCTTAGAATAAAGCAGGATGCACTGACTCTATGCTAAGACAAAAAGGAAACAAATGCTACCTTGAGTTCCTGAACTAATTCTCACAACAAGATTAAGTGCATTTAGAAGAGATGAAAGACGTAACTCACCTTCCAATTCGACGTTTGTCCCGCTTCTAGCTCTTGATCCCGAAGCTCCAATGTAGAACTTGTTGAAATCAAACAAAGGACAAACATACAAGCTTCCAAATACCTTGAAGCAAAGATTAAGTTCATATCTAAACTATATACATTTCATATCAAAGATTTATACAATACACATGAAATGGGAAAAACAAGACAAGTTATCTTTTATTACAGACTTGAAGAGTACTTACAAAGGTTACTTGATATCCAAGCCAATCCTCCAGCTCCAAGTGCTTCCTCTAGCTATCTCTACAGAAGTCTGAAGATCATAAGTTTGATGCCCCAAAAGTCCTCCCTTTGGCTCATGGAAGGATTCTCTCTTATAGCACATGGGAAGGTTAACCAACAAGAGAGAAGTGTGGATCTATGGAGGGTTTAGGGGATCAGGCCAGCTAAACAAAGAAGGAGTTAGGATTGAACCAAAGGTGGTAATCCCAACAAAATCTCTTGCAAGGTCAAATCCCAAAGTCCAAGGAAAAAAGGCTAATTTCGTACTACTGCGCCCCTACCACTAAGCATAACGCAGTAGTACTACGCCCCAGAGAAGGAGCAACATGCGGTAGTGCTGACTACCGCACCCCTGTAGATGTGCAAGGAGCAGTAGTGCTCACAAACAGGGCTAAGTTGGGTTGGAAGATGGCAGAAAAAGGTTTTGCTTTCCATGTTCAGTCAGTGTTTTTCACTCTAGATGTTCAGATGATCTTTAAGGGAAACTATCGTTTAGGTCGCTAGTGCAAGGATGCGACACTAATACATAATGTGTAATATTGAGGTATAACAGATGCCCCCTAATGTGTGAGGTTAGAAGAGACTGATGGCCGAAAGACTTTACAAATATGGTTCGGAGATAGCATCGAGGGGAGCAACAAGGAGCTGAAACATAAACAAAATGTTAGATATACCACCGAGGCGGGCATTCCCATGCTTAGAAACAAATGACTCAAAGCATGGATGCCGACCAATACATTGCAGATCCATGAGTACTAAGATGATATAGACTGTAGACAAATCATGGCTACTATGAACAAGCGTAGATCCATGAGACAATAATGGCACAGCCACGACCAATACATAAGTGGATCTGTGTGACAATACAGAAAAATCTCCATTGCAACCTGGACGTAATCAAAATACAAAAGGGTGTCCAGGGTCTTCTACCCGATCACAAACGATACGAATCTAGCCATGTGATTACAAGGTGTTGAATTCGAACATGGTAGAAACCATTTGATTACCGGTCAATGATGTGAACCGTTAACAAATGCAAGGGAAATCACCAATAATGACAATGATCCCCAAGGTATCTATAGTACATCTCAACAAAATGCGGATAAAGGAGTTGATGTCAAGCATCCGAGAGATCATTCAATTAGAGTTCAATGATGAAAACCTACTGTTGAACATGAGGAAACCTTCCATTGAGGCATGCAGGTACCAAGGTACTAGTGGTTGACTCCTAAGCCTAATTCCTGGATAATGATTTGGTGTCGACAGGAATAGACTTGTCGAAGGCGAGCCATAATGATTCCCACATCATCGACACGAAATCGGAATGAAAGATAGTATGGACCGATGAAACAATAGAATATGTACTGACACAAAGGGAAGGTTTGACATGAAGTAGAGGTGGACTCAAGGTAATAACCCTTTGAACATATAACGGCATGAAACAAAGCTTGGCAGCAGGGACTACTTGAACAAACAGAACCACAGGAAGTGTGAACTCATAGCAATAATGAGGACGCATGATCATAATGATGACACTATCAGCAAGACTAACTACCTAAAACAGACAAGGTGAGGATGCATGCCATGTTCAAAGGTGACGACTCACAAGTTGCCAACAAGGTAAACTTGACTCATTTTCCCATTTTCCCCCGACATGATAGACGAGTACCTCTTTGTTGTTTTATGAGCTTAAGGAGGATAACAGATGCTCGGTATAGCTCATCTCATAGATGAGTCCAATCTCACATGTTTTTCGAACCTGAGAAAGGAGGGGTTCATCCCAAAGTGGGCCCTTCGATGTTGAATTTTAACGAGTCCAAGGAAGGAAAACTCGGTCGTCATTTCATGTTTAGAGAGTCTGAAAAGAACTAAAGAAGACTCCAATGGTCCTTTTTCGTAAAGTTAGCCTCATCGCCCGAAAAAGGGTAAAACAATGCAGGAGAGGACTCTTCCAGTCATGATTGGCTGGAGTATTCCTTTTTCGTAAGTAGTGCCCCCTAGTCCGAAAAAGGGGTAAACTATCAATAGGGAGACGATCATTCAAATCCTTTTACAAGCATGAAAAAATCAATTTCGCTTGGCCATCTTGTCCTATTTTAGGAGTCTGAAAAGAGCTTAAAGAGGACTCCATGTACAACTTTGTCATGGTTGATGACTAAGTACGACAAAGGAAAAGTAAACTCGACACAGTTCCTTTTCCGTAAATAGTCTAGTGAGGCTGGATAAAGTGATAAACCTATACTTGTTAGAAACACCTTTTTACTCCAATTGTTTAACGAGCACGATAATGGTATCAAAAGCACTCGGAATATTTTTCATTTTTGGATCCAGAGCACGTAAAAGGAAAAAGTAAGCTCAAACCACTTTTCATATTTTAACCAGAGCACGAAAAAAGTGAAAAGTAAGCTCAAACACCATCTTACTGTTTTTAACGAGCTCGAAGATAGGTTGGAAGAATGCTCATGATGTCTGCTTCATTTTTTAACAAGCTTGTAACAGAAATGAACTATGCTCGGGATAATTTTCATGGCTTAATGAGCTTGAAACCTAAAAAGGAAAGTATGCTCAAAAATGTTCCCAATGGTGAACTTCTTCTCGTCATGAAATCCAAAGGTTGGTACATGCCCCCAGCATGATTGCTAGAAGTAAGTGACTTAGCTCCAACATGGTGTGGAGAGGCGATTGAGTTGACTTTAACGTAACTTCCAGAGGTTGAATACATGCCCCCAAGCTTCATTTCATTAGCCTAAGGTATAAGCGAGTGAAAAGAAGGTTCAGGTACTAAGTCTACGAGAAGACTCGACTCAAAGGGAAAGGATATGTTTCATTTTTTAACGAGCTTGACACAGAAGTAGAACTTTGCTCAGATTACTGGTTTCATTTTTTTAATGAGCTTGAAGCCAAAGGTAAACTCTTCTCACGGTTAAGGCCCATTGATGGGTTCCCTCCCAACATGATGACTAGAGGTTGATAAATGCCCCTAGCATGATTTCTAATGGATAAGCATGCCCCCAAAGCTTCGTTTCGTCTAACTACTCCTCTTCCTTACCCAAAAAATCCTAGCTACTAATCTGAATGTGTTCACCAGGGCGGGTAGGGAGAACCAAGACCAAGTGACCTAGGTAGATGAAATGAAGGTTCAAATCCTAACTCTAGCGAGAGACTCAAACAAATGGAAGGGAGATCTATTTCATTTTTACACAAGCTTGAAATAGATAATAACAATGCTTGAAAGGGTCCTTTTTATTTTTTAATGAGCTTAAAACAGAAAGAAATTATGCTCGAAGGTAGTTTCATTTTTACGCAAGCTTGAAACTGAAACTAAACTATGCTTGGGATTGGTTTCATTTTTACACAAGCTCGAAACCGATGGTAAACTGTGCTTGAGGGTCAGTTTCATTTTTTAACGAGCTTGAAACAAAGAATAAACTATGCTCATAGGAACCTATTTCATTTTTTAATGAGCTTGACACATAAAGGGAACTCTGCTCAGAATGATGGTTGGTTTCATTTTTACACAAGCTTAAAGCCAAAATTAAACTATGCTTGGGATGATGGTTGGTTTCATTTTTACACAAGCTTAAAACCAAATGTAAATTATGCTTGAATAAATGGTTTCATTTTTTAACGAGCTTGACACCGGAATAGAACTTTGCTCCAACGTCCCCCCCTTAGGGGGAAGAAACCACTAAAACATGTGGAACATTTAGGGAAGTCTGGTGACTAGGAATCATGCGATGAGTGGGAGTCACAAAGGAAAGCTGATCGATGGTCACAACATTCCCATGATGGGGAAAATACATCACTCGGAAGAGTGAGGACACTACAGCCTTCATTGCATAGACGTAATCACGTCCAGGGAGTAGATTAAAATCTAAGGGACCTTGGACGACCATGACATCAATACAGACAGTTTTCCCTCCCAAAGTGATAGGTAACTGAGGAAGGGACCCTAAAGGTCCAGTAGGCCTTCTATTGAAAGGAATTATCTGGTCAGTGATGGGCACAAGCTGAGGAGAACCTAAGGCTTGCCAAGAAGTTGAGGATAGAATACTAACAAAAGCTCCTTCACCAACTATCCTACGAAAAATTTCTTTATCGGAAACTCCTACAGATATTTGACAAGGAACACTCAAAGGAAGACGAGATTCTGTTAGACCATTCCAATCAAATGTTAAATTTTCAGAATTTACTTCAATATGATCTAGGATCTTAATTGAGAGAACAACATGTACAGCATATCAATCATGGAGACAATAATGCAAGCACACAAGAGACACAAAGATATACTTGGGGAAAACCATAAAGGTGAAAAACCCCAATAACTTCCTCAGAGATAGATAGAGCAATGATACAACCAACCAAGAGAGATAGCCATAACCTAGCAGCAGATCCTCCTCCTCCATAAGTGCGCCACTCCTCCTTGAGTGCATGTCTGAGAAGTGAGTGAGTAAATAGAGTGCCTCCCGCACTCTATTTATACTTGACTTGACTTGCCTTTTTACCTAACTCATGTAGGCTCGAACTTAACCACATAATATAATGCTGACTGGGCCGACCCCCAATAGGGTGGTCTAATAACCCTTTGACCCACATGGCCGACCCCCAATAGGGTGGTCTAATAACCCTTTGACCCACATGACTTATACAGGGCCGACCCCAACAAGGTGGTCTAATAACCCATCAAGTATAAGTTACGACACTTACAATATAAATGACGACACTTCCTTATAGAGGAATAAAACCATCTCTATAGGAATACAATATACATATATGCGAAATACATTTCAAAGTTACATATACATCAACACTCCCTCTTAACTAGGAAGGTATTTCTCAGCACAGTTCTTCTAGCACAAGTCATCTTCTCTGGATCATCGTCACTGGATAATCGTCATCGAGTCATCATCATCGTCACTACTGCTGCTATCTCAATCAATCTCTGAATCTACTCGTCATAGGAAGTTCTACAGAGCCAGTCCTTTTTCATACTGGATGTAGGCCCACCACCTGCAGGTCTTCATCATCACTGGCCATACTGTGGAATCCTCAGGACTGATTATGTGCGTCACAAAACCTCGAAAGAGAATCCCAGGCTGTTACGAGCACACATCTCTACCTATAGGATCTCCCAGGGCACCGAATTACATGTGACCTCACCACAAAACCTCGCAAGAGCATCCCATCCTGTTACGAGCACACAGCTCTACCTATAGGATGTCCCAGGGAAACGAATTACATGCCATAGGACAAAACCTCGAAAGAGCATCTGCAAGATATCCCAGGGAACCGAATTACATGCCATAGGCAAAACCTCGAAAGACTATCTGCAGATCTCCCAGGGCACCGAATTACATGTCCTCCCAGAGCAAAACCTTAAAAGAGCATTTGCCAGATGTCCCAGGGCACCGAATTACATGCCATAGGCAAAACCTCGAAAGACCATCTACAAATCTCCCAGGGCACCTGATTACATGCTCATCTGCACAACCTGATCCACGGCCACAGAGTATCAACCTGATACTCACCATACATCATCCTGATGTATCCATGATCATCCTGATCATCACTGCAACATCCTGCTGCATGTCATCTGGAGCAACATCCTGAAGCTCGTCATCTATGATCACCCTGATCATGATTGCAACATCCTGCTGCATGTCATCTGGAGCAACATCCTGAAGCTCGTCATCTATGATCACCCTGATCATCACTGCAACATCCTACTGCATGTCATTTGGAGCAACATCCTGAAGCTTGTCATCTATGATCATCTTGATCATCACTGCAACATCCTGCTGCATGTCATCATACCTGATCTACCTGATCATCAATGCATCTACCTGATGCATACCAAGTATCTACCTGATACATATCATCATACATGATCCTCCTGATCACCAATGCATCTACCTGATGCATACCAAGTATCTACCTGATACATATCATCATACATGATCCTCCTGATCATCAATGTATCCACCTGATACAAATACATGATACATATCACCATACATGATCCACCTGATCATACAATGTATCCACCTGATACATATCATCATACATGATCCTCCTGATCACCAATGCATCTACCTGATGCATACCAAGTATCTACCTGATACATATCATCATACATGATCCTCCTGATCATCAATGTATCCACCTGATACAAATACATGATACATATCACCATACATGATCCACCTGATCATACAATGTATCCACCTGATACATATACAGATACATGGTCCAAGCATCCAACATGATGCACATACACATGATCCAACTGATCATATCCAGCATCCAACATGATGCATACATACATACATGATCCAACTGATCATATCCAGCATCCAACATGATGCGTACATACATACATAAAAATGATCCAACTGATCATATCCAAGCAGAAACCAGAACATCATCCTGATGCCCATTATCCAGCGCTTACATCCACAGCCATGTGAAGGATCCTCCTTCCAACATGCTTGGAATGGCTTCAGCAAATGTGTCCATCACTTCTTCCTCGAAGTGTCCTCGATCTGAAGAACGCCAAGCCTCTCTCTGAAGTACTCGAACTTCACTCTGGCTAGTGGCTTCGTCAACACATCTGCAATCTGCTCGTCCGTCGCAACATACAGGAGCTTCACAGCTCCTCTCTACACCATATCCCTGATATAGTGATATTTGATCTCTATGTGTTTCGACTTGTCATGAAACACTGGGTTCTCGGACAGCTTCACACAACTCTGGTTATCACAGAAGATACCAGTAGCATCCAACAGGAGATCAAATAACTCAGACAGTAGATTCCGTAGCCATACTGCCTCACAACTAGCTGAACAGGCTGCAACATACTCTGCCTCAGCTGTACTCAGTGCTACGCAGGACTGCTTCCTACTAAACCAAGAGATCACAACTGATCCCATACTGAAGCAGCACCCAGATGTGCTCTTCCTATCTGCAGCACTGCCAGCCCAATCTGAATCAACATAACCCTGCAGGTTAAACTTTTGATTCGCCTCATACCTGAGCCCATAATCCACTGTACCCTTCAGGTACCTCAGAATATGCTTTACAGCAACCAGGTGAACACTCCTCGGATCCGTCAGGAACTGGCTCAATGTGTTCACAGCAAAGCAAATATCTGGTCTTGTGTTCGTCAGGTACATCAAGGACCCAATCATCTGACGATACATAGTGATATCAATCAGCTCAGATGAAGCATCACACAGGTGCTTCAGGTTCGATGCCATAGGTGTGGCCATAGCCTTGTAGTCCATCATCCCGAACCTCTTCAGGATCTCTATTGCATACTTCCCTTGTCCAAGGAAGATTCCTTTTGCACTCTGCCACACCTCCATGCCAAAAACAAATAGTGCATCATCCCCAAGTTCTTCGTCTCGAACTCGGTAGTAAGCTTCCGCTGCGTGTCGGCAATCAATCTATCTTCACCATACCAAGTTCTGCACATATATGATTTCCTATCATGTGTCTCAGAACCAAGTGGCTGCTCCACATACACTTCTTCTTCAACTACACCATTCAAGGAAGCTATCTTGAATCCATCTGGTGTATTTTCTATTCCATCACTTTTATATTTCTCTATGCTGCCATCTGCAACATGCTTGATCTGATAGTTCCATTTGGAAGTCATAGCAAACTTCCCTTCATGTCTTGGGATTACATCCCAAACATCATTCTTCATGATCGACGGATCATGGCATTTCATTTCTTCATCCCAAATCCTGGGAACTTCAATATCTTCAATCTTTTCAATAGATATCTTTGTTGCTGGAACAAAATGTTGTAGTTCTTCTTTTGTAGGAGATGGCATACGATATTTCCTACACAACAAGTTAAATTGCATGATTAGAAAACATCTCATAGTTTTCAGAACAAATTCTTACACATAAAGAAATATGCCATACAGTCATGCAATTATCTTAGCCAATGCTTCAATACAACATTTATCCATATTCCGTAACTTTCTAGATGCCTTCCAATCTCTACCAGAACATTGTTAAGACTGTGCACAACTCCCAACATGTCAGCAAAGAGGTTTCATTCTAGATAAGTAGCAATGGAATGTTGTACAGTGCCATAGGCCACTTACCCATGTATATTAGTAGTATACTGTTCATCAATGCAACTATTCTAATATGCATAATACACAACCTAATTCTAGGAACATCAGTATATACATTATTGAACAGTATTATTTAAACAAACAAATATGCAGGAAATGATGATTAAAATACTTATCTTTCTTTGTTCGTTGGGTGGACTCCCTCTGAGTCTTTGCTTCCTTGCAGGAGCTGTTGGAGTCCTAATCTGAGGTAGCTTCTTCTACACTTTTCTGTTGTGGAATGTAGAAAGATGGTCAACTTCCTTTGAATATCTGCATCCTTGCAGAAACTACTGAAGTGTGCTCTTTTTCTTTCTTGCAGGAACAACTGGAGTGTGCTCCTTTGCTTTCTTGCAGGAACAACTGGAGTGTGCTCCTTTGCTTTCTTGCAGGAGCAACTAGAGTGTGCTCCCTCTTGATCTTTGCTTCCTGAATTACCTGTTCTTGAACTCATATTCATCCTTGGTCCCTATGCATGCTTATTAGTATCATGAATGTGTTATCCTTGTGATCTCATATAAAATCATACATTCATTAGTATACTATTAAAACACAATAATCTCAAGCATGTATAGTCATGATCATTTAAAACATAAATAATAAGAATTAGCATTCAAGGTTTATGTAGGATTCTTATGGTTAGTCAAATCATAATAAACATAACATGTCTAAACCTGTAATTACTCAAACCTATGACTCTTCAGGTTCGTTGAATCATTAATCAAGATAAGAGATATAAAATGCATAAAACCTGTGATTATTCAAACCTATACCTTCATGATTCTTTTGGTTAGTCATATCATCAATTATGGTAAGAAACATAATATGCATACAACCATGATTATTTAAACCTATGACTTCATGAATAATCATTAACAACAGTATAAGATCCTATCCCAAGGTAGGATTCTATCTTGATATAGGAAAAACATACCTGGATTAGCATGCTAGTTAGTTATGTCTAACATACTCACAAGATGTCTTCTTGTTCTTCTTCAATGACTTGTGCTAGTAACCTGTATGTCTCATAGGTTAGCCATTACAAAACCAAGTCATACATACCTCATAAATGGATCTTCTATGAGATCCATGACAATGGATGAATCTTTGTCCTCATGTTGTCATGATCATATGTTCTTGGACCAGAACATGATTTGTCTTTCTTGGTGTACCTTTCATGTTAGTAGACAACATAAACCTCATACAACACCATAATGCATTAGTACAATCATAAGTGTCAACACACTAATCAATGAATATTTTCTATCGTGCATTCATAGTTTTATTAAGGTGATATGACAAGTCTAAAATCAAGATTGTACTAACCGTAATAACATGAAGACAAAAATACCTTAAACTTAATCATGGACAAATATTGAAACATACCTCGATGAGTCATACCTGTCGAGATCGCTTGTAATCTTCTTATGTAAGGCCTTAGCCTCATCTCCCTCTGAAACAGGAACTTCTTCACTCATGTAGATGATCAATCCATCTTCTTCTAGGATTAACCCAATCCACTTGATTTGCAAGAACTGGACTTGGAGCTGGATATGGGTTTTTCAGAGAAACCCCAAAAATTCAAACTTTGAATTTCAAACTTCTGAAAGGATAGAAATATGCGCCTTGATGAGCTGATCAAACTGGTATATTCAGAATTTGAAAACTGCAAAGTTTCACTCCTCAATTTTGCCTTTGAAACTTTTGGATTCACTGGACGTGACCCTGAACTGGGGTTTGATGAAGCCCACTCTTTTGCCTCATCAAAAGGTTTGATCCAAAGCTCCAAGCTTCTATTTTTCTGAGGAGCTTCCAGCCGTGGTCACAGATTGCAAAAATTCCCATTTTTATAGAAGCCCTAATTTTCCACTTTTCTGATCAAAGTCCCGAACTAGGGTCTAATCAAGCCCGGCCTTCTACCCAACCAAAAATTCTGATCTTGGTCTCTAAATTTCTATTTTGATGAGTAGCATCCAGCCATGGTCTCCGATTACAAAAAATTCCAACTTTCTCCAAAGCCCTAAATTCCGGAAGCCATGAATGAAGGTACCAAAAAATAATTCTGTTTTGACAGAAATATGTACCTGATTGTTTCTGGTGTAAATCTAAAATTTTTGATCCAGAGGGTCTGAAAACGTTTGCTACGATAGCCTGACCTGTTATCTTTCCATCCTGACAGGTCTAACCTCAATTGGATTCTCTGAGAGAGAGTTATGCCAAATGTCGCAACGTGACCTGTTTTGGGATAAAACAGGAGAGCGAACTTGTACTGCGTGCCACATGTCACTGTTTTAACTTCAGCCTCTGAAAACGTTTCCTGAGATAGATAGGCCTGTTACCTTTCCATCTTGACAGGTCTGACCTCAATTGGACTCTCTGAGAGAGAGTTATGCCAAATGTCGCAACATGACCTGTTTATGGGATAATACAGGAGAGCGCACTTGTACGGAGTGCCACGTGTCACTGGTTCAACTTCGGCCTCTGCAAACGTTTCTTGAGATATTAAAGTCTGTGTACTACCTGTCACTTTTCACTAAATTTCATTTGGAGCTTCCTAGCCCAAGTTATGACCTTTTTCCCAAGGTCACCTGATTTTGACTCAGATTTGGAAGAGGCAGAAACCCTATATTGTACAGATCATAAATCACAAAGTACAACGAATTAGAGGTTTTCCTTTGGACACAAGGTACCTGGAGATATTAGCTTTATCCTGTAACAATTTCAGATCCGAAAAATTTTCCAAAACGGATTTATAGCGAAAGTGCTACGATGACTGGTTTTTTGCTATCTCAAGCCCTAGCATCGTAAGTGCAACAAGTGTCATACATGCCATATCATGCCTTCTTTCAGGCTAGCTCTGATACCATGTTAAATTTTCAGAATTTATTTCAATATGATCTAGGATCTTAACTGAGAGAACAACATGTACAGCATATCTACAGCATATCAATCATGGAGACAATAATGCAAGCACACAAGAGACACAAAGATTTACTTGGGGAAAACCATAAAGGTGAAAAACCCCAATAACTTCCTCAGAGATAGATAGAGCAATGATACAACCAACCAAGAGAGATAGCCATAACCTAGCAGCAGATCCTCCTCCTCCATAAGTGCGCCACTCCTCCTTGAGTGCATGTCTAAGAAGTGAGTGAGTAAATAGAGTGCCTCCCGCACTCTATTTATACTTGACTTGACTTGCCTTTTTACCTAACTCATGTAGGCTCGAACTTAACCACATAATATAATGCTGACTGGGCCGACCCCCAATAGGGTGGTCTAATAACCCTTTGACCCACATGGCCGACCCCCAATAGGGTGTTCTAATAACCCTTTGACCCACATGACTTATACAGGGCCGACCCCAACAAGGTGGTCTAATAACCCATCAAGTATAAGTTACGACACTTACAATATAAATGACGACACTTCCTTATAGAGGAATAAAACCATCTCTATAGGAATACAATATACATATATGCGAAATACATTCCGAAGTTACATATACATCAACATCAAAGGAAATAACCTCAGTACTTGGAGGGGGTCTCACGGAAATGGACAGGGTTTCCCCTTGCCGAGGACATTCTTAACCGATAAGGAAAACATCAGCGGTTTCCAATTCACTCTCGCTGGGAAGATAAGAATGAGACGAAGATTGTGTCAAGATGACTGCTTCAGTCTGGACTTTCTTCAATGAAAGAGCAAGATCGAGTGGAGGTGACAGTGACTCGATCACTTCACTCTCGGAAGGGAGCGCGGGATCAATTGCAGATGAAATTGAATTGATCACTTGGTCAACCAGTGCGGGGTCAAGGGACAACTTACTATCATTTGTTGGAAGCACCAGTTGAGAACTAGTAATATCTTCCAACCACTGCGAAGCTTCATCCATGCTCGGACAAAGGAAAGTACGGTGCATACCCTTGCATATCAAACAGGGATATAGGACTTTACCCTTCCGACCCTTCATCAAAGGGTCACTGGTTAAGGGAGTGTCATCGACATGATGGTCAGAGGTTGATGATACAGGTGGTTTGGGTTTTTTAGACCACACTTCTAATACACGGGAAAGATCGGGGCAATCCTTGAGAAGGTGATCACCCTTGCAAAGTTTGCAAGGGAACTTGGACTTACGGGGTGTTTTCGTAGAATGAGTGCCATTAGAGGCAACTGGTTTATGCTTGGTCTCTTCCTTATCCTTCTTCTTCTTAACTTTCCTTTTCTTCTTCTTGTTGATGTATATGTAACTTCGGAATGTATTTCACATATATATATATTGTATTCATATAGAGATGTTATTATTCCTCTATATGGAAGTGTCGTCATTTATATTGTAAGTGTCATAACTTATACTTGATGGGTTATTAGACCACCTTGTTGGGGTCGGCCCTGTATATGTCATGTGGGTTAAAGGGTTATTAAACCACCCTATTGGGGGTCGGCCATGTGGGTCAAAGGGTTATTAGACCACCCTAGTGGTGGTCGGCCCAGTCAGCATTATGTTAAGTGGTTAAGTTGAGGCCGACCTAGTTGAGTAAAGGTCAAGTCAAGTTAGTGTATAAATAGAGAGTGTGTCTCTCTCATTTTACACATTATATTCTCTCACTCACACTTGGGAGAGTGGTGCACTTGTGGAGGAGGAGGCTCTGCTGCTAGGAGAAGACTATCTCTTGTATTATGGTTGTATCATTGCTCTATCTATCTCTGAGGAAGTTATTGGGGTTTTTCACTTTTATGGTTTTCCCCAAGTAAACTCTGTGTCTCTTGTGTGCTTGCATTATTGTGTCCATGATTGATATGCTGTAGATTTGCTGTACATGTTGTTCTCTCAGTTACGATCCTAGATCAGATTCAAGTAAATTCTGAAAATTTAACATGGTATCAGAGCTAGCTTGAAAGAAGGCATGATATGGCATGTATGACACTTGTTGCACTTACGATGCTATAGCTTGATATGGAAAAAACCAATCATCGTAGCACTTTCGCTATAAATCCGTTTTGGCGAGGTTTTTGGGTCTAAAAAATTTACAAGTCGAAGACCAGATCCCCATGTACTTTTTGTCCAAAGGAAAACCTCTAATTCGTTGTACTTTGGGATTTATGATCTGTACAATATAGGGTTTCTGCCTCTTCCAGATCTGAGTCAAAAACAGGTGACCTTGGAAAAAATGTCATAACTTGGGCTAGGAAGCTCCAAATGAAATTTCGTAAAAAGTGACAGGTAGTACACAGACTGTAATATCCTAGGAAAATTTTTCAGAGGCCGACGTTGAACCAGTGACACGTTTCACGCCATACAAGTGCACTCTCATGTTTTATCCCATAAACAGGTCACGTTACGACACTTAACATAAATCTCTCTCAGAGAATCCAATTGAGGTCAAACCTATCGGGATGGAAATATGATAAGTCAGGATATCGCAGAAACATTTTTCAGACCCTGTGGATCAAAACGTTTGGAGTTACACTAGAAACAATCAGGTACATATTTCTGTCAAAACATAATTATTTTTTAGCACCTTCATTCATGGCTTCCAGAATTTAAGGTTTCGGATAAAGTTGGAATTTTTGTAATCGGAGACCATAGCTGAATGATACTGATCAAAATCAAAATTTAGAGACCAATATCATAATTTTTGGTTGGGCAGAAGGTCGGGCTTGATCAAACCCTAGTTCGGGACTTTGATTAGAAAAGTGGAAAATTAGGGCTTTTGCAAAAATGGGAATTTTTGAAATCTGTGACCACGGTTGGAAGCTCCTCATAAAAATAGAAGCTTAGAGCTTTGGATCAAACCTTTTGATTGGGCAGAAGAGTGGGCTTCATCAAACCCTAGTTCGGGGACACGTCTAGTGAATCCAAAAATTTCAAAGGCAAAATTGAGGAGTGAAACTTTGCAGTTTTCAAATTCTGAATATACCAGCTTGATTAGCTCATCAAGGCGCATATTTCTATCCTTTCGGAAGTTTGAAATTCAAAGTTTGAATTTTTGGAGTTTCTCTGACAAACCCTATTACAGCTCCAGATCCAGTTCCTACAAATCAAGTGGATTGGGTTAATCCTAGAAGAAGATGGATTGGTCACCTGCATAAGTGAATAAGTTCCTGTTTCAGAGGGAGATGAGGCTAAGGCCTTACATAAGAAGATTACAAGCGATCTCGACAGGTATGACTCATCGAGGTATGTTTTGAGATTTGTTCATGATTAAGTTTATGGTATGTTTGTCTTCATGTTATTATGGTTGGTACAATCTTGATTTTAGATTTGTCGTATCACCTTAACAAAATTATGAATGCATGATAGAAGATATTCATTGGTTAGGGTGTTGACACTTATGATTGTACTAATGCATTATGGTGTTGTATGAGGTTTATGTTGTCTCCTAACATAAAAGGTACACCAAGAAAGACAAATCATGTTCTACTTCAAGAACATATGATCATGGTGACATGAAGACAAATATTCATCCATTGTCATGGATCACATAGAAGATCTACGTTTGAGGTATGTATAACTTGGTCCTACAATGGTTAACCTATGAGACATGCAGGTTACTAGCACAAGTCATTGAAGAGAACCAAAAGACATTATGCGGGTATGTTAGACATAACTAGCTAGCATGCTAATCCAGGTATGTTTTTCCTATATCAAGCTAGAATCCTACCTTGTGTTAGGATCTTATACTGTTGTAAATGATTATTCATGAAGTCATAGGTTTGAACAGTCATGGCTGTATGCATATTATGTTTCTTACCATAATTGATGATATGACTAACCAGAAGAATCATGAAGGTATAGGTTTGAGTAATCACGATGATTTAACTAATCAGAAGAGTCCTATTATCAAATAAGAATATGCATGAGTAAAAGAAGACTTCCCTGAAACCTTGAATACTAATGTTTATTATCTGTGAATGATCATGACTATACATGTTTAAGATTATTGTGCTTTGATAGTATTAAGATTATACTAATAAATGTGTGATTATGTATGAGACCTCAAGGATAACACAATGATGATACTAATAAGCATGCATAGTGATTAAGGATGGATTTAAGTTCAAGGACAGGTAATCTAGGAAGCAAAGATCAAGAGGGAGCATACTCCAATTGTTCCTGCAAGAAAGCAAAGGAGCACACTTCAGTAGTTTCTGCAAGGATGCAGATATTCAGAGGGAGTTGACCATCTTTCTACATTCCACAATAGAGAGGTGTAGAAGAAGCTACTTCAGCAGCTCCTACAAGGAAGCAAAGACTCAGAGGGAGTCCACCCAGCAACCAAACAAAGATAAGTATTTTTAATTATCATTTCTTGCATATTTGTTTGTTTAAATAAAATTGTTCAATGATGTATATGCTCATGTTCCTAGACTTAGGATATGTATTGTGCATATTAGAATGATTGCATTAATGAACAGTATACTACTAATATGCATGTGATGGGTAAGTGGCCTATAGCATTGTACAACATTCCAGTGCTACTTATCTAGAATGAAACCTCTTTGCTGACATGTTGGGAGTAGTGCAAACTCTTAACAATGTTCTGGTAGAGACTGGAAGGCATCTAGAAAGTTGTGGAACATGGATAAATGTTGTATTGAATCATTGGCTAAGATAATTGCATGACTATATGACATATTTCTTTATGTGTAAGAATTTGTCTGAAAATTATGAGATGTTTCTAATCATGCAATTTAACTTGTTTTGTAGGAAAGATCGTATACCTTCACCTACAAAAGAAGGACTACAACATTTGTTCAAGCAACAAAATTATCTATTGAAGATATTGAAGTTCCCAGGATACAGGAAGAATGCCATGATCCGTCGATCACGAAGAACGATGTTTGGGATGCAGTCCCAAGACCTGAAGGGAAGTCTATTGTGACTTCCAAATGGAACTATCAGATCAAGCATGCTGTAGATGGAAGCATAGAGAAATATAAAAGTGATGAAATAGAAGATACATTAGATGGATTTCAAGACAGCCTTCTTGAATGGTGTAGTCATATATATGTGCAGAACTTGGTATGGTAGGATAGACAGCTTTCTATCCAGTTTGGGCTTTACCAAGAGTAAAGCGGATTCCAACCTTTACTACATGGTTGAGGAAGGCAATCCAGTGATACTACTTTTGTATATGGATGACCTGTTTATTACAGGTGAAGATAGATTGATTGCCGAAACGCAGAGGAAGCTTGCTGCCGAGTTCGAGTTGAAGAACTTGGGGATGATGCACTATTTGTTTTTGGCATGGAGGTGTGGCAGAGTGCAGATAGAATCTTCCTTGGACACGGGAAGTATGCAGTAGAGATCCTGAAGAGGTTCAGGATGATGGACTGCAAGGCTATGGCCACACCTATGGCATCGAACCTGAAGCTTCTATGTGATGCTTCATCTGAGCCGGTTGATATCACTATGTATCATCAGATGATTGGGTCCTTGATGTACCTGACAAACATGAGACCAAATATTTGCTTTGCGGTGAACACATTGAGCTAGTTCCTGATGGATCCGAGAAGTGTTCACCTGGTTGTTGTAAAGCATATTCTGAGGTACCTGAAGGGTATAGTGGATTATGGCTCAAGTATGAAGTGAATCAAAAGTTTAACCTGCAGGGTTATGTTGATTCAGATTGGGCTGGCAGTGCTGCAGATAGGAAGAGCACATCTAGGTGTTGCTTCAGTATGGGATCAGGTGTGGTCTCTTGGTTCAGCAAGGAGCAGTCTTGCGTAGCACTGAGTACAACTGAGGCAGAGTATGTTGCAGCCTGTTCAGCTAGTTGTGAGGCAGTATGGCTACGGAAGCTACTGTCTGAGTTATTTGATCTCCCATTGGATGCTACTGGTATCTTTTGTGATAACCAGAGTTGTGTGAAGCTGTCCGAGAACCCAGTGTTTCATGACAGGTCGAAATACATAGAGATCAAATATCACTATATCATGGATATGGTACAGAGAGGAGTTGTGAATCTCTTGTACATTGCGATGGATGAGCAGATTGTAGATGTGCTGACGAAGCCACTAGCCAGGGTGAAGTTCGAGTACTTCAGGGAGAGGCTTGGTGTTCTTCAGATTGATAACACTTTGAGGAAGAAGTGATGGACACATTTGCAGAAGCAATTCCAAGCATGTTGGAAGGAGGATCCTTCACATGGCTGTGGATATAAGCGCTGGATGATGAGCATCAGGATGATGCTCCAGTTACTGCTCTGTATATGCATCATGTTGGATGCTGGATATGATCAGTTGAATCATTTATGTATGTACGCATCATGTTGGATGCTGGATATGATCAGTTGGATCATTTGTATGTATTTTGTATATGCATCATGTTGGATGCTTGGACCATGTATCTGTATATGTATCAGGTGGATACATTGTATGATCAGGTCGATCATGTATGTTGATATGTATCATGTATGATCAGGTGGATCATGTATTTGTATTTGTATCAGGTGGATAAATTGTATGATAAGGTGGATCATGTATGATGATATGTATCAGGTAGATACTTGGTATGCATCAGGTAGATGCATGATATGATCAGGATGATCGTGGATGACGAGCTTCAGGATGTTGCTCCAGATGACATGCAGCAGGATGTTGCAGTGATGATGATCAAGATGATCATGTGTACATTAGAATGATGTATGGTGAGTATCAAGTTGATACTATGTGGCCATGGAACAGGTTGTGTAGATAAGCATGTAATTTGTGCCCTAGGAGATTTGCAGATAGTCTTTTCAGGTTTTGCCTATGGCATGTAATTTGTACCCTGGGATATCTGGCAAATGCTCTTTTGAGGTTTTGCTTGGGAGGACATATAATTTGTGCCCTGGGAGATATGCAGATAGTCTTTCAAGTTTTTTCCAATGGCATGTAATTTGTGCCCTGGGATATCTAGTAGATGCTCTTTCAAGTTTTTGTCCTATGGCATGTAATTTGTGCCCTGGGAAATCCGATAGGTTGAGCCGTGTGCTCGTAATCAGTCCTGGGATGCTCTTTCGAGGTTTTGCGATGACCACATGTAATTTCTTCCCTGGGAAATCTGATAGGTTAAGCCTTGTGCTCGTAATCAGTCCTGGGATGCTCTTTCAAGGTTTTGTGGTGACCACATGTAATTTGTGCCCTGGGAGATCCAATAGGTTGAGCCTTGTGCTCGTAATCAGTCCTGGGATTCTCTTTCGAGGTTTTGTGGTGGGGTAACATGTAATAAGTCCTGGAGATCTGGACAGGATGAAAAAGGCCTCAAATGCTCTTTAGGGTTCTTGCTAGTCAAGAGACTCTTTTAAGGTTTTGTGACGCATATAATAAGTCCTTAGATTTCCATAGTATGGCCAGTGATGACGAAGACCTGCAGGTGGTGGGCCTACATCCAGTATGAAAAAGTACTGGCTATGTAGAACTTCCTATAACGAGTAGATTCAGAGATTGATTGAGATAGCAGCAGCAATGACGATGATCCAGAGAAGAAGACTTGTGCTAGCAGACCTGTGTCGAGAAATACCTTCCTAGTTAAGAGGGAGTGTTGATGTATATGTAACTTCGGAATGTATTTCACATATATGTATATTGTATTCCTATAGAGATGTTATTATTCCTCTATACGGAAGTGTCGTCATTTATATTGTAAGTGTTGTAACTTATACTTGATGGGTTATTAGACCACTTTGTCGGGGTCGGCCCTGTATAAGTCATGTGGGTCAAAGGGTTATTAGACCACCATATTGGAGGTCGGCCATGTGGGTCAAAGGGTTATTAGACCACCCTAGTGGGGGTCAGCCCAGTCAGCATTATGTTAAGTGGTTAAGTTGAGGCCGACCTAGTTGAGTAAAGGTCAAGTCAAGTTAGTGTATAAATAGAGAGTGTGTCTCCCTCATTTTACACATTCTATTCTCTCACTCACACTTGGGAGAGTGGTGCACTTGTGGAGGAGGAGGCTCTGCTGCTAGGAGAAGACTATCTCTTGTATTCTGGTTGTATCATTGCTCTATCTATCTCTGAGGAAGTTATTGGGGTTTTTCACCTTTATGGTTTTTTCCAAGTAAACTCTGTTTCTCTTGTATGCTTGCATTATTGTGTCCATGATTAATATGATGTAGATTTGTTGTAGATGTTGTTCTCTCAGTTAATATCCTAGATCAGATTGAAGTAAATTCTAAAAATTTAACACTTCTTCTTATCCTCCCGATTACTAACACTATTGCTTTGATCAAGCGAGGAAGAAGGAATGGAAGAAGATTCATCTGACAAAGAAGGGGAAGGATTAGTTTGGGATTGACTCTCTCGTGGTGGAGAATTAACATTTGAAACATTGGGTGCAATCGGAATTACTGGATTGAACAACCATACCGGTAATCCTAAGGGAAAATACATCAATCGAAAGAGTATGAACACAACAACTTTTATAGAGTAGACATAATCACGTCCAAGGAGTAGATTAAAATCTAAGGGACCTTAGAATACCATAACCTCAATACAAATAGTTTTCCCTCCTTAAGTGATAGGTAACTGAGGAAGGATCCCTAAAGGTTCAGTAGGCCTTCTCTGAAAAGCCAAAAACTGGTCACTGACTGGTACAAGCTTAGGACAACCTATAGCTTGCCAAGTAGTTCAGGATAAAATACTAATAGAGTCTCCCTCATCAACTATCGTACGAAAGATTTCCTTATCAGAAACTCCTATAGATATTTGAAAAAGAAACTCGAAGGAAGACGAGGCTCTATTAGCCCATTCCAATCGAAGGAAATGACCTCAGTACTTGGAGGGGGTCATATGGAAACAAATGGGATCTCCCCTGAACCGATAAGGAAATCATCGACGGTTTCCAATTCACTCTCACTTGGAAGATAAGAATGAGACGAAGATTGTGTCATGGTGACTGCTTTAGTCTGGACTTTCTCCAATGAAAGAGTGGGATCGAGTGGAGGTGAGGTTGACTTGACCACTTCATGTTCACTCTCGGAAGGGAGAGTGGGATCAGCTATGGATGAAACCAAATTGACCACTTTAGATTCACTCTTGGAAGGAAGAGTGGGATCGACCAGGGATGAGACCGAATCGACCACTTGGTCAACCAGTGGGGGGTCAATAGGAAGCCTATGATAACCTGTTGGAAGCCGTTGACAAGGAACAGTAATATCTTCCAATAACTTTGAAGCTTCATCCATGCGGGGACAAAGGTAAGTACAGTGCAATATTTCCTTACATAATGAGCAAGGATTCTTGACTCTAGCCTTCCGACTCTTCACAACAGATTTACTGGTCGAGGGAGCATCATCAGCATGAAGACCAGAGACAGATTAGATAGGTGGTTCCAAATTTTGTGACCACAATTCTAAGATCGTGGAAAGACCAAGACAGTCCTTAAGAAAATGGGGCCCCTTTCAAAGCCTGAAAGGGAACTTAGGTTTACGCAAAATAGAAACAACTACTCCCAACATGATGATCAACGACTAGTGGGTTCCCAACATGATGGTCATAGGTTGTAACTGTGACCTTCTGCTTAGTGTTCTTCTTCTTATCCACCCATTTACTAACATCATATTTTTCAACAGGTGAAGAGGACTAAAGGTAAGTTGATTCAACATTCGACGAAGAAGGAGAAGGATCGACACGAGGTTGATGCTCATGTAGTGAAGGACCTTGATCCGACACAAAATTTGTATTTGGTATAATGGGATTGGAGAATAACCACATAGGTAATCCTATATTCAATCCAGGAAGACTCAATGTGTCCATAAAGGGAGGACCAATACTTCCGCAAGGGGGAGCTACAAAAGACATACCTTGAAAAGGGGTCTCTTAGTTGGTAGTCCCAAGAGGGTATCCATATATAAGAGTCTCTGAAGCACCTCACAAATCAAACACTACTCAAGCCTAAAAGCAACAAGAAAACTGTGTGAATAGGAGTGGATGAAAAGTCAGGATCCTCACAGTATTGTCAAGGCACCACAACTTGCTATATACCGCAGGGTCCAATAGTAAAATGCGACAAGGAGGATTGGGACTGTACCCTTTCCTAAATACCCGATTAACTGGACAGTATGTGAGTAGTAATATCCCCGAGTGTTGTTCTCATTGTATTGCGATGCCAAGATGGCCAGTTGGTTAGCTTAGTTAGTTTCAGGAATCCTAAGGGTGTCTCTCGATATACACAAGGTACATGGGAGATCAAATCCATAGTGGTGATGTCTAATGCACAACCATATGGCAAGAGACTTCTTATATACTACCAAGTATGTGAAACACCTTTCGATATACCCTAAGGTATGTGACTGTTTCACTCCGATAGACCTCCAGTGAGACTAGTCTATCCATTCTGACTCTAGTCAGATCCTCATGTGCCCTCCATTGACCCTCATTCATTCATTTCATGCCTACCTCACTCAGTTAGACTCCTCATGCACCCTCCACTGAGCCTCCTTCATTCATTTAGTGCCTACTTCACTCAGTTAGACTCAGTTGACTGACTATTACCACTGATGACTGATACACTGACTGGATGATGACTCCACTATCATCCAAGCCACACTCTGAGTTAGGAATTTGAATGCCCTACTTCGCCTATTCAAATCCTATATTATGCTTCTTACTGTTCTATTGTACTCATTCACTTACATTCTTATTCATTGTATAATACTGAGATATTGTTCTATTCTACTGTGTTTATGAGTGATCATTGAGTGTCTCCTTCTCTTCTTCTTTGCAACATATTTGTGAGTTTGATTATGAGTTGCTACAGCTTCCAGATTCTTGCATATTCCTACATGGTATCAAAGTGGGAAGCAACTATTTGAATTGCAACAATTGCAACATTTCTTTGAGTAGCTATCTTTCATTTGTGCACCAGAAGCCTCTAAGTTTCCATAGCAATTCTTGCTGCTATTACTTGATGTCATTGGATAAATCCAATGAGGTCTATCCAGGTGTGAAGGACTTAGTCCATGTGCCAAGTGTCCTTAAGGTAGTGTTCAGTTGAAGTGTAGCATTCTCCATCAGCACATCTTTTATTGTTTGCAGGTTTATTCACCCGTTCGGAATCTTCTTCAACTAGTCAACTTTCTCTGTTCAGATGGATCTAATGCTTACATCTTCCAACTATGTTGAGTGGAAATCCAACATGGCTCTCTTCATGAGATCCAAGAGCTTCACTTGAATACTCAACGAAATGATGGTAGAACCTCTCAGTGCAGTTGAAAAGTCCAAGTACTTGGATCGGCTTGATGAAGCAATTGGTCTCCTTCTTCTCTCAATTTCTGATGAACTACACTTCCATGTCATCGATCTTACATCTTCGAAAGAGGTGTGGGACAAGCTCAAGTCTCTTTCTAGACCAAAAGATGATATGGAGGGACACAAATTGGAAAATTAGCTCATATGTTTGAGTCCTAGCAGCTTCAATTCTATCAATTCCTTTCTCACCAAGTTCAAAAGCTTGATATCACAATTGAAAAGATATGAGATAGTGAAGGAAGATAAGCAGCTTATACTTGCCATTCTCTCAAAGTTGGGGGCAAATTTCTCAGTTTTTGTCTCTACTTTCCAGTCAGCTAGGTTTTCTATTCCAAGATGGAAGTTTCCCTCATTTGATGATTTCACACAATCTCTTACCCAAGAGGAAGAAAAGTTTATTTCAATGGGAATGATCATACCCAAATTGGATTTAGCCCTTATAGTTGTAGAGAGAGTGAATGATATAGGAAAGCCAGAGATTCATGGTGATACAAGGCCTACACACCAGTCAAATAGAGCTTTGTACTCTAAAAAGGCCAAACATTCTAAAAAGGGAAAAGCAGAGTGCACATATTGCCATCGAGGGCCTCATCCTAAGAGTGCTTGCATGCGAAAGACTATAGATTTGATAGCAAAATTACTTGAAGAGAACAATCTTCCTGTATCGACATGTGCAAAGAAGAAAGATTCTGAATCTTCCAGATGCAAAGACAAAGAAAGATGTCATGCCTACATGGGAAGTGCATCAACAGATTCTTCTTTCATCATAGATTCAAGGGCATCAAGGCACATGTCTTCTTCCAAGAATCTCTTCTCTAACTTCGAGAGCTCAGTTGGAACACCTATCATGATGGGAAATGATGCAGAAGTCTCCTCTCAAGGTATCAGAAAAATCAATCTTAACCATGGTTATTTTTCTGATGTGCTTTATGTTCCTTCTCTTACAACTAACTTACTCTCAGTATATCAAATGAATCATATTGGAAACCCCAAAAGGGTGATCTTTTCTCCAAATGAGGTCGAGATACAAGACATGGTCTCAAGTGAGATCATTGCAAAAGGAGTTGCAAATCACAACTCCAAGCTATATGAGTTCTCACACTTTCTATCTCTCTCGAAGAATTCATCCCTCCATACTCATGCCAATGAAGAAAGCAGGTTGTGGCATGAAAGATTTGGGAATCTCAACTACAAATACTTGCATGACATGCATGCAAAGGATATGGTTGATGGGCTACCCAAAATCAAATTTTCCAAAGGTAACTGCCATGGTTGTTTGATGGAAAAGCATCCTGAGAAGAAATTTGAAAAAGGAAAGGCTAGGAGAGCTTCTCAATCCCTTGATCTCATTCATAGTGATGTGGTTGGTCCATTTCCCGATTTGTGTCTAAACAAGGCAAGGTATGTGCTCACTTTTGTTGATGATTCCTCTAGATTCACTTGGGTATATTTCCTTAAATTAAAATCAGAAGTATTTGGTTTCTTCAAGTTTTTGAAGGCATCTATAGAGAAACTTTCAGAAAGGAAAATAAAAGCCATTCGCACTAACAATGGTGGTGAGTACATTAAGGGTGAGTTTCAAGATTTTTGTACTGAAGAGGGCATTAAAATTCAACATACTATTCCCTACACACCACAACAGAATCATGTAGCTGAAAGGAAGAACAAAACATTGGAAGAAATGGCCACTTGCGTGATGAAATCAAAGGGATTACATCCTAGTCTTTGGGCAGAAGCCATCAACTGTGTTTCTTATCTTCAGAACAATGTTCCTCATAGAGGAATCAGTGAATATACTCCCTTGAAGCATGGATGGGATACAAACCAGATGTATCTCATCTTAAAGTATTTGGATCTAGAGCATGGGAAAGGATTCCAGCTGACAAAGGGAGAGCTCTTGATTCTCAAAGAAGGGAATGCATTATGGTGGGCTATGCATTCAATGCAAAGGCTAACAAGTTACTTGATCCTTCCCCCATGACCACTTTCTTGGAGAGAAGTGTTCAGTTTGAGGAATGGCCTCTTCATGACATCCCTTCTATTGAGAAAGGTAGCTCACCTACCACTCCTCCCTTGGTTGATGAGAGTGACACATCTTCATATGATTCAGAATCTGAAAGTGGAGATGATGATAGAATGCTAGATCCAGATCCACAAGAACCTGAGGATCTAGTAACTGAAAATGAAGATGAGAGGATGAGAGATATAGATCCACAAGAACCTTATGCTCCTCCTCTCCCGTGATGGGCTACCATTACACTTCGGTCTGCAGGTGATTTGGTTGGAGATCCACATGATCATAGAAGAACAAAATCATATTTTTAGCATGTAAGGGCTCATCCTCCTCATAATGCTGATCCATTTCAGGTTGATCGAACCTTCCTTGGAAAGGAAGGTCACTTGCCTCCTTCAGGGGTAAGTCATGATATGCTACTTTAGCAACTTCAGTCTATTTTGAGGGAGGGATTTCTTCCCATTGGGTTTTCCCTCTTTCCTCACTTAGCTTATTTTGATTGTATGGGGTGACCTTTGGTCTTAGTTACCAGGGCCCTACTCTTCAGTTATTTTCTCATAGTATAGCTTGCGAGGGGGTGTTGGAATATTCTCCCCATCATTTTTTGGTTTTGCATGCATCCAGTCATCATCATGGTGGACCTCCCAGCTCCTGGAGCTTGATTCTAGCTCTCTGCAGCCTGTCTACAGCCCCCAGGGGGTCTACTACCTACCAAAGGCACCCTTCTTCATACCAAGTGCACCTTTCTCACATACCACATCCAGTTAGGTGCCTTTCTCACATACCAGTCAGTTATCACTCAGTTCTTGCTTGATTTAAGGCTAGATGGACTCCCCCACTTACTGTTTCACTCCGATAGACCTCTAGTGAGACCAGTCTGTCCATTATAACTCCAGTCAGCTCCTCATGCACCCTCCATTGAGCCTCCTTCATTCATTTCATGACTACCTCACTCAGTTAGACTCCTCATGCACCCTCCACTGATCCTCCTTCATTCAGTTAGTGCCTACTTCACTCAGTTAGACTCAGTTGACTGACTGTTAACACTGATGACTAATACATTGACTGGATGATGACTCCACTATCATCCAAGCCACAATCTGAGTTAGGAATTCAAATGCCCTACTTGGCCTATTCGAATCCTATATTATGCTTCTTACTGTTCTATTGTACTCATTCACTTACATTCTTATTCATTGTATAATACTGAGATATTGTTCTATTCTACTGTGTTTATGAGTGATCATTGAGTGTCTCCTTCTTTTCTTCTTTGCAACATATTTGTGAGTTTGATTGTGAGTTGCTACAACTGCCAGATTCTTGCATATTCCTACAGGTACGTGGAAGAACTGCAATACCCTCGGAATGCAGTCCAGGAAAATAATGACACCTGCCACGTTTTATGATGTCGAAACATGTCTCTAACTTACACATAGTTACTAAATTATTTTAACCTAATCTAGCGTTAATTTTATCTTATGCGGTTAAGTGGATGCATGAGGTATAGACAGGAAATGTACAAAGAATGCAAATCCTAGCTATATGTCAATGCACATTTTCCTTTCCTTTTCAATAAAAACTACTTAAGGTAAGTGTTAAATTTTGAGCATTAATTCACAATACTCTAGGATCTTCACTGAGAGAATAACATGTACAGTATATCAATGCATAACAATCACAATAAGCATGACAAGCATCATAAGAATCAAAAGCATGAGAGACAAGAGACACAGAGTTTTCGTGGGGAAAACCCTAAGGTGAAAAACCCCACAACTTCCTCAGAGATAGAGAGAGCAATGGCTCAACCAAAGTACAACCAAAATACACTGAGATAGTCTCCTAGTAGCAGATGATCCTCCTCCTCACTAGTGCGCCACTTTCTGAGTGAGAGAGATATACTTTTCTGAATGATCTAAATAGAGATCACCTGATCTCTATTTATACTAACCTGTTTGCCCAGTGACCTTATGGGGCTGACTTGTCTAGCTAGGTACATCCACATTATAATATATATTTCAGGGTCGACCCCACACATGGTGGTCTAATAACCCATCAACAAGTACACACACTTGCAACACTTGTCAATCCACATGACGCCACTTCCTTATAGAGGAATAACACATCTCTAATAAGGGTACAATAAATATATATGAAATACACAGATGAAATACATTCCAAAGTTACATATACATCAACACTCCCTCTTAACTAGGAAGGTATTTCTCGACATAGATCTGCTAGACAAGTCTTCTTCTCGGGATCATCGTCATCGTCATCGTCATTGCTACTGCTATCTCAACCAATCTCTAACTCTACTCATCATAGGAAGTTCTACAAAGCGAGTCCTTTTTCATACTGGATGTAGGCCCACCACCTGCAGGTCTTCGTCATCACTGGCCATACTATGGAATCCTCAGGACTTATTACGTGCGTCACAAAACCTCGAAAGAGCATCCCAGACTGTTACGAGCACACAACTCTACCTATAGGATCTCCCAGGGCCATATTATATGTGACCTCACCACAAAACCTTGCAAGAGCATCTGTTACGAGCACATAGCTCTACCTATAGGATCTCCCAGGGACAGATTATATGTGGTCACCACAAAACCTTGCAAGAGAATCTCAGGTTGTTACGAGCACACAACTCTACCTATAGGATCTCCCAGGGACATATTATATGTGGGCATGGAAAAACCTCGCAAGAGCATCCCAGGTTGTTACGAGCACACAGCTCTACCTATAGGATCTCCCAGGGACAAATTATATGCCATAGGACAAAACCTCGAAAGAGCATCTGCCAGATATCCCAGGGCCAGATTATATGCCATAAGAAAAACCTCGAAAGACTATCTGTAGATCTCCCAGGGCCAAATTATATGTCCTCCCAGAGCAAAACCTCGAAAGAGAATTTGCCAGATATCCCAGGGCCAAATTATATGCCATAGGAAAAACCTCGAAAGACTATCTACAAATCTCCCTGGGCAAAATTATATGCTCATCTGCACAACCTGATTCACGACCATAGAGTATCAACCTGATACTCACCATACATCATCCTGATGTACACATGATCATCCTAATCATCATCACTGCAACATCCTGCTGCATGTCATCTGGAGCAACATCCTGAAGCTCATCATCCACGATCATCCTGATCATACAATGCATCTACCTAATGCATACCAAGTATCTACCTGATACATATCATCATACATGATCCACCTGATCATACAATGTATCCACCTGATACAAATACAAATACATGATACATATCACCATACATGATCCACTTGATCATACAATGTATCCACCTGATACATATACAGATACATGGTCCAAGCATCCAACATGATGCATATACAAAATACATACGAATGATCCTACTGATCATATCCAGCATCCAACATGATGTGTACATATATAAATGATCCAACTGATCATATCCAGCATCCAACATGATGCGTACATATATACATATAAATGATCCAACTGATCATATCCAGCATCTAACATGATGCGTACATACATATACATATAAATGATCCAACTGATCATATCCAGCATCCAACATGATGCATACATACATATACATATAAATGATCCAATTGATCATATCCAGCATAAACCAGAACATCATCCTGATGCTCATCATTCAATGCTTACATCCACAGCCATGGGAAGGTCCCTCCTTCCAACATGCTTGGAATGGATTCAACAAATGTGTCCATCACTTCTTCCTCGAAGTGTCATCAATCCAAAGAACACCAAGCCTCTCTCTGAAGTACTCGAACTTCACCCTGGATAGTGGATTTGTCAATACATCTACAATCTGCTTGTCCGTCGCAACATATAGGAGCTTCACAGCTCCTCTCTGCACCATATCCTTGATATAGTGATATTTGATCTCTATGTGTTTCGACCTGTCATGAAACACTAGGTTGTCGGACAGCTTTACACAACTCTGGTTATTACAGAAGATACCAGTAGCATCCAACGGGAGATCAAATAACTCAGATAGTAGCTTCCGTAGCCATACTACCTCACAACTAGTTGAATAGGTTGCAACATACTCTGCCTCAGCTGTACTCAGTGCTACACAGGACTACTTCCTACTAAACCAAGAGATCACACCTGATCCCATACTGAAGCAACACCCAGATGTGCTCTTCCTATCTGCAGCACTGCCATCCCAATCTGAATCAACATAACCCTGCAGGTTAAACTTTTGATTCACTTCATACTTGAGCCCATAATCCATTGTACCCTTCAGGTACCTCAGAACATGCTTTATAGCAACCAGATGAACACTTCTCGGATCGGTCAGGAACTGACTCAATGTGTTCACTGCAAAGCAAATATCTGGTCTCGTGTTCGTTAGGTACATCAAGGACCCAATCATCTGACGATACATAGAGACATCAACCAGCTCAGATGAAGCATCACATAGAAGCTTCAGATTCGATGCCATAGGTGTGGCCATGGCCTTGCAATCCATCATCCCGAATCTCTTCAAGATATCTACTGTGTACTTCCCTTGACCAAGGAAGATCCCACCTGCACTCTGCCACACCTCCATACCCAGTAAATAATGCATCATTCCCAAATATTTCATATCGAACTCAGCGGCAAGCTTCCTCTTTGTATCACACCAAGTTCTGGGAGCTTGCTACAAGCCATACAAGGATTTCTTCAATCTGCACACATGTGACTCCCTGTCAGGTCTTGGGACTGCATCCCAAACATCTTCTTCATGATCGACGGATCATGGCATTCCATTTCTTCATCCCAGATCCTGGGAACTTTAATATCTTCAATAGATATCTTTGTTGCTAGAACAAATGTTGTAGTCCTTTTGTAGGTGAAGATATACGATCTTTCCTACAAAACAAGTTAAATTGCATGATTAGAAACATCTCATAATTTTCAGAACAAATTCTTTACACATAAAGAAATATGTCATGCAGTCACGCATTTATCTTAGCCAATGCTTCAATACAACATTTATCCATGTTCCACAACTTTCTAGATGCATTCCAGTCTCTTCCAGAACATTGCTAAGAGTTTGCACTACTCCCAACATGTCAGCAAAGAGATTTCATTCTAGATAAGTAGCACTAGAATGTTGTACAATGCCATAGGCCACTTACCCATCACATGCATGTTAGTAGTATACTGTTCATTAATGCAATCATTCTAATATGCGCAATACATCTCCTAAGTCTAGGAACATAAGCATAATATTATTTAAACAAACAAAATGGGCAAGAAATGATAATTGAAATACTTATCTTTGTTTGTTTGTTGGGTGGACTCCCTCTAAGTCTTTGCTTCGTAGCAAGAGCTGGTGAAGTAGCTTCTTCTATACCTTTTTGTTGTGGAATGTAGGAAGATGGTCAACTCCCTCTGAAAATCTGCATCCTTGCAGGAGCTGCTAGAGTGTGCTCCCTCTTGATATTTGCTTCCTGGATTACCTGTCCTTGAACTTATATTCATCCTTGCTGACATCAATCTTCTTGAACCCTGGAAAGTATATTCTGTAAGCCTTTGAGCTTTCACTCTAACCCACAAAGATACCCTTCTTTCCTGAAGGATCTAGTTTAGTCCTCTTTTCCTTTGGGACATGAGTGTATACTGGAAAACCAAATATTCTGAGATGGCTGACTTCAGGTTTCTTACCAGAAAAGACCTCTTCTGGTGTCTTGTTGTCCAATATCTTGTGGGGTGTTCTGTTCTACACATATATAGCTGTTCTAGCTGCTTCCGCCCATAGATGCATAGGTAGGTCCTGGTCATGCAGCATTGCCCTTGCTACTTCCATGATAGTTCTATTATTCCTTTCTACAACTCCATTTTGTTGAGGATTATAAGGAGCAGTCAACTCCCTCTTAATCCCTGAATCACTACAAAGCTTCTTGAAGTCACCTAAGGTGAATTCTCCACCATTGTCGGATCTGAATGTTTTGATCTTCTTGTCAGTTTGATTCTCCATCAAGGTTTGAATTCTTTGAACTTATCAAACACCTCATCTTTGTTCTTCAAGAAGTATACCCAAGTCTTCCTGGAGAAGTCATGAATAAATGAGACATAGTAAACATACCCACTAAGAGAACTGGATGACATAGGACCACATACATCTGAGTGGATGATTTTTAGGATATATTTTTCCTTGCTTTCACTGCTTGGGAAAGCCTTCTTAATGTTCTTACCTTTTGCACATCCTTTGAAAACACCTTCATATTTGGTCTTGATTTCAGGAAGACCTTCTATAGCCTTGCTTGCAATTGGAAGTGCCCTATAGTGCATATGAGCAAGTCTTCTATGCCAAAGTTCACTTGGCTCCATGGATTCATGCACCATGGCATGTTCAGGTTGTCCCTTCAATTTATACAATCCTCCCTCTTGCTCTCCAATCACTACTGCATCATCTACGGTCTTTCCCTTTGGCCACATTAGGACTTGGCCATCCACAAATGCAACCCTCATACCTTTTGCATCCAATGCAGAGATGGAGAGTAAGTTCTTCTTGAGCCCGTGTACATAAAGGACTTCTTTCATCTTCAAAGATTTTCCAGAATCTAGGTTGTAGGAGGCTTCACCACATTGATTGGGTATTGATAATCATCCCCAAGTTTCACCTTATGGGGTGATTCATGTTTAGATAGATTCACAAAAGATTCCTTAAACCCAGTCATGTGTTTGGAAGCCCCACTATCAATCAACCAATCATTACAACCATGGGAGATAGTACCTATGAGGGAAGAGATTAGAACATACTCTTCTTCACTTGATGAGTCATCATCACTTTCTTCCCTAGCCTTCTTCTTTGGAGGTTCATCATCCTCGGCAGCATGAGCATGGAACTTTCTTTTGTTTCCCTTCTTCTTCTTGCTGGATTTGTTGTTATTATCCCTTTTGTTCTTAAGACAATCTGAAGCAAAGTGACCCTTCTCATTACATGTGAAGCATCTTAGATCCTTCTTATTCTTTTGATAGGATCTTTTGTAGCGAGAGTGCTCCTTCTTGGGATTGCTTCTTTTGGTGTGAGTTGCGAGAGCTTGATCTTCAGCTCCCATCTTTTCCTCACGAGCTATAAGTCTAGCTTCTTCTTGAGAGCATTCCTCCCATAGTTTACTGAAAGAGATCAATTTCTTTCTTGCACAGATTCCTTGAATAAAGGAGACCCATGACCTAGGTAGGCCATTCAGAGTGGTCATAACAACTTCACCATTGTCCACTACTTCATCCACAGCTTCAAGTTGATCTTTGATCTGAGAGACCTTGGGAAAGTAAGATTGAATGGCTTCTCCATTCAACATCTTGACCCCTTTCAATTGATTCCGCAGAGTCATCTTTCGATTTATGTTCTTCCCTTCGAATAGCTTGGTCAAAGAGTCAAACATCTCCTTGGGTGTCTTTAGAGAAGACACATGGGGTATGAGATGGTCTTTGATAGAATCAGCAATGATTATTTTTTCCTTGACCAAGTTCTTCTTATGAAATACCTTGGACTCTTCATCCTCTGGGATAGGGATGTCTTCTTTTATATATGAGTCCAACTCATTCTCTTCCAGGATTAACCCAATCCTATACTTCCAAGCTCGGAAGTTATCAGCCCCTTCAAGCTTATTCTCAAGCTTGGTGTGGTGAGACATCTTAAAGAGTACTTCAAATGGAAATAGAAAAGATTTAGGTCTTACCACTTGAAATGCTGAAAACTAGATCTGGTCCCGGATTAGGGTTTGTCGGAAAAACCCTAAAAATTCAAAATGTGAATTTCAAATTTCTGAAAGGATAGAAAAATGTGCCTTGATGAGCTAATCAGCTTGGTGCATTCAAAATTTGAGATCAGCAAAGTTTTACCCTTCAGATTTGTCTTTTTGTCCTCCCAGGTTCACTAAGGAGAGCCCTGAATTAGGGTTTGAGTTTCCCGGAGATCTACCCTGCCAAAAATCTCGATCCAAGCTCTAAACTTCGATTTGTGCAAGGAGCTTCCAGCTGTGTCTTCAGATTCCAGAAATTCCTATTTTTGTGGAAACCCTAATTTTTAGGGCCAAATCTGAAAATGCTCAGAATTGAATTCTGATTGGACATATAGATTCTCCTTGATGAGTAGAGTCAATCTACTATACTGATTTTCCACAAACGGTGGAGAGAAACCCAATAAACAAGAAACTCAAGTTTCTGTCACTACAAAATGTCTTCTTCTCAGGTTAGCTCTGACTCCATGTTAAATTTTGAGCATTAATTCACAATACTCTAGGATCTTCACTGAGAGAATAACATGTACAGCATATCAATGCATAACAATCACAATAAGCATGAAAAGCATCACAAGAATCAAAAGCATGAGAGACAAGACACAGAGTTTCCGTGGGGAAAACCCTAAGGTGAAAAACCCCACAACTTCCTCAGAGATAGAGAGAGAAATGGCTCAACCAAAGTACAACCAAAATACACTGAAATAGTCTCCTAGTAGAAGATGATCCTCCTCCTCACTAGTGCGCCACTTTCTGAGTGAGAGAGATATACTTTTCCGAATGATCTAAATCGAGATCACCTGATCTCTATTTATACTAACCTGTTTGCCCAGTGACCTTATGGGGCCGACTTGTCTAGCTAGGTACATCCACATTATAATATATATTTCAGGGCCGACCCCACACATGGTGGTCTAATAACCCATCGGAAAGTACACACACTTGCAACACTTGTCAATCCACATGACGACACTTCCTTATAGAGGAATAACACACCTCTAATAAGGGTACAATAAATATATATGAAATACACAGATGAAATACAATCCGAAGTTACATATACATCAATAGTAAGGAGATCTTTTTCTTTCTTTCAAACCAAAAAGTACTTAAGTAGTAACAAAAATAAGAATTCCTTCCTATAGTGCAATAACTCTAACTTTTTGCAATAATAAGCCAAAAAGCACAAAGAAAATGAAATATGCGACAAATCTTAACAATGTATAAGACAAAATAATGAATCACTTTCAATTTTCAAATGCATGTACAAAAAATGGAACTTGATAACTAAACACTTTTCATATCTATATACAGAAAGTGAGAGAATATCTGCAGCACTCTAATCATTTAGAAATTCCAAAAGAAAAACAACAAGCACCAAAACAACTCAAAGGCACTCAAGAAAGGCTCAAAATCTATAAAATGCAATCAAAACTCAATGATTGAGTGGAGGAAGGGTTTGGAGATCAAATCTAATGATCCGAACAGATATGATTTAACATCCCGAAATTTCATAAAAATTTAAAATTTTTTATAACAGCATTAATTATGATAATAATAATTGTGGAAATAATAATTGAGATTACGGCAACATTAATTGTAAATTTGTTAGTAATAAACATTCTTTAATTTCTGTTTAGTAGCAATATGACAATGATAGTCTTAATAAAGTAATTAATGAACATAATAATGACAACAAATGAATTAAACAGATTGGGAATATTATGTGACACTTTTTCTTTTGCAATGGTACTAACAGTTTTACTTTTGATGCACAAGGGTGTCCTACGAGGTACCATGGAGCTTACTTAGATACAATGCTAAAGAAAATTGAATGTTCTACTATGCAGACGACATGTAATAGCAAAGTACGTGTATAGTTCATATTCAACGTCATAATTAAATAAAATGTTATAAATTCTGTTGTGACTCACCAAAAGTGTGTAGGTATGGATTTCATAACTATAATTATTGTTTTTCAGATGTATGTCTTACAACTCCATAATGCTTAAAAATGAGTCGTCTATATACGTCATCCTGCTGATAGTTTTATCACTGTAATTCTTGTTGTTGTCATAGCTAGTTTTGTTGTCGTCTTAAGATAACTCATACCTATACCATATTAGTGTTATGATTTTATTGCTACACATCATATGCATTGTGATAAGAGTCAAGGTATGAAGTTCAAGACCATAGCATGATTTTATACTTGTTGAAAACATTGGTCTCGTTAACAAATCAAAGCTGTAAACCCTACATTAAAATGACCTTTGTAAAAGGGATAATAGAACTTATGGTTATTCTACTAACCATACCATTTTTATTGTTTCAAAACCTATATAGTAATTTATAATGGCAACTATTCTTAATATAAATTTATATATGAAAGTTTGCAATATTTCAAATGTTATGAAATTGCAATATTATGGTTGTCGTATATAAAAGTTCACCATATCGAAATAATATGAGTTCTGGTTTTAATAAATGGCTTAGACTTAAGTCCTAATACTTTAATTCGAAATCATATAGTTAGAACCTATATCCACTATACAAACAATGTTTTGAGTTTAAATAAAGTCCTACGTGAAGGTTTTGAATATCTAATGGAGCTATAACGTAAGTCTCGATGACACTGACATGCAATGAATGTTCACAGGGTGACGAAAGCTAGTTCATTAATATGATGTGAATGCTAAGCTATCAGGAAGATTGTCCTTCGATTCTGCATTAATAACTTGGGTCAACTCCCAGCTGACAAGGATTTGCTAGCGATCCACGTATTATGAAATTGATGTAACAGTTTCTGCAATTGCCAATGTGTAATGGTTAAGCGTTTCGTATCACTTTCGAACTGGTTGTAAGGAGTGGAGCATTAAATGTAATTGTTGCTTGTCTCAATGCTTTTTCACTGGCACAATTGTGATCGTTGATGAAAATGAGTTTGGACCGTTAGATTGTAACCCTAGCTTCTGTCATTAAGTTGGTTTATGAATTGGAATGTGGTTTATTGTTTATGTTTTTGTTCAGTCTGTATGGTCGACAGGATGCCGAAAATTCTAGGGTTAACAAGATGCAGGAGGTTTCGACCTTGAGTCCTGTAAATAGGTTTTGAGTTGCAGGTTCTAAACCATTGAATGGTGTTGTAATTTAAGAATTGGGTCTTCTGGTTCGGAGTGATATCGAGTTAATGTTTATGCTTTTCATTTTTAGAAGAGGAGTGAAAGATACACCTTGGTGTAAATGGACAGATGGTTTTCCTGTCTCATCTACAGCGTGGAAAAACATCGTTTAACTGGTGAAAGTGGAAAGCTTTGGTTGCTTAGAGCAAGGTAAACATTTTTATAGAGAATAATGATTTTCTATGTTGCATTTCATCTTTTCAGTTTGAGATGTAACAGTTGTCTAAAGTTGAACCTTTGTTTTTTCAGCTTTGCAGGTTGTGAAGAAGAGAATCGAGCAAGGGTTTGCAAAGTAAGGCGAGCTTCCATTCTGGTAAGCTCCAGGTCTTCCAAAAACCCTCGTAGGTTCTCTCTGTCTGTGGTTAATGAGGTTTCAAGGGTTGTGTAGCTAGTCCTGGCCGTGACTCGTCATGGTTGTTATTTGAAGAACTTCGAAGCACATTTTAATATTCAAATGTTGGTTGTTCAGTGCTGTGACTCTCGTTTTATTATGTAATACTTGGTTTTATACCTTGATACTTATCTCCGTCGATCTAGGAAATGTAAAACTCATTAATGCCAAGGGTTTAAAAACTCATTTAAAATGTTTGAACTTGGGAATATTCCTGTATGATTTTGTTTTAGAAATCATGTTGTAATTTGTTTTCTGAGAATGGAACTTGTACTAGTTAAATCCTTTGAGCCACGACCTGTTTTGTTTAAGTTATAAGAAATAATACAAGGAGCCGAGGCCCATTTATAGTGAATACGATGCTCCCTTCTCGGCAAAGAAAAAGTATGCTATTTGTTTCTGTGTAAAATTGTCTATGTTATAAAACGTAATGCTGTAGGTTTACATCGTGATTTTTGTTTTATACTAGGGTTTGTGAACTTGTCTTAGATGTTAGTTCTGTAATATGTACTATTTTGGAAATGACTTCAAATCGTTGTAATGGAAATGAACGAGCCATACCCTAGTTTGCGTTTTGTTTGAAAATAAATTAAATATTTGAAAAAAATGAGTTTTCAAAAGTACGTTGGTTTGATCCGAAGCCTATGTAGATTGTAAAGGCTTTCTGTTTGCAACTCGCAATGTTAATGGAATCAAATTCTAACTAGGGTTTGATATAAAACTCAGTTTTGAAAAATCAAGTTTGCAGTTTATAATATGTTTATATAGTTTATAATATATACGAATAGGATGAAGAATAATGAAACAAGATTTACCATGTTTTTAATATTTGATAAGATAATAAACGATACAAATGTTTCAATAGGGAAATGAAAACAATGTATGTGTAAAATGTTAAGATGTGTAGATTGAGTAAAAAGACTGTTATTTCCAGTTTAGATATAGTGAGTACGTTTGTTTATTTACAACTATCTTATTTAGATTGCAGATATAATATAATGTATAGGAATATGAATTTTATCTATTTCCTATGTAGATAATATTGATAAGAATAATACAAAATAACTATACAGAAATTTAACAATGTTATTTAAAACTGAAAACAAAGAATTATTCTATAAAATTTAGGTTTTGTACAGAACCTTCTACTATTTATTTGAAAATAGGACAGAAACTGATAAACATATAATCACTATTTTTATCTATCGAATCAATGGCAATTTTCCCATCTTCTCATCTATTCTTAATTTGCGTATCTATACTAGAGTACGATGGAAAAACAACATGTGGAAAAATATGGATACTGGTTTATCAATTCAAATCATCATTTAAACTTCAACATTCAAACTTTAAACAAATTTAGATTTGGATTCTTTTTCGAAAACAAAAAACATAGATTACTAATTATACAGAACAAATCTATTAGCTGAGATAAGGTAGATAATTTTGTAAAAACCTAGATAAATCTGTAGGGAAATAAACAGCCCAAGAAGACTGTTCCACCCAACCAATTCCTGAAACAATAAAGTATTGCCTTAGGACCCCCGAGCCTGTTCACTGAACCACTAGGAGGAAGAAACTTAGGAAATAGGCTTTCCACTTGCAATAGCACTAACTGTAGAATCTTCAAGAACTAGCAGTCCAATAGACCTGCACTAGCATCTCTGGTTCTTCTCAGCAATATGCAGACTTATGATTTCACTCACCGCTAGCCTCCCTATTCGAATCTCTCAATGATCACCTGATGCACATGAGGAAATATTTTTGCATAAAATATTGTGTAAGAGCTGCCTGATCAATTAGAATTTGCCTTTTGTAGGCTACCTAGGCCTTTTCAGATGTTACTGGGTCATTAAATGAGATGCCTTCTCACTCCCTCCACCTGGGGGATAATGCCACATTCTTAGGGGTAGTTGTCCTATAACCAACGACTAGTGGTGTGATGCAATTGCTGCCATCTGTCCCATACCTTCCAACAGCTTCCATTCCTCCTAGTGGGTCAGTGAACACTCATTTAATAGTCCCCTTGGGTGTTTGTCTCCTAATTAATTTATTTAAATAATAATATTCAGTAATTACATTCATCCTTGATCAAAACTGATCATAATTACAAAACTTTGTAATTAAATTTAACATAAAGTATTTTGCAAATAAAATAATAATTTTCAGAAATTTGGGTAGGTGACATACACCCCCCCTTAAGTCTCAACATCGTCCTCGATGTTGGTTAATCAATCCTTGAGTGTTCCTGAAATAGAGTTGGGTATGCTGCCTGCATACTACTCTCCAACTCCCAAGTTGCCTCTTCTGGGCTAAGGTGCTTCCATTGCACCTTCACTTGCTCAATGCTGCGATTCCGGAGAATAGTTTCCCTCCTTCCGAGGATACAATCCGGTTCCACTAGAAAATCTCCGTCTTGTCCCACCTGTACATCATTCCAATTTACAACATGAGTAGTATCGTGCACATATTTCTTTAAAAATGATAGATGAAAAACATTATGTATTTTTAATTTTGTTGGCAAATCCAGTTGGTATGCCACTACTCCAACCTTAGACAGTATTTCAAAAGGACCACAATACCTGGGTGCCAACTTGGCACAACTTCCCAATTTCAGTGAACTCTTTTTCAGTCTTACCTTGAGGAATACATGGAACTCTTTATGAGTTCTTTTTGAATTTGCTTGACTCTTTTGCGTATCTTGGGTAGCTTTTAAATGTCCTTGCATTTGTTTCACAATTAGTTCTAACTCCTGCAATAATTCAGGTCCTAAAACAACTCTATTTACTGGATCATTCAACGAAACAGGTGTATTACATTTCCTACCATAAAAAATTTCAAAAGGACTAAGTCTGGCCGATGCATGATAATGATTAGTATAAGAAAATTCTTCTAAGTGCAAGTAGTCTTCCCACTTACCAGGTTGATCCTTAACATACATTCTTAATAAATCTTCTAAAACTTGATTTACCCTTTCTGTCTATCCATCCGTCTGTGGATGAAATGTTGTACTGAAATTTAAAGTTGTATTCAACCCCTTAAATAGTGACCTCCAAAAGTTTCCTGTAAACTTCGAGTCACGATCTAAAATTATTACTTTCGGTATTCCATGTAGTCTAAAAATTTGTTTCATAAATATCTCTGCAATATCTGGAGCTTTATGAGTAGTCTTTACAGGTATGAAATGTGTTGCCTTGCTGAGTTTGTCCACTACCACAATGATAGAATCATGTTGTTTCTGCTTTTTAGGTAATCTAGTAATAAAATCTATGCTGATCACTTCCCATTTCCAACTTGGTATCGGTAACGGTTGCAACAATCCAGCAGGATGTTGGTGTTCAACCTTCACTTTTTGATAATCCAAACATTTAGATATGTACTCTGCTACTTCATTCTTCATTCTGGGCCAATAGTATTCTTTTCTCAACATAGTAATGGTATTTTGATAACCTGGATGACCAGAATAGTGACTTTTATGCATCTCATTTAATATCAGAAATTTTATTTCTGGTATGTCAGGTACATACAATCTGTTTTTATACAGTAATAAACCGTTTTCCTTCATGCTATAATCTACCATACAATTTTCAGAACTGTTATTTGCTGTCTTTTCCTTCATTTTTCTATATTCTTCATTTGTTTCACTCTTTTCCAGAATCTGATTTTCCAAATCAGTTGAATAAGTACTGATTGTTGAAATAAAATTTAGTTTTTCCTTTCGACTCAAGGCATCTGCAACCTTGTTCTCCTTCCCTTTAATATGCTGAATTTTGAAATCATACTCACTTAAGAACGTCAACCATCTAGCTTGTCTAGTGTTCAGATTTGTCTGATCTAATAAATATTTCAAACCCATGTTATCTCTTAATAATGTAAATTTCCCACCAATAAGGTGGTGACGCCACATTTTTAATGCATGAATAACTAACTACCAATAACTCTAAATCATAGGTAGAGTAGTTCTTTTCATGTACTTTTAGCTTTCTAGATTAATATACCACCACATGCCCTTCCCGTGTCAGGACTCCACCGAGTCCATCATTGCATACATCTGTACAAACTACAAAATCCCTGTTGGGATCTTCTATCCTCAAGATAGGTGATGTCGTCAATAATTCCTTTAATTTCTTAAAACTGTCAGAACATTTCTGATCCCACACAAATTTCTTCCCTTTCTTCTGCAAAGAAGTTATGGGGTTGGCAATCTTTGAAATTTTTTTATAAACTTTCTGTAATATCCAGTAATGCCCATATATGATCTTACATCCGACACGTCCTTAGGAATCGGCCAGTCATTAATGGCCCTTATCTTGTCGGGTTCAACCGAGATTCCTTCTTTCGAAATTATGGTCCTAGATACTGAATTTTGTCTTTGTGGAAGTCACACTTACTAAACTTGGCGTATAGTTGATGATCTCTTAGAACTTGTAAGATAATCCGTAAATGTTCATCATGCTCTTCTTTACTTTTTGAGTACACTAAAATGTTTTCTATAAACACAACATCAAACTTGTCTAAGTATTTATGTAGAATATTATTCATCAGACACATAAATACAGTCGGGGCATTAGTCAACCCAAATGGCATGACTACCAACTCGTAGTGTCCATACCGAGTTCGGAAAGCTATCTTGAAAATATCTTCATCCTTAACCCGTACTTGATGATATCCCGATCTTAGATCAATCTTCGAAAATATTGTTGCTCCATGCAGCTGATCAAATAGATCATCTATGCGGGGCAACGGATACCTATTCTTGATTGTCATCTTATTACGCTGGCGATAATCTATGCACAGTCTTAAGGTTCCGTCTTTCTTCTTAACAAAGATGATAGGTGCTCCCCAAGGAGACACACTGGGTCTAATATACTTCTTGTCAATTAGTTCCTTCAACTGTGATTTTAATTCGTTTAACTCCAGTATGTTCATTCTGTAAGGAGCTTTCAAATTTGGTACTACTCCTGGTATTAACTCTATGGTAAAATCTAAATCTCTTTTGGGAGGTAATCCTAAAATCTCATCGGGAAATACATCCTTAAAATCCTTTAGGACAGGTATGTCCTCTAATTTCAGTTTGTCCTCTTTATCCATAAACTCATCATTTACCACATTTACTGCAAACATTTGGCATCCTTTCCTAACTTCCCTCTTAACTTGCATGGCTGAAATCTGTCTAAGGGTTACCTTCCTTGGGATGCCTTTTATTTCTACAGTTTTCCCTTCGTCATTTAAACATGTAAAACTTTTTCCATAACAGTCCAGGATGACATCATGGGATTCTAACCAGTCCATCCCAACTATAATATCATAAGAACCTAAAGGTAGAATATTCAACTTGATTTGTGTTTGTAAATGATTCATGAAAAAAACACAATTTTCTATAAAATCTGATACTTTTCTCTTTGTTCCAGTTGTTAGTCTAACTAGCCAAGATTTACTAAACTTTTCAGTTTTCAATTTAAGAATTTCCACAATGTCTGGCGATATATAACTTAAGCTAGCACTTGGATCAATTAAAATAGTATTAGCATGATCATGTAGCATACCTTCAATCTCTACCATGGATATTTGATGATCTGTTTTCCTGTTGTCGAGTGCTGCATTGATTCTGGGCATTTCCCTCGCCACATCTCCAACCGTAGGTTCAGTCTGTATAGATTTGATGTTGCTTGCTTTCCGTTTCCTCAAGGGACATTCTGATGCATAATGGAGGCCTTGACATTCAAAACATTTGATAGGTGCCTTTGGCTCACTAGTTCTGGTACTATTCGGTGCATTTCTGGTTGCTGTAGAATTCTCATGTGAATTGTTTCTGGAGTTGTTTCCTTGATAATTCCGATTCTGAAATTTTTTCTTTTGAAACCCAGAATTTCCGCTGAACCTGAAATTTTTCCATTTCTGCTCAAAGTTGCTTGGATTATGACTCTTCCAGTTTGACATTCCCTCTCTTTTCCGATTTGTGTCATAACAGAAAACTGCCTTTCTCATTGCCTCTTCCAAGGTCTTAGGACTTTCATACTCGATTCTGTCCTTAATATTGAAAGGTAGATAGCTCAAGTACCTTTTAATTTTCGGTTTCTCTTCTATGAGGTATGGTACATATCTTAGTAAGTTCAGAAACTTACTATTCATTTCCTTCATGTTCATACCTCCTACCTTCAAATCGTAGAACTCTTTGGATTTTTATTCATAGTACTATTCAGACAAATACTTCTTTTTAAAGTATCGTTTAAAGGTACTCCAGCTTACATCTTTATCTTTGATGCCCTTTACTCTTTTGATGTCTTGCCACCGAATGTCTGCTTTTCCAATCAAGTTGTATATAGCCATTTTTGCCTTCAAAGACTCTGAATAGTTATAAATATGGCAGCATTTCTTTATACCAGATAGGCAAGCTTCAGCTGTCTCTCCCTTCTCAGTTTCTCCATTGAAAGTTGGAGGTCTAATCTTTTTGAACTCCCCAGAAATTTGCTCATATTCCTTATGATTTTTTCCTTATGGGTTTGAAATCTCCTTCACTGCTATCACTAGTGTAGTTATGTTTCTTTCTGCGTGTTTCAATATCATCTCCTCATGAGGTTGAATTGTCGTTCACCTTGTTGTTTTTCATTTTCTTGTTTTTATCAGCATGAGGCGGATCTTCAACTTTGGAAATATCTTCATTATCTTTCTCTTGTTCCTCAGTTTGGATCTGTTCAAACAACACTTGGTTTAATTGTTCTTGTGCTTGCAGAATCCTTTCATTGTCTTGTTTCACCGATCTAATTTCTGCTTTTAATTCATGAAAGGAACGTAGCAGTTCTATCGAATTGTTATTTAGTTCACTGTGACCTTCTGCTACATAGTGTTGTCCCGAGCTGTGACTGTTTGGATGAAATCTGTCGTCTAATTGTTCCGCTGAGTTCTCCATACCTATAACTGAAAATTATTTCTGTATAACATATTAATTAAAATTTCAAATTAGTACAATTTTCTGCTGTATAATATTTTCTGCTGCGTGTTTTTGAACCTTTTTCAGGCCTAGAGTTTGAATCTGAGCTCTGATACCACATGTAATATCCCGAAATTTCATAAAAAATTAAAATTTTTGATAACAGCATTAATTATGACAATAATAATTGCGGAAATAATAATTGAGATTACGACAGCATTAATTGTAAAGTTTTTAGTACTAAACATGCTTTAATTTCTGTTTAGCAGCAATATGACAATGACAATTTTAATAAAGTAATTAATGAGCATGATAATGATGACAAATGAATTAAACAGATTGAGAATATGATGTGACACTTTTTCTTTTGCAATGGTACTGACAGTTTGACTTTTGATGTACAAGGGTGTCCTACGAGGTACCCTGGAGCTTACTTAGCTGCAATGCTAAAGCAAATTGAATGTTCTACTGTGCAGACGAAAGGTAAGAGCAAAGTATGTGTATAGTTCAGTTTCAAAGTCATAATTAAATAAAATGTTATAAATTTTGTTGCGACTCACCAAAAGTGTGCAGGTATGGATTTCATAACTATAATTATTGTTTTTCAGATATATGTCTTACAACTCCATAATGTTTAAAAATGAGTCATCTATGTACGTCATCCTCCTGATAGTTTTATCACTGTAATTCTTGTTGTTGTCATAGCTGGTTTTGTCATCGTCTTAAGATAACTCATACCTGTACCGTATTAGTGTTATGATTTTATTGCTACACATCATATGCATTGTGATAAGAGTCAAGGTATGAAGTTCAAGACCATAGCATGATTTTATACTTGTTGCAAACATTGGTCTCATTAGCAAATCAAAGTTGTAAACCCTACATTAAAATGACCTTTGTAAAAGGGATAATAGAAATTATCATTATTCTACTAACCATACCATTTTTATTGTTTGAAAACCTATATAGTGATTTATAATGGAAACTATTCTTAATATAAATTTATATATGAAAGTTTGCAATATTATGGTTGACATATATAAAATTTCACCATATCGAAATAATATGAGTTTTGGTTTTAATACATGGCTTAGACTTAAGCCTTGATACTTTAATTCGAAATCATATAGTTAGAACCTATATCCACTATACAAACAATGTTTTGAGTTTAAAAAAAGTCCTACGTGAAGGTTTTGAATATCCAATGGAGCTATAATGTAAGTCTCGATGACACTGACATGCAATGAATGTTGATAGGGTGACGAGTGTTGGTTCATTAATATGACGTGAACGTTGAGCTATCGGGAAGATAGTCCTTTGATTCTGCATTAATAACTTGGGTCGACTCCCAGCTGACAAGGATTTTCCAGCGATCCACGTATTATGAAATCGATGTAAGCATTTCTGCAATTGCAAATGTGTAATGGTTAAGGATTTTGTATCACTTTCGAACTGGTTGTTTATCAGTCCTCTCTGTGCCATAGTCACATTGCCGAGATGGTACTGAGGAGTGGAGAATTAAATGTAATTGTTGCTTGTCTCAATGCTTTTTCGCTGGCACAATTGTGATCATTGATGAAAATGAGTTTGGACCGTTAGATTGTAACCCTAGCTTCTATCGTTGAGTTGGTTTATGAATTGGAATGTGGTTTATGTTTCTTTTGTTGTTCGGTCTGCATGGCCAACAGGATGCCAAAAATTCTAGGGTCAGCAAGATGCAGGAGGTTTCGACCTTGAGTCCCGTAGATAGGTTTTGAGTTGCAGGTTCTAAACCATTGAATGGCGTTGTAATTTAAGAATTGGGTCTTCTGGTTTGGAGTGATATAGATTTAATGTTTAAGCTTTTTGTTTTTAGAAGAGGAGTGAAAGATACACCCTGGTGTAAATGGACAGATGGTTTTCCTGTCTTATCTACATTGTGGAAAAACATCATTTAACTGGTGAAAGTGTAAAGCTTTGGTTGCTTACAGCAAGGTAAACATTTTTATAGAGAATAATGATTTTCTATGTTGCATTTCATCTTTTCAGTTTGAGATGTAATAGTTGTCTAAAGCTGAACCTTTGTTTTGTCAGCTTTGCAGGTTTTGAAGAAGAGAATCGAGCAAGGGTTTGCAAAGTAAGGTGAGCTTCCATTCTCGTAAGCTCCGAGTCTTCCAAAAACCCTCGTACGTGCTCTCTGTCTGTGGTTGATAAGGTTTCAAGGGTTGTGTAGCTGGTCCTGGCCATGACTCATTGTGGTTGTTATTTGAAGAACTTCGAAGCACATTTTAATATTCAAATGATGTTTGTTCAGTGTTGTGACTCTCGTTTGATTATGTAATACTTGGTTTTATACTTTGATACTTATCTCCGTCGATCTGGGCAATCTAAAACTCGTTAATGCTGAGGGTTTAAGAACTCGTTTCAAATGTTTGAACTTGGGAATATCCCTGTATGATTTTGTTTTAGAAATCATGTTGTAATTTGTTTTCTGAGAATGGAACTTGTACTGGTTAAAGGCTTTGAGCCACGACCTGTTTTGTTTAAGTTATAAGAAATAATACAAGGAGCCGAGGCTTGTTTATAGTGAATACGATTCTCCCTTCTCGTCAAAGAAAAAGTATGCTATTTGTTTCTGTGTAAAATCGCCTGTGTTATAAAACGTAATGTTGTAGGTTGACATCATGATTTTCAATTTATACTAGGGTTTGTGAACTTGTCTTAGATTTTAGTTCTGTAATACGTACCATTTTGGAAATGACTTCAAATTGTTGTAATGGAAATGAATGGGCCATACCCTAGTTTGTGTTTTGTTTGAAAAGAAATTAAATATTTGAAAAAAATGAACTTTCAAAAGTACTTTGGTTTGATCCGAAGCCTGTGTAGATTATAAAGGCTTTCTATTTGCAACTAGCAATGTTAATGGAATTGAATTCTAACTAGGGTTTGATATAAAACTCAATTTTGAAAAATCAAGTTTGTAGTTTATAATATGTTTATATAGTTTATAATATATACGAATAGGATGAAGAATAATGAAACAAGGTTTATCATGTTTTTAATATTTGATAAGATAATAAACGATACAAATGTTACAATAGGAAAATGAAAACAATGTATGTGTAAAATGTTAAGATGTGAAGACTGAGTAAAAAGACTGTTATTTACAGTTTAGATATAGTGAGTACATTTGTTTATTTACAGCTATCTTATTTAGATTGTAGATATAATATAATGTATAGGAATATGAATTTTATCTATTTCCTATGTGGATAATATTGATAAGAATAATACAAAATAACTGTACAGGAATTTAACAATGTTATTTAAAACTGAAAACAAAGAAATATTCTATAAAATTTAGGTTTTGTACAGAACCTTCTACTATTTATTTGAAAATAGGATAGAAACTGATAAACATATAATCACTATTTTTATCTATTGAATCAATGGCAATTTTCCCATCTTCCCATCTATTCTTAATTTGCGTATCTATACTAGAGTACGATGCACAAACAACATGTGGAAAAATATGGATACTGGTTTATCAATTCAAATCATCATTTAAACTTCAACATTCAGACTTTAAACAAATTTAGATTTGGATTCTTTTTCAAAAATAGAAAACAGAGATTACTAATTATACAGAACAAATCTATTAGCTGAGATAAGGTAGAAAATTTTGTAAAAACCTAGATAAATCTGTAGGGCAACAAACAACCCAAGAAGACTATTCCACCCAACCAAATCTTGAAATAGTAAAGTATTGCCTTAGGACCCCCAAGCCTGTACACTGAACCACTAGGAGGAAGAAACTTAGGAAATAGGATTTTCGCTTGCAATAGCACTAACTGTAGAATCTTCAAGAACTAGCAGTCCAATAGACCTGCACCAGCATCTCTGGTTCTTCTCAGCGATATGTAGACTTATGATTTCACTCACTGCTAGCCTCCCTATTCGAATCTCTCAATGATCACCTGATGCACATGAGGAAATATTTCTGCAGAAAATATTGTGTAAGAGCTGCTTGCTCACTTCGAATTTGCCTTTTGTAGGCTGCCTAGGCCTTTTCAGATGTTATTGGGTCATTAAATGAGCTGCCTGCTCACTCCCTCCACCTAGGGGATAATGTCACATTCTTAGGGGTAGTTGTCCCATAACCAACATCTAGTGGTGTGATGCAATTGCTGCCATCTATCCCATACCTTCCAACAACTTCCATTCCTCCTAGTAGGTTAGTGAACACTCATTTAACAGTCCCCTTGGGTGTTTGTCTCATAATTAATTTATTTAAATAATAATATTCAGTAATTACATTCATCCTTGATCAAAACTGATCATAATTACAAAACTTTGTAATGAAATTTAACATAAAGTATTTTGCAAATAAAATAGTAATTTTCAGAAATTTGGGTAGATGACATATGAAAAGATCAAAATACAGTGATCAAGGATGGCAAGATCGAACCAACTGGTGGGGGATTGAAATTTCCATCCACAGCTGAGTCACTTGCTAGACTAATGAAACATCCAAAATCAACAAAAACACTTCCAAACACAAGCAATGTTGGATCTAGGGGGTGTGTGACTATAATACATAGACTACAAACCACAATCAATCAGACCAAAAGCCAAAAAAGAAAGAAATCCCTACTGATCCCTAAGTTTTAAGGGGCCGGCGCACCCTATACATAGGCAGAGTGCGGCAGATAGGGTCCGGTGCAGGTTGCACACAAGCAAGGTGCGCCAGCGGCGTAGTCTGTCTTCAGACAAAGTGACCCAGCCGAACAGTGGTGCAGGGAAGACTCAACCTAGGTGCACCTGTCGAATAACAAGCAGTAAAATGTCTAGATCTCCTAACGTAAAAGGGAAAGAGGCCTAATAATGATCCCAAAGAGAATCAGGGTGACCCAAGAAACTATTTAAAGACAAAATCTAAGGGTAGGAGGGCTTCAAGAGTTTAGAAAAAGGATTGATAAAAAGACATGAAATCAAATACAAATGGAATTGAATCTATGAAATCCAATCTATGTTCTTCCCCAGTATGGCCTCCAAATTTGTTATCGGACACTCTACCAAAAGCGGATTTAAGGCATGATATCCCTAGTTCAATGTGAATCTAGAACAAATCATACAGAATACAAATCTACATTCCTAGATCGAATTAGAGATTTAGTGATGTAGACATCTTACCTTTCATATCTGTAGATCTCTTTCTCCTTTGTCGCTCTAAGCTCCACGGTCATCAGATCCGTAGCTACAAGATCCTGTCAGAACATGCAAGAGACAAACAAGCAGTAATAGTACATCTAGACAATAACTGATCTAAGCAAATGGTTAAGGAAGTAAACTATAAATATCAATGAACAACAAGACATTTATGTAAAGAGTTTTGCATTACTGTATAAAAGTGGGAATTTCATAGAGAAAGAATGTTACAACCTAAGCCTCAACGTTGCAACCTTCCATCCAACAATCCATGCCAAGCCTCCAAAGAATGATGCTGTTAGGAACCCATGTCAACCCTTCTATTTACTTTGTTGTTGTTGGACGCATATGCTTTGTAAGTCGCCCCATAGCATTTGTTGATCCATAGTTTGTATTATTGTTGTTGGATGCATATCCTTTGTAAGTCGTCCTGTAGTAATTGTTGATCCATATTTTGTATTGGCCCATCGTTTGTATTGACACATGGTATTAACCCATGGTATTGGCGCCTAGAATTAGTATATAAGTTTGTGTTGAGAACAATGAAGGTACCGTGAAGTTATTTGTATTGAGCTTGCTCAAAGGAGGTTGCCCCCTCGAAGTGGCCTGCGATCAATATAAAAGTGATTCTGAGTTCTGTTATTTCTATTATTTCATGTGCTTTCATTAATTAATTATTGCAGGTTCTTCACATCTAGTATGAGAGCACTTTCTTGGGCTCACTGGGTGAAATTTCAGCCAATTTTTTTTTTCATATCTGTCACAGCTTCGGATCTGGGAATAATCCCTATCCGCTTAACTGTGGGAAGTACTTGGGCATATGCCCTAAAACTCATTGTGAGGAATACCACAGGAACCTCGAAGTAGCTGGCCCATTGAGAGGACCTGCTAGTGAAAAGGGCAACGACCCCTACTTGATTGACTAGTTCCCACCCGTGAGCTAAACCAAGACCTGTCGTTTGCGGCAAAGCAGTTATCAGTTTTACCTGAGCCATGGAGTGAGGGGTACTGCCCTAATACGCAAGCCATCAGACAGCATTGGTGGCTGAGTGAATCCCCTAAACTGATAGGAAGCCGCACATACCTAGGGTCCATATCTATTTTCAGCTGAATTATTGCTTATCACTTCCGCTTCGTTTCAGATCCAACCATTTTTTATCCATTTGATGTCGTTTCAGATCCATCTGTTGCCAATCCCTTCTGCGCCGTATCTCCCTTGTTTTAACTCTGCTTCCCTTGAAACTTCGCAAACACCCCTGCAATCCCATTCTGCATATTTCATTCCTTAAGACCCTATCCCAAATTCTACTTCCCAAAGCCAGAAATATCAAATTTGTCTATTTTTAGGGTTTGCCATAACTTCTTCAATTTTCACCCACTCGCCTCCAAATTTTGCCACCGTGTTAATTCCCTATTTCTACTTCTTTGTCCCTCTTTGACAAATTTTCTCATTCTTTCACCCCGCTTCTGAAATCCCCATTTTTTGCTTCCCTGTCCATCAAAAAGTGTCCAAAACCTAGTCAAACCCCAATTACCCATTCAAGTTTTTCCCAAATCCAAATTTCCCTTTACTAAATAAGCTTTTGTTTGTGTTTTTCTATCCATTCCAAAAAAAAAAAAAAACCCTAGTTATGGTTGTCACCCGCGTAGGAGCAAAAACCATGGAGGAAGCACTTGCAGCCATACAAACCAAACTCCAAGATCTGGATGAAAAATTTCTTAGACTCCATCTTTAGCATTCAACCATGAACCATAACCGATAGCAAGAATCTTCTGCAGCCAATGGGTTCTCTTCTTCCAGCACTTTCCGTGGTCCGAAGCTTGAATTTCCTCACTTCAATGGTATTGATCCGACTGGATGGATCTATCGTGCAGAACAGTATTTGAGTTTGCATAATACTTTTGATGTCCAAAAAGTTCCACTTGCATCCTTTCATTTGGAACAAGAAGCCCTTCAATGGTACCGTTGGTACATCAGGGCTCATGACAAGCCAAAATGGACAGATTTTTGCCAACTCCTTTTGCAACGATTTGGTCCTAGTGCTTTTGATGACTTCACCAGAGCACTCACTAAACTTCGTCAAATTGGCACTATGAGAGAGTATCAGGTAGAATTTGAGAAACTAGCCAACCACATAGAAGGATTGTCTGATGACTTCTACAGGAGTTGTTTTATTAGTGGTCTTAAGGATGAAATCCGCCCAGAGGTCAAAATGTTTTGTCCCAACACAATGATGGAAGCCCTGGGGTTGGCTACGTTGGTAGAAGACAATATTGCCACCCAACAGTGCTCCAAACCCACTTTTGTTCCCTTCCAAAATATGGGTTCTCAACCACCTCCCATCCCGTCAACTCCTATCAAGCATTTGTTCGAAACAGAGATGCAGGCACGCAGAGAAAAAAGGCTTTGTTATAATTGTGATGAAAAATTTACTCGGGGACATAGATGTGTTCAACAAAAGCTCTATCTCTTGGATGTGGATTCCCCACCCACCTCTGAAGTTGGTGAATAAGCTCCAAATACACCAGATGATCAGGTCAACATTCAGGAGCCGCCTATTGAATTCCCATCTCAGAAAGACCACCCAGAGATATCTCTCCATGCTTTATCTGACGTCACCACCCCCCAAACAATGTGGGTCAGGGGTTAATTCAAGAAGCTTCCTCTTACAATACTCATTGATTCTGGTAGCACTCCTAACTTCATTGACCCTCAGATCGCCAAACATGCTGATTGTTTTGTCCATCCTTGCTCCAACTTTGAATTCATGGTTGCAAATGGGGGAACCTTACCTTGCAAGGGAAAGTGTCACAATGTGCATATCTCTCTGGAAGATTATAACCTGCTCTCTGACATGTTTGCCTTGTCCTTAGGAGGATGTGATGTGGTTTTGGGCGTTCAATGGTTACGCACACTTGGCCCCATCTTATGGGATTTTGCTGAAGTTTGGATGCAGTTTTCAGTCAATGGGACACAACACAAAATTATGGTCTTACAACCAGGGTCTCTTCGCATCATCAGTTCACATCGCCTGGAAAAGATCCTTAAGAAGAATTCACATGATGTCATCGCTCAACTCCATTCCATCCAGATGCACCCACCAACGGTCTCCACTACATCCTTGGATAGATATGTAGGTGTCTTTGTTGCACCAGTGGGCTTGCCACCTTCAAGAGACCTTTCCAGTAAGCATTTAGCCATATCTACATCTCAGCAGGAAATGATGGCTATTTTTCCTGCAGTATAGAAGTGGCAGCCATCCCTACTAGGAAATTATTTTTGCATCAAGATTGATCTCCAGAGTCTGGAACAACGGGTCTCCTCACCAACACATGGGAAATGGGTTATCCAAGTCATGGGTTATGACTATGCAATCACTTACAAGAAGGGTAAGGATAATATGGTGGAAGATGCTCCTTATCGCCAATTTGATGACCCAGTTTCTCTTACAGCTATTTCTCTGCTTGTTCCAAATAGGTTGCAATCTTCTTAACAGGGCTATCTCTTCTATGAACTCCATGCTTCTTCATTGGCAGGGCACTCTGGGTTCCTCAAAACCTATGACCAGGAACAATGTAACTTCTTTTGGCAAGGACTGAAAATGAAAATTCACCAGATGGTGGTGGAGTGTGATACTTGTCAGGTCCACCCACTCCTTTCGGGACTGCTCGAACCCTTGCCCATCCCTGCACAAATGTGGACAGCTATTTCTATGGAATTCCTAGAAGCGCTCCAGTGGTACAATACCACATCGAAAATGACACCATATGAATCAATTTATGGACAGGCACCACCAATTCTTCTTCCATACACGCTCAGAAGCTCCCCAGTTCAGGAAATTGGCTCGGTTCTTCGAAACCGCAATCAGATTCTTCTCATTTTGTAGGACAATCTTCACATGGCAAGAATTTGTCTGAAACAACAAGCCGATCAACACCGCTTTGAGCGCACTTTTCACGTAGTTGATATGGTCCTTCTTCGTCTATAGCCTTCCAATCAATCCTCCCTGAAACTCAAAAGGCATCAGTGGGCCGGAATGCAACCCAAGGATGCTACAGGGGAACCACTCCAAATTCTGCATCAATTTCCACATCTAAAGCTTTGAGGACAAAGATTTTTCTAAGGGAGAGGGGATGTTACAAACCCATGTCAACCCTTCTATTTACTTTGTTGTTGTTGGACGCATATGCTTTGTAAGTCATCCCGTAGTATTTGTTGATCCATAGTTTTTATTATTGTTGTTGGACGCATATCCTTTGTAAGTCGTCCCGTAGTAATTGTTGATCCATATTTTGTATTGGCCCATGGTTTGTATTGACACATGGTATTGACCCATGGTATTGGTACCTAGAATTAGTATATAAGTTTTTGTTGAGACCAATGAAGGTACCATGAAGTTATTTGTATTGAGCTTGCTCAAAGGAGGTTGCCCCCTCAGAGTGGCCTGTGATCAATATAAAAGTGATTCTGAGTTATGTTATTTCTGTTATTTTGTGTGTTTTCATTAATTAATTATTGCAGGTTCTTCACAGATGCCTCCCAAAGGATGATAGGGACCACCTAGAAATCCACCAGCATAAGAGTACTATAGACCTTGCCCCTTCTTAATGGAGAGGAGGGTTGTATTTATAAGTCTAAAGGAGATAGAGTAGGTTGAGGATTAGGGGGAGAGGTATAAGGGATCCTCCCATTAGGTTAGGAACCGAAATGCCACCTCACCTAGAAGTTAGGGATGACCCTCCACGTCATCAAGCTTCGAGAAGGGCCTCGAAGCCTCGATTTTTCTCCTATAAACACCTCCGGTGCACCTTGCATGAAGAGACATAGCGCCACTAAGGGTTGGCGCACCTTGCATGAAGGGAAAGAGCATCGGTGGCACACCTTGTTAGTGTGCACAGTGTGCCAGTGCACCTTGTCTGAAGGAAAAGAGCATCGATGTACTTAGAGAAGGAAAAAACCTAGGGAAAACCCCAAACTCAATGCACTTTATCTAAGGGAACTTTAGGGTTTAGGCAGAAAGGTTACAAATGGCTCATGGTAATGAGATTTTGGTGTAACAAAGTTTCATTGCAATTCAACCATAGATGAAATGATGAATTAATGATAGTTCTGGAATCATTTCATGAGCTGCTATGAGTGAAGGAGAATGAGTGCATGAAGAAGGTAGTCAGGCTTGATGGGCTACCATAATGCTCTATTTGTAGGACATAGTTGCATGAAAGGATATGGCTGTGAAGTAATGAATATTGGAATTTTTAGTTAAATTGCATAGACGATGTGATTGTATATTGCAGTTTTAATATATATATATATATCCTTGCATTTGAGATGTTAATAGCTGAAATTTTTTTCATTATGGAGTGTTATCATCCTAAAAACACTTCAGTGATTGTTGCAACAATGAAATATTATATGCATGAAAACTTACAAGTGTTTGGACTGATTTAAATTTTCATATTCAGGTGGATTGTCTTGGGCATGGCCATGCGGGCAATCCCATATTAAAGGCTGGAAGCTACCATGTGCAAAGGCCAAATACTGCGAGAAGGATCTCATGGTTCACAAATATGATTACTACATGAAACCGATCTGGAAATTTTCTGATTTAAGTTTATGAGAATGATCTCATTGTGGCAAATAAATTGTTGTAAGAAAACATATTTCCCAATCTCAGATTTGGAATTTTGCTAATAAATTACTAATGGATATTTGGTTGTTTGAGAAGTGCGTCAGGAAGACACATTGCAGGAAGACTATGTGTGATGGATTGCAGAAGCCAAACTCCATGCGAAGGACCCATGCTTTGGAAATGGGTTTCGGGTGAAATGTCGTTGCATATTTTAAGGATGACATCTCATGTGAACTGCAAGTTGGTAAACAATGTGGGTGAGATGGAAAAATTATTCCAATAGGGAATATGTGGGTTAAGGAACGTGAAAGGGATTGGACTGGAAAACCGAGGGACTGCTAACTCAGAGAAGGGAGACAACATTCCTCACGAGGAACAAGAAAGTACATCTACAAAATGGATGAGTATTTTGTATCCCTAGCTAAGAATATGCATGTCTGATTATTAGAGTTAATAGGAAGAGCAGTTTTTTCTTTTATTTTCTTTTTATTTCATATTGCTTGAGTATGATTAGGGCCTACATGGCTCACATTGAAAATGGGTGCACACCTTTCGAGTGTTGGGTTGGGTATGGTTGTCAATATTGAATACACCCTAAGGGAAGGGACATGTTCCTAGTGTTTCAATATTAGAGAGTGAATGTTATGAAATATGTTTACAATTTTATAGGAGCAATATTGATGATATTGCTTACCCATCTTGTGTCATCAGTTAAAACACATGCAACTTGGTGCTACACACTAAGATGCAAAGTGAAGAAGGGTACCACCTTTTTGTGTGGAAGTAAGAAAGATAGTAGCCATAAATTTTCCAGACTTGTGGATTAGCTCGAAGGTAAAGAGAAGGAAAGGATTGTTGTGGAGAAATGCCCACCTGTGGAGATGGGAGGTCAGATCCAACAGGAGCAGCTTGTAGAATCCAAAGGAATAGGTCCTAAAAGTTCAAAGTAAAGGGTAAAATGCAGGGCATAACTGCAAATTTTTTGTAATTTTGGACATGTGTAAACTTTGTATGTATTCTTAGGTATTGGAACACTGAGGACGGTGTTATTCTAAGGGGAGGGGAATTTTAACACCCCATTTTGACCCTTAGGATATTTTGGTTGTAATGTAAATATTATATGCATGTTATGTATGATTCCTAGCGTGGAGCTCAAGTCCAAGGCCCTCTAATGAATGCTCAGCCTTGAGGAGGCAAGTATTTGGTATTAGGGTAACCATGTGCTAGTAAGCCATGGAAAATGTAAATGATGTAAATGATACCATGTAAATAAAAATACCAAGGGCTGGATATGGATGCAACTAAATGAGGGGGCTATGTGTATCCACTAGGGAGTGGTGAGGGGGTTGTGGGATGGAACCCTAAGCTTCTATATGTCACGTCGAGAACCCATTTGATTGCCCTAGCTTCCATTGAAAGTTGTTGTAAGGAAGTGGGTGAAGAGAACTGTTCATGAGGGCGATGGAGTATGGGACAACCCTGAAATCCGTAAGGCAGGGAATGGAGCTCTGATCACTTGTACCATAAGACACTCCACCTCTTGAGAGGATGAATTCTTCATCTCCAGAGGATTGTTGATCGGGAAGCATCAGTTGGACCCTTACGCAGACCCAATAGAGAAAGAGGAACCAAAAATCATGATCTTAATGGAGGCCGTGATTTGCATAGCTAGGATCGCTCAAAAAAATTGTGTGGAAAATGGAATTGGATGAAGGATCCATAGACCCGACCCTTGGGGATAAACTAAGAAGTTAGACGCCCAGAAGTTCATGAGAGGACTTGATCGGATAGCCGAGACCATGTTGCGAGACAGAGCCATTCAGCCACAACATTGAGGAAGATTCGAGTGTCGATCGCAGTGGAAAGATGCTAGGAGGGTTTAGACTGCATGGTAGATCCAGAGATGGCTCAATTTCCTTGATCTAATAATCAGAACCAACCATACCTTCCTAATTCAATTCTAAGGGAAGGGGCTCCCTAGAGACTATGCAAGAGAGAAGGGGACCTTACTTGGGTTAAGAGTGGAGGGGATGGGGGTGCCTCAACTATCTGAGGTCATTGGGATATGCCCATAGTGTTGTGGATGAGCTTGATGACCTAGAAAACCCTCACCTCTCTCCCACTTGCTTGACAAATCAACTATGTGTTGGATTCCCTGAAGGACTGGGCCTAAGACTATGAGTGATCCTATTAGTTCCTCTTTAGTGGATACATAGCCCCAGCTCAGGGGTGGTCTATGATTGCTGAAATAATACAGGTTGGGCAGAGACCTATGGTTGGGTTGGAACGTTGCAGTCCATAGCCAGTTTAATTTGGGATTTCAATCAAAAGATAAGCGTTTCTTGTGCCTTGAATCATGTCATTTTACATCTGTGCATGTGTGTTTGTGATGTCAGAATACATAGATCAATCCAACTGAGTAATAGGGATGAATGCCTATGCATTATGTTTAATTATGTTGTGCATGTCATTGATTTGATGAATGCATGATACATTGTGTGTGGATGATGCTTCCGTCAACTGTAGTTATTGATTATGATTATGCACATTTGCATTTCCACTGGTATAATGCCTTTGAATTGTCCCTTGATGAAAATTTCTAAGTATATGAATGGTTCTTTGATGAATAGGACTAAGTGAAAGGCAAGGAGGTGTAGAATACTTCAGTCATGTTTGCAGGGAAAGAATAGACACCCCTTGTGGTGTTCATGACCCTTTTGTGGATTAGAGGAATGGGAGAGGACACAGTTGAGTGAAGTATAGCTCCTTGCAAGTTGGTAAAGAGGCATGGATGAGGTTGGAGGCCAGATTTTGGGGTGGAAAAAGGATAATATCAATGTTCTCAGGTGTGGATGAAGAAGCTGCATCTGCATAGTGCTCACCAAGATATTTTCAACGGTACTGGATTTTCCCAAATTGGACTTAGGATGAAGAAGTTATGGGCTGGAGAAGTTGTGCAGTGGCACTTCCATCTTTCCAAACCCGCATGAGGACTGTGGATTGCAGAAGTCGAAAGGGCATATTCTATGGGGTTGTAAAATGGGAGTTATGACTTTCAAGTTCCACATGCGGATTGCAAATTGCGGAATTCGAAAAGGTTAAATTGCCGAAGTTGTAAAGTTGGAGTTCTGACTTACGAGTTCCGCAAGGCGCATTGCAGATTGTGGAAGTTGGGGAGGTAATTTTCCTCGGTTGGCGAAGTTGGAGTTTTGTATTCCGAGTTTCGATTTCCGCACTATGGATTGTGGGTTGTAGATGTCAGAGGCACATTCCTTCAGTGCTATGTTTTTGGGGATCCCAGCTTCTGACTCCCGCAAGGCGGATTGCAGATTGCGGATGTCGGGGAGGAGATTTTCCTCGGAGTAGTAAACTGGTGTTTCGAATTTTGACTCCCGCACTGTGGATCGCGGAATGTGGAAGTTAGAGGTGTGATTGACAAAGTTGTGATTTGTGGTCTGACTTCTGAATTCTGATTGCGGCTCGCGGATTACGGCCTATGGATTGCGGATTGGAGATCAATGTGGGTGTATAATTGCGAAACCTTTGGATAATTTGAGAAAAGGAAGAAAAATTTAGCAGGTAGATCCAAGGGTTGTCTCTCATCACCTCTTAAGGGCACCGAGGTGACTCCGGACGTGACATTTTTTAGGGGGGTTATTTTTCCTATGAGGTTTTTCCCCATTTAATTGGTTCATGGACAACTCTTTATTTTTTTATCATTTATTTGATTGTATGGGTGACCTTTGGTCTTAGTAACTAGGGCCCAGGATGCAAAGGATGTATTAATGGGGGGTGTTAGGATATTTCAATACTCCATCCTTGTACTACCTAGCATTATTTATTTTTCCTAGTTTTTGATGATGTCATTTTCCCCCTACTGGTGTGTAGATGTCATCCAGGATCCATCTACCACCTTCAGAGCTTTGCATGCATCATTTTAGGACCAAATCAATCAGTTCCCTATTTTATAGGAACCTACTGAGTGTTCGAGTGCAATCCATCTGAGTTATCTGAATCTTGTGGGGGGTTAGAGCTCCAGATGCCACTGATTGTGGCCTCATGTGCCCTTTTCTAACTGGCATGCATGAAAGACTCACTATTGCGCCCTTCTTAGTAAGTTAACTAATTGTGACTTCATTTAGCTGGCTTTAGGTTCAGTTCAGTTGACTTTGATTCTTTTGCAGCACTCAAATGGTTATAATACCTATGCGAGACCAAGTGAGGTTTGAATTCTCCTGCATGATTCAAATTCTCTCCATTTTAACATCATTATTTATTATATTGATAATTGGAACATGTGACATTATTCTGCTCCTATCTGAGTTTTGCTGCATTATTATTCTTTTGCTCTTTTTTACTTAAGTTTTCACTCTTCTTCAAATTTTTTGCTCATTCTTTCTTTGTGAGGTATCCTCAGCTCTTCAAATCCGCTATGACATAGAATTTCACAAATATTTCCACTACTTCCAACTTATGTATTCAAAATTTCATGTACTTAGTGTGAGAGCGTTGGCCATCCATTTGCAAACTCTTCTCAAATCCCATTCTTTCATTAGCTTACCTTCCATTCATTGGTTTAGATAACCATCATAAAATCAAGTGAACTTTGGGAACTTTTTTTTCTTGTATTAGCACTACCACTCCCAACATCCAAATTTTTGATATATGTTCTAGCTGGAAACACATATTTGGCTTACAAAAATGACTGTAGGCTACTTGAAAATCACTGTATGTTGTTTGAAAATGACTTTGTGAGAGCGATTTTGATTCCATATGGTTGTAGTTGAGTGCTCATAATGTATTCCAAAAAAAATGACAATGCATAAGAAATATTCATACCATCAAGAGATCACACTTGCAAGTTCTTTGTATGCTGACCAAAGATTCTCAAATATCATCTAACAGTCAGATAATTTGCAAACTCTCCAAGTGCCAAAAAGGATTTCAGTGATCTTCACAAGCCAAAATCTGCTACATGAATTATGATTCATGAGAAATAAAAGAGTTTTAGAACCATTTTTCAAATCAAATTCAGAACTCTTCAGAGATATGGAAAATCCCATTATAATAAGCCACATTAAATTTCATCCATTCCCATTGTAGCAAGAAATAGAACAACTAATGAAAAATCTTGTTCCATTTCTAAATTAACAATTTATTTCCCAAGCCATTAAACTGGTTTTACTTCTACCAAGAATATATTATTGGTGATGTAATTCATTGCATTATATTGCTACTAAATGCATAAGGATTATCATCCATATGGAAATCATGTTGATCTTGTAAGCACAAAGGGAAGCTTTAAATAACCATGATGATCTGTATGCGGGAAAAATAATTTTGCAATGTGATTGATCCTTTAATGTTCACAAGTTTCACCATCAAATGGCTTGACAACATGCACATAATGCAACCCTCAATGAATTTCATCTTGACTTTTGAAGATGTGAACCATTATATGCACCAATGAATCATACAAACAAATCAAAGATATGATACCTCTGTTTTCCACCTTGCTTGTATGATAGCATACTCTTGTGAAGGAATGGATTCTACATCAATTTTTTTGTTGTAGGTTCTTGTGGAGTCTGTTCCTCTTTTTCAGTAGTGTCCTTGGATTGTGCATGCATATCAAATTCTCTCCTCCCCATAGTTTCTTTAGCTTATCCATATCTCCTTTCTTACTATTGGTTATTGTGCAGCGGCAATAGGGTTTCCTTGAGATAATTTATTTCCTTTCTTGTTATTGGTTCTTGTGTGGCACCAACACATTCCTTTCTTCCAATGGTTTTCTAGGCTTGTCCATGTGCATGGACTGCTTTTTTCTTTCTTTCTTAGTGTTGGTTCTTGTGTGACAGCAGTAAAACTTCCTATTGTTGGTTCTTGTGTGACAACAATAAGGTATCCTTTGATTCTTTGCATGCTTGGACAGTTGGGTAGGTGTAGGAATGGACTTGAGTATGGAAGTTGAGATAAGGATGTAATGGTTTAAAGGAAGTGATTATGGATGATTGTGTTCCTCTCCCAAACTGAAAGATTTTACTACCCTTGGAAATATAGTGAATCAAGAGGAAGTGGGACAAAGGCTCAAGTGTGTTTCCAAATACAAATCCATAACATTCAATGAACTGTTACTAAATAAAGGAAAAACACTCATACCTGTAACTACCTATGAAATCCATCTTTATTGCAACATCTGAAATCTGATATAGTCCACAATGATGTAAATATTTGCAAGAGGGAGCGGTATGGGTTCTAGACGTGTAACATGATGTAGATCTAGAATATTCTTCTAATGTAGCATTGAATCTTGAAACCCTATTCAAAGAGGAACTTGGAAATATTTATTCAGAGAGAAACTTGGATGGAATTACTTATTTCTTATTTTATTTGCAAACATTGTCCGCCAGAAAGCTGGTTTTCAAACAAGGTGTTTCTGATTGTTCCTAGAGGGTTTTCACAATCATGATTTTATTATTCTCGAGGAATACCTACCATCAAGTTGGTTTTCAAGCATTCCAAGGTCTGATGGTTCCTGAGACAAGTTTTCACCATCAAATTTTATTTGGAAATGGGGAAACTTCGCATTGTAAGTGAGCTAAGATATATTTATGGTGTGGGTTAGAGGTGTGTGAAGTAGGAGGGTGGGTTGTTGGGCATGGCCCAAGTGGGAAACATTTTGATAAAATACAGTTTTGGGAACTGCACAGCTTGGGATGCGATGTCATATGGAACAATTTTGCGGGGTGCGCAGTTCGGACTGCATAGTCAGTTTTGCGTAGTTAAGCTGCTACACAGTGTTCGCGCAACAACCATTTTTGGCAAAGAATATAAGGGAAGGTCGAGCTATGGAAGCGACCTATTTTCAGTGAGAAGCAGAGCAGAGATAGAGGAAAGTGACATGTCAAGGAGAATGGAAGGAAACAGTTAAGGAGCTAAGCCACGAGGTCGAGGGTGATAGGCAAGCTAAAGGGGTGGAAAGCGACACACCACGAGGCAGTTGTAACCGTTTTATGATGACTACGACTGTTAGAAGGGCATGAGATCCACGAGTGGCCCAGCAAGGCTGCCTGAGCAAGTGGAGTAAGCTGTCAACGGAGACAAGCAGGGTGGTGGGTAACCGCACCAGTTTTTGGGAACCTTAGGGTTTTTGGCCCACTGATCTGAAAATGGACGGTCTTCAATTAATTTCACGAATCTTTAATTATCATTTTGAAATATGCTAAGAAAAGACTTCTCAAAACTTTAATTAACGTTCAGAATTCAGCATGAACTAATGCAATTTTCTATCAAGAACAAATATTTTGCAAATTCACATAAAGAAATCATGTAGGCAAACAGATTGTTTACGGAGTTCGCCCAACTGACTATGTCTCTGGAACCATTCTAACTGGAACTCGGATCATTTTTATTGTCTTCTTCAATGAGAAATGGAACCTTCTTGTGGTTTTACAACAGCCTCGCCCAAGCCTTGTCCACAAGCATTCTCCATACTCGAGACAATAAACTGAAATTCATTCGTGGCACATCAATCTGCTCACAAACTTTCTACATAAAGAAATAAATTACATTGGAGTCATTACTCTACAAGAACTCGAGAATCTCGACTTCTTTAACTCTCTATCGGGTTTTTACATAGGAGTTTTCAAGTTTCATCACCAAAAACTTGCTCTCCTTCTACCGCCTTCATTGTATTGGTTTTATATCAAACAAAAACTTCCAACGCAACACAAACTAGGATTGCATCTTATCCCAGATTTTTAGAGGTGTCATATTCAATTAGATTTTAATGACCATAATTATAGCAACCATAATTAGTGAATTATAATTTGGTTCCTATTGTAACCAAGTCGACATCCTCCAACTCGATACATTAGCAACCATAGCAGGTTCGATCTCACAGAAACCATCGCCGATTGCCGAGCACATGTTGCATTGTTTGAAATTGCCGATCATAATTAGATACATTGCACATATGTCCATCAATATGAACCATTGGCCCACCATTTCATGTGGATCATTAACTAACCACTTTCGCACATGGATCTTTAATGAATATTTTGCATATTTCAACGTATATTTGTGGATTATCACATCCACTATTTAATGAGGCACACAAACGAACCCCTGCGGCTTCATCAGCATACATGAACCACTATTACAGCACCTAGAAATTACCATATTACGGTGATATGCTCCCTGCAATTGCAAGGGCATAAGATCAATCATAATTACCTCTTGGACGTTACGTGGATACACAACTCAACCCTTGCCGATCCATCATATCAACTGTCCGACAAAATGGGCCATGAAAAACACTGCGTTTTTTTATTGCTGATGGATTGTGCTCCATTGGCTCGACCACAATCCTTGTGCTCACCGTTTGAATGTTGTCCCTTTGAACGTGGATATGCCACACACACATTGCCAACCTCTTCTTTGTTGAAATTTTTTCCACGGAATGATATCCTCTTCGATCTCAACAATCAATACGATTGTAACAACAACCAACTCAACCAATTGGTGCTGCGACCTGGAAGAATGTTGAAGTGGCTATCACGATTAGATTGTTGGGGTAATGATCACAACCAATTTCAAGGCAAAATCTTAAATTCTTTTTTCCCTGGCATTTTCGAAATCATTATATACAAATTTGCTGAAATAACATGTGTCTTATGTTGATGCCAAACACATCTTCAATTCTGGTTTCACAAACTCGAACTTGTTGAATGTCGACTACTTATATGGATAGCACATCGTGAACAAATCATTATTAAATGATTACTGTATTCTCATACTGTCTCTAATACAGAACAGTATCATCAATAACCTGTCCTTATATCACCATATTGAGCACCAAATGGTAAAAGACAACATTATGTCGACTGTAAGTGAATCCGAACAGTCTTTATTTATCGAGATTAAGATGCAATGATCCTCCTGGATCAAACCTCCCAACAGAAAGAACTTTTGACCCAAAAGTTTTATACAATAATCAATTAAAATCTACTTAAATAAGCGGATCACCTTCTTCTTATTATAGCAACACGCTCAAATGAAAATTATGCTCAATGACTTACATGTACGGCATCGAGTCTACCCAATTCCAAGCACGCGAGCTAATTCCGACCTCATTCAGCATCTGTTTACCGTCTTTTACAGTGACTTTCTGTTGCTCTGGTTTCTCTGTCTCCCGAGAGAGTTTCTGCTCTGGATGCAGCTTCCAGAACCGGTCCTGCCAATGTCCATTGGATCTGGCTGATTCATCCACCTGAGTTGAATCCTCCTTGGATTTATCCAACTCTTTCTTGGGTGCTTCCTTCTTTACCTGCAGCCTTCCATCATCTGGCCGTGGCTTACTTTTCCTTACCATGATCTTTTTGCTGAAAATTTTATGCTTCCAACATGTTGCAACGCAGTGTGTTTTGCTTCCGCAGAAAGTAAAAGGAATTTTCTTTTAAATAACCTTTAAAGTATGGGCTTGTACTGAATTAACACTTGGTGAGAGCGATCTTACATCCTCTTATCTTCACTGTGTGTTCCACTACTTGAATCACTGCATGTCTGAAACCATTTTGGCTTCAGTTCTGGGTGTTGATCCCAACAACACTCCTCATTGTGACCGCTCTTCTTACAATAGCTACACACCAATGAATAACTATCGTCGTCCGAGTCCTCGAAATACCCCAATCCTTCTCGTGGTAGTCGCTCTTGAGTCACGATTGGTCGGGTTCTTCCTTGGCCATGCTTCCCAAGACCCTGTCCTTTAGTGTATCCCATCTTCATCATCAGCTTCATGCCGATACCCTTCGTATGTTTTTTGAAGGCTCCAATGTCCCAGATACTGGAACTATGCTCCCGTATGAACGAATAAGTTGGTGTAGATGCTGGGGATGCTGGCGTATACCCATCGTCTTCCGATGGGGAGGAAAAAGTTCCGAGAACTTCTTCTACTGACTGCTGTAGAACTGGAGTAGCAGGCGTATAGGAGGATTTTGCTCCATAGACTTGATGTGTCCTATCATCTTTCTCAGAACTCAAGCTTCTGGAAGAAATTCTCCTATCTTGCCTCTCCGATGCAAGTACCAGTGTCCGCAATCTGTCTCGATCCTCTTCAAGAATCTGAATGAGTCTTCTCAACTCCACATTCTCCTTCTGGATTTGCTCATTGATCTCTTCAAGATCCTAGAATCTGATTCTTTTCAGACCCTTTCCCATTTTCCAATTCTCAACGACAAATTACAAATCACTAAACTATAGCAATCAAACTTGCTCTGATACCAAAAACCGGATCTGAAAATGGACGGTCTTCAATTAATTTCATGAATTTTTAATTATCATTCGAAAATACTTCTCAAAACTTTAATTAACGTTCAGAATTCAGCATGAACTAATGCAATTTTCTGTCAATAACAAAGATTTTGCAAATTCACATAAAGAAAGCATGCAGACAAACAGAATGTTTACATAGTTCGCCCAACTGGCTACATCTCCGGATCCGTTCCAACTGGAACTCAGATTGTTTTTATTGTCTTCTTCAATGAGAAATGGAACCTTCTAGTGGTTATACAACAGCCTCGCCCAAGCCTTGTCCACAAGCATTCTCCATCGAGACAATAAACTGAAATTCATTCGTGGCACATCAATCTGCTCACAAACTTTCTACACAAAGAAATAAATTACATTGGAGTCATTACTCTACAAGAACTCGAGACTCTCGACTTCTTTAACTCTCTATCGGGTTTTTACACGAGTTTTCAAGTTTCATCACCAAAAACTTGCTCTCCTTCTACCGCCTTCATCGTATTGGTTTTATATCAACCAAAAACTTCCAATGCAACACAAACTAGGATTGGATCTTATCCCAAATTTTTAGAGGTGTCGTATTCAATTAGATTTTAATGACCATAATTATAGCAACTATAATTATTGAATTATAATTTGTTTCTTATTGTAACCAAGTCGACATCCTCCAACTCGATACATTTAAACCACAGCAGGTTCGATCTCAAAGAAACCATCGCCGATTGCCGAGCACATGTTGCATTGTTTGAAATTGCCGATCATAATCAGATACGCTGCACATATGTCCATCAATATGAACCATTCTCCCGCCATTTCATGTGGATCATTAACCAACAACTTTGACACGTGGATCTTTAATGACGATTTTGCATATTTCAACGTATATTTGTGGATTATCACACCCACTATTTAATGAGGCACACGAACCGAACCCCTGCGACTTCATCAGCATACATGAACCACTATTACATCACCTGGAAATTACCATATTACGGTGATATGCTCCCTGCGATTGCAAAGGCATAAGATCCATCATAATTACCTCTTGGACGTTACGTGGATACACAAATCAACCCTTGCCAATCCATCATATCAACTGTCCGACAAAATGGGCCGTGAACAACACTGCGTTTTTTTATTGCTGATGGATTGTGCTCCATTGGCTCGACCACACTCCTTGTGCTCACCGTTTGAATGTTGTCCCTTTGAACGTGGATATGCCACACACACATTGCCAGCCTCTTCTTTGTTGGAATTTTTCCCACGGAATGATATCCTCTTCGATCTCAACAATCAATACGATTGTAACAACAACCAACTCAACCAATTGGTGTTGCGACTTGGCAGAATGTTGAAGTGGCTATCACGATCAGATTGTTGGGGTAATGATCACAACCAATTTCAAGGAAAAATCTTGAATTCTTCTTTCCCTGGAAATTTCGAAATCATTATATACAAGTTTGCTGAAATAACATGTGTCTTATATTGATGCCAAACACATCTTCAATTCCAGTTTCACAAACTCGAACTTGTTGAATGTCGACTACTTATATGGATAGCACATCGTGAACAAATCATTATTAAATGATTACAATATTCTCGTACTGTCTCTAATACAGAACAGTATCATCAATAACCAGTCCTTATATCACCATATTGAGCACCAAATGGTAAAAGACAACATTACGTCGACTGTAAGTGAATCCGAACAGTTTTTATTTATCGAGATTGATGTGCAATGATGCTCCTGGATCAAACCTCCCAACAGAAGGAACTTTTGACGCAAACGTTTGATACAATAATCAATTAAAATCTACTTAGACTAAGCAGATCACCTTCCTCTTATTATAGCAACATGCTCAAATGAAAATTATGCTCAATGACTTACATGTACGGCATCAAGTCTACCCAATTCCAGGAACCCGAGGTAACTCCGACCTCATTCAACATCTGTTTACCGTCTTTTACAGTGACTTTTTGTTGCTCTGGTTTTTCTGTCTCCCGAGATAGTTTTTGCTCTAGATGCAGCTTCCGGAACCGGTCCTGGCAATATCCATTGGATCTGGCCGATTCATCCACTTGAGTTGAATCCTCCTTGGATTTATCCAACTCTTTCTTGGGTGCTTCCTTCTTTACCTGCAGTCTTCCATCATCTGGCCGTGGCTTACTTTTCCTTTCCATGATCTTTTTGCTGAAACTTTTATGCTGCCATGCAGTGAACTATCCGTTCACTAAGTTAAGAAACGAATCTATCGTCCATATTTGAGATAAATGATAATATTATATTGATAGATGATGATAAAGTTACAATAAGCTTGCCTTTATAGGGATTGAGCAAAAATAGCGCAGGGTTACACCCTTTGGCTTATTAACCTAATAATCTATTTAATATATAAATAATAATATTAATTAAATATTCACAGCATTGCCTTCCCCTTTTGGAAAGCTTTGTCCTCAAAGCTTCAGTATTTTCCTAATGTCGTCCTTCATTCAGATTCAGTGTCGGTATTAGAATCGGACGTGATTTCTTGTGTAGAGACTTGCACTTCCTTTCCATTGATGATTTTGCACTGTATTGTCTGATTGTTCCTACATTTATGGCCTGGGATCCAATCATCACCGCATGGACGACATATGTTTTTCTTCTTTTTTCTATTATCAGAGTAACTGTTAGATGACTTTGATCTATTTTCCATTTCATAGGCATATGATTGAGGTTTGTGGCATTGATGGCCGAGTGACCAAGTATCTGCACAGTACCTACATTGTGTCTCTTTTTCTTGTCGATAATGGTTATCACCTCTTCTTTTTATTCCTTCCAGTTTGCGTTCTGTGGCTTGTGCTTTATGTCTTGCTACCTCTACGTTAGGTATGTCATGTAACTTTAACTCTTTTTGGAGGTATGGTTTAAGACCTCCTAAATAGGTTTCGAGTCTTTGTTTGTCAGACAACCCAAATACTCGTGTCGATAAGGATTCCCACTGATGTGTGAATTCCTCAACACTTCCAACTTGTTGTAATCTGGTAAGTTTACTGAAAAATTCATCTTCTTTGATACCTTGAAAACTATTAAAAAAATCATTTTTGAACAAGTTCCAGGTGTAGGCAAAATTGTCTCTCTTCCACCATAAGTACCAATTATAGGCGTACCCTTCCATATACATTGACGCATATTTCACCTTCTCCTCCTCAGATTGAATATTGTAAATGTCGAAGTATTCTTCTGCTTTGTTAAGCCAAGCAACGCATTGGTCTTCACTTCCATTGTATTTCGACAACTCTATTTTTGCCTTAGGTGGGTACACTATGTAAGGGTGATATTGATTCTCTTTTGCTTTATGGTTTGATGGTGGATCAGAACTACTGGACAATGTAAGTGACATATTTGAACTGCTTCATTGTTGGCGGTGATTTTTATCTTTTTTATTCTCTACTATCTTACTGATAGCTTCTATTTGGCTATTTAATCGTGCCTCCATATCTGGCAGTACTTTTGTTTCTATCTCTTGCTTAAGCGTTGCATTGTTAATCTTTATTTCTTTTTGCAATTCTTCTTGATTCTTGGCAAGTGCTTCCTGTGTGAAAATATGAAATGAGGCATCTAGCATGTCTGGACTGCTGACTTGGTCTGTCTTAGGCGTTAGTCTTTGTAACACCTCCATTAATATATTATGGTTCTGCATCATGGTGCTCAAGTTCTGGGTTATGGTGTTTATGTTTTGAGTCATAACACTCATTTTGTCATCCAAGTCTTTTTGTTTTTCATTCAAAGTGTCAAATTTTTCACTCAACCTTCTTTCTAGTACCAAAACAACTTCATCCTTGATTTCTTTTTTAAGCATGGCATTGTTATTTTTCATCTCTTCCTTTAAATCTTCTTGAAACATTTTCTCAAGTTTGTCCATTCTAGAGTTTAGACCTTCGATGATTTTTAAATATCTAATTTTGTCTTTTTCTAATTTTTCTAGTCGGTCTTGTAACTCGGCCATGGTTCTTGACCTAGTGTGGGGAGGTGAATATTTGGGAGTTATTTTGGTTTATGGGTAAGGGAAAAGACAATTAATGTCTTAGGGAAAAATGATAATTACTATAGTAAAGCTAATTACTATAATTAATAGTGTTTATAATAAAAATAATAATAAATATAATAATATTATATTTAAATATTTTTATTCTAAGGTTTGGAAAAATAAAAAATAAATTATAAAAAAATTATAAAATTTGTTATTATAAAATTTTATTATTTAATTTTTATTTGGCTTTGTTTTGTTGCAGGTTAGGGTTTGCCTAGAGCAATAACGTGGGCGTTGGAGGGGGAGTAACGTGGGCATTGGTATGAGGAGGGACGAGGGCCAAGCTAGTGGCAGGAAGGAGGGTGGGAGGGATGGAAGCTGGTGGCAGGAAGGAGAGCGGGAGGGACGACGTTGGTGGGGAGAGGAGCACCAGTAGAGAGGAGGGGTGACGCGGGGTTGAGCATAAGAGAGGGAACAGGGAGGAGCAGAGAGGGCATGGGGAGGAGTAGAGAGGAGGGGCGCAGGGTTGAACGACAGAGAGGAGTGGCGATGGTAGATGGAGGTAGCGAGGAGATGGTGTAGAGGAGATGTAGGGCGTGAAGGGAAGGAAAGGGGGGCGGAGATGATAGTAGCATGAAGGGAGGGAAGTAATGGAGGATGTGGTGGGAGAAACGGAGGGCGTGGAGTGCTGGAGTGATGCACAAGAATGAAGGGCGTAGAGTGTTGGAGTGATGCGTAGGAATGGAGAGCATGGGGATGAGTGCGCAAGAGGAGGAGTGGGAGGAGCGTGGGAAAGGTGGTAGAAGGGAGTGGGATGCGGGAAGGATGGGTGTGGTAGATGGGGGAGAAACGTGGAGAGGATGGAGTGTTGGGAAACGATGTGGGTGAATGACGTGGATTTAAGGAATGGATAGACGGATGTGTAGAATGGGTATGTTGTGCGCAGGGATGGAAGTGTGTGAGGGATAGCAATGTAGAGTGTGGAGTTGAAATAATGTGAGCTGAAACTGTGCTCAGCAACTATATCCGGTTGGACTTGAAGGGAGAGCCGAAACCGAGCTCAGGTCGAAGGAGACGAATCCGAGCTCTAATACCAAATGCAGTGAACGTATCCATTCACTAAGTTAAGAAACGATTCCGTATTCCATAATTGAGATAAATGATAATAATATATTGATAGATGATGATAAAGTTACAATAACCTCGCCTTTATAGGGCTTGATCAAGAATAGCGAAGGGTTACCCCTTTCGCTTATTAACCTAATAATCTATTTAATATATAAATAATAATATTAATTAAATATTCACAGCATGCCAACATGCTGCAACGCAGTGTGTTTTGCTTCCACAGAAAGTACAAGGAATTTTTTTTTGAATAACCTTTAAAGTAAGGGTTTTTTTCTAAATTAACACTTGGTGAGAGCCATATTACCGTCCTCTTATCTTCACTGCATGTTCCACTGCTTGAATCACTACATGTCTGAGCTGCTGTCCACTTGCCTTCATAGTCTTTAAACCATTTTGGCTTCAGTTTTGGGTGTTGATCCCAACAGTGTTCCTCATTGTGATCTCTCTTCTTACAATAGCTACACACAACTGAATAACTATCGTCATCTGAGTCCTCGACATACCCCAATCCTTCTCGTGGTAGTCACTCTTGAGTCACAATTGGTTGGGTTCTTCCTTGGTCATGCTTCCCAAGACCCTGTCCTTTAGTGTATCCCATCTTCATCGTCAGCTTCATGTCGATACCCTTCATATGTTTTTCAAAGGCTCCAATGTCATGGATACTTGAACTATGCTCCTGTACGAACAAGGAAGTTGGTGTAGATGCTGGGGATGCTGGCGTATACCCATCATCTTCCGATGGGGAGGAAAAAGTTCCGAGAACTTCTTCTACTAACTGCTGTAGAACTGGAGTAGCAGGCATATAGGAGGATTCTGCTTCACAGACTTGATGTGTCCTATCATCTTTCTCAGAACTAGTTCTTCTAGAAGAACTTCTCCTATCTTGCCTCTCTGATGCAAGTACTAGTGTCTGTAATCTGTCTCGATCCTCTTCAAGAATCTAAATGAGTCTTCTCAACTCCGCATTCTCCTTCTGGATTTGCTCGTTGATCTCTTCAAGCTCCTAGAATTTGATTCTTTTCAGACCCTTTCTCAGTTTCCAATTCTCAATGACAAATTACAAATCAATAAACTATAGCGATCAACCTCACTCTGATACCAAAAACTTGATCTGAAAATGGACGGTCTTCAATTAATTTCAGGAATCTTTAATTATCATTATGAAATGTGCTAAGAAAAGACTTCTCAAAACTTTAATTAACGTTCAGAATTCAGCATGAACTAATGCAATTTTCTGTCAAGAACAAAGATTTTGCAAATTCACATAAAGAAATCATGCAGACAAACAGATTGCTTACGGAGTTCGCCCAACTGGCTTCGTCTCCAGATCCGTTCCAACTGGAACTCGGATCGTTTTTATTGTCTTCTTCAATGATAAATGGAACCTTCTCGTGGTTTTACAGTAGCCTCGCCCAAGCCTTGTCCACAAACATTCTCCATACTCAAGACAATAAACTGAAATTCATTCTTGGCACATCAATCTGCTCACAAACTTTCTACAGAAAGAAATAAATTACATTGGAGTCATTACTCTACAAGAACTCGAGACTCTCGACTTCTTTAACTCTCTATTGGGTTTTTACACAGGAGTTTTCAAGTTTCATCGCCAAAAACTTGCTCTCCTTCTACTACCTTCATAGTATTGGTTTTATATCAACCAAAAAACTTCCAACGCAACGCAAACTAGGATTGGATCTTATTCCAAATTTTTAGAGGTGTCGTATTCAATTAGATTTTAATGACCATAATTATAGAAACCATATTTATTGAATTATAATTTGGTTCTTATTGTAACCAAGTCGACATCCTCCAACTCGATACATTAGCAACCATAGCAGGTTCGATCTCATAGAAACCATCGCCGATTGCTGAGAACATGTTGCATTTTTTGAAATTGCCAATCATAATCAGATACACTACACATATGTCCATCATTATGAACCAGTGTCCCGCCATTTCATGTAAATCATTAACCAACCACTTTCACACGTGGATCTTTAATGAAGATTTTGCATATTTCAATGTATATTTGTGGATTATCACACCCACTATTTATTAAGGCACACGAACCGAACCCCTGCGACTTCATCAGCATACATGAACCACTATTACAACACCTATAAATTACCATATCACGGTGATATTCTCCCTATGATTGAAAAGGCAGAAGATCCATCATAATTACCTCTTGGACGTTACGTGGATACACAACTCAACCCTGGTCGATCCATCATATCAATTGTCCGACAAAATGGGCCATGAACAACACTGCTTTTTTTTATTGCTGATGGATTGTGCTCCATTGGCTCGACCACAATCCTTGTGCTCGCCATTTGAATGCTGTCCCTTTGAACGTGGATATGCCACACACATATCGCCAGCCTCTTCTTTATTGGACTTTTTCCCACGGAATGATGTCCTCTTCGATCTCAACAATCAATACGATTGTAACAACAACCAACTCAACCAATTGGTGCTGCGACCTGGCAGAATGTTGAAGTGGCTATCACGATCAGATTGTTGGGGTAATGATCACAACCAATTTCAAGGCAAAATATTGAATTCTTCTTTCCCTAGCAATTTCGAAATCATTATATACAAATTTGTTGAAATAACATGTGTCTTATATTGATTCCAAACACATCTTCAATTCCAGTTTCACAAACTCGAACTTGTTGAATGTCGACTACTTATATGGATAGCAGATCGTGAACAAATCATTATTAAATGATTACTGTATTCTCGTACTGTCTTTAATATAGAACAGTATCATCAATAACCTGTCCTTTTATCACCATATTGAGCACCAAATGGTAAAAGAAAACATTATGTCGACTATAAGTGAATCCGAACAGTTTTTAATTATTGAGATTGATGTGCAATGATCCTCCTGGATCATCCACTCATTGTAAAGACGTGACCTATGGGCACGATCTATAAAAGGGCACATTTTGTAAGGGAAAAGATTAATGTTTAAATGTAATTGCTAAATCTTGAGTAATACTTGTTTTTGTATTGCCGAATACTATTGAAAAAGGCTCTGTAGCTACGTGCGCAGAGAGCTACAGAGAGAGAAGAGAGTCTGTAGCTGAGTGCACATACTGGAACTGTTGTACCCTTCCCTAAGATAATATAACAACAGTTCCTGTGGATGTAGCTCCCATCTTGGGGGTGAACCACGTTAAATCTTGTTATATGATTGATTGTACGCATTTAGATTTGTGTATTTACTTATGTGAATGGTTTAAATTCTGCTTATGAATGCATGTGTTCTTGATTTTATATATATTCACCATATGGAGGGAAGATGGGAATGATATATTAAGTAACAGCAATGTGTGAATGAATGTTGGATACACCAATACTTCGCAGCAAGATGAATGTATGAATTAATCAGATAAACACTTAGCGCAGCACCCGAAGTGCACAGTTCGATTGTTTTTTGTTATAAGTGTAAGGTTGCAAGGGTTGCAAGCTATTAGGATGTTGAATGTGTCTTTTACACTAAGTACGATCTAGTGAAAGCACATAAATGTTGGGAGGAAGCGCAGTCATTTGTGGCGATGTCTTATTGTCGAGAACCATCCCTCATCGTGCAGTCCTTGGATGTGCGATAACATAAGTATCGATCGCGAAGAAGTGAATTTCGTGCAATCCCCCTGTTCACAGAGCGAGTCCTGTAGTGCGTTGTTCGTCATTTTGTTTAAACAATCATCACTTGGTTGTGGAAACCTTATTCCACATCCTCCCCATTACTTCAACTTGGGTGAGACCTCATCCTGTTCGCATATTATTGTCAAAAGCACCGATGAAAAGGGGTTTTGTTGGTTCCTCGAACCGTGCAGAACTTGGGTCTTTATAGAAAACCTCAAGAACAGTTATACAAGCCAACAAATGGTTCCATTGCCATGCTTGAACTAGTGATGATTACTAACACTGAAACTTGGCATCCATACAAGAAAGAGATTTGGGACTGGTGTGACAAGACAAAAAGAGACTTTGTAAGGAAGGACAATAGACATCCGCGTCTATCTGATGAAGAGTGGTTAAATAAATATCTGTGGAAGGATATTCATGAAATTTTCTGGGCATCCTTTGGAAATGAGTTGCACGAGTGGATATCGAGGCTCGCAGAGCGAAAGAACGGTTTCCAACCAAAATTACCTACCAAGTGGACTCCAGAGATCATTGAGAGGCTTAAGGCAATAGACATCCCACTTTCGAGAGCAGTCGACTTTTGGGTTGACAGTATACTAGAAGGATTCATGACAGAGTTCGCTGTGGACACCTTGAAGTCCTACAGTGCAGCAGAAGAAGAGTTTTTCAAAGGTTTCAGAGATAAGTACCTGAACAATCTCAGTTTATATATTAAAATGCTTTTAGATGAGAAAGGCGTTTTAATAATGCAGTAAGATTCATAGACAATTTTGAGTCTGTCATGGTCAATAGCATATATAGTGATTCTTATGAACATACACATAGATTGAGAAGTGGAAAAAGATATAAGTATACAACTAAGAATACTTCTAGTGAACATGGACTCCACGTAGATATTGACTTAGAATTTGATACTGATAGCCAAACCGCACCTCCATCATCCACCTATCATCCTATTACTCCATAGAATCCACCGGTTGTGAACACTGTGCCTCCTATTTCATAGAATCCACCAGTTCAGAACCCTCTAGTTGTTAATATTCTCAATCCTCAGAGCATCAATACTTGTAACACCACAGGAGTGAGTACTCAGACCATCCTAACTCAAACCATTCTGACTCAGACCATCCCGAATCATACCATATCAACTCAGACTATTCTGACTAAGAAAATTCCGCGCAGTAACATCCCTAACATCAATCAGACCACTACGCAGAATACTATACCACCTAGAAGGAGAATGACTGATGATATCAAGCTATCGATGTTTAAGGGAATCGGTCTAGAGCACCCTGAGGAACACTGGTTTGTATGTGAAGCCATGTGGAGTGTCAAGCAAGTTCAAGATGATGTTGTGAAGCAAGCGCAGCTCGTCATGACATTCAGAGACAAAGCATTGAACTAGTTCCTGAAATACTCACAGGGACATAACATAACCTTAGTGGAGATTAAGGCTGCACTATTAAGTGAGTTCAAGAAGCCAAAGTCAGAATCCCAGTGTATAGCAAAACTAAAAGAGATGAAGCAAAAACCTAATGAGACAGTTTGGGAATTCGACCAGAAGTTTACGACACTATTAGACCAGGTCATTTTTTTCATAGCACCGCAATAGCACCAAGAATGGTTCATAGCTGTGTTGTTTCCCCATATCAAACTGATGTTGATGCAACAGAAAGTGGCTTCCCAGGAAGAATCCTTGGAGATCGTGATGAAGTTAAAAGCTTCACCTATAGGAAAGACTAGCACTGGAATGTCTGAGATTCAGACCCAGCTAGCTACCTTGACATTACAGTTGCAGGTAATGAAGAAGGGGAAAGAACAAACATAAGAAATCAGGTGTAATGGATGTGAAGGAGAGGGACACACCAGGGAGAACTGTCATTTGTTTCAAGAATACCTTAACAATGGAGCACCAAATCCACTGAATCAGAACCAAGCGCCATGGTGTGAGATCTATAGAACTAGAGGACACCAACCATAAGACTGTTACTTAATTCAGAAGTATGTACGAACTCCCAAGAATTTATATTGCACATTCTGTAAATCCATTGGACATGATGATTCCAACTGTAGAGCATATGAGTTCATGATGGAAAGAAAACAAGACTTAGAGCATATGTGCAGTGGAATATACATAGTCCAAGAAGAAACACCGCAGAACAAGGATAACGTGCAGTATGATCAAGGTGCATACATAGGTCGTGGAGGATTCCGCGGTAGGGGAAGAAATACTGGGTCGGGACAAGGAATAGGAAGAGGCCAAATGATCTGTTATAACTGTGGCCAGCCAGGTCACTTATCTGGAGATTGTACTACTGCGTGTACTAGTAATTATTGTAATTCCTTTGATCATGTTATCGAAGCATGCCCAGTGTTAGCAACAGAAATGCAAAAGAGAAAGCAATATGTACCTAACCTAAACATTCAGTTGATCACAGTAGAGAAAAGGGTTGCATATGCAAGTATTAATGCGGTGACGTGAAGTGGCACTGCAATAGGAAGAGATAGGAAAGAAAAAGCTTCAACTTCTGGAGATTTTGACAATAAGAAGACCCCTGTCAAAATGGTCTAGGTCAGAAAAGCTATTGGGAAAGCATCTGGTTTCAACCTGGAGAAAAACAAAGAAGTCTTTGAAGAAGCATGGAACATCTTCAAAGAACCAGCACCTATGTCACCAATAATCCCATTGCGTAGTGAAATAACACATATGCAGGATATGCCAACAGCTTATGACAAAACATGCACCACAACAGAGGTAGGCACTTCTGTTGCGCAGTTCCTATGGAGCTACATGAAATTATTAAGAGCGCAGATGCTGTAATGGAATTGGAGAAATTGTTAAACCAATATGAACGACGCAGTGAGACGGGTACTTCCCAAAGCGGAGTTCATCACATCAAGACCCACAAGAAAATGGGGAGAGAAATGCAACTCAATGCACAAATAGGAGATTACGAAATGGATGAGATCATCCTTGAATTAGGGTCAAAGGTAAATGTCTTGACTAAGAAGACATGGCAGTAGACGGGGAGACCAAAGTTGTCATGGTAACCCATACAGTTGAGGTTAGAAAATCAACAGAAAGTCATACCTTTTGGGAGATTAGCCAATATTATTGTTGACATCGATGGAGTGTGAAGTCATGCAGACTTCGAGGTTATTGAAATTGTGGATGATAGTAAGCCTTATCGAGCACTATTGGGTATAGATTGGGCAATGGATAACCTCACAGTCATAAACCTGAATACCAAGAAGATGATATTTGAAGTGCAGGATATAAGGGTCATCGCACCATTGAACCCTTCACAGGGAGAAAGATACAATGAGCCGATTCAAGAGGAATCCAGAGCACAAGACCTTGATCGCATCTATAAGATGACTGTGAACCAAGATGACTACATTAATCCTATGGTGGATGGAGCACTCAGTTGGCGATGTGAGAGTTCTTGCATCTTAGACTCCAATGCAGGACTGGAAAACTAGCAAAGTCATATACATGAAGTATCTGCAAAAAGATGCACGTAGATCACAAAATCACTGCGCTGGATTGGAACTGAGGTAAGTCCAATCCCCAGCTATGATGGTTCGACTAATGTTTATTCTTTTATTCAAGAATATATTGTATCAGTTGCACCTGAACATCACATACCAGTATTAGATATAGCACTACAGAAGACACCTACCAGATGGTGGGCTACGCATAAGTAGACTTTGACCACATGGGATCAGTGCAGACAAATGATGCAAATCAGATTCGCAGAGAAATTTGCGCTAACATTTGAAAAGTATAATGGACAGACATATCCAAGGGAACACATGGAAATTTTTTCACAAGCATGGATAAAGATACCATAGACAGAATGGGTTCATCTGTTTATGCACACACTGGAAGAGCAGATTCCAAAGAATTGGTACCTAGACATGAAGCTTCGCAGAGGAACTATAAATTGGTCTATATTAACTACGAACTTTCATAGCACTTTTAGCTTCGAAGATGAAAGGCCAAGTATAAATGAAGCTCTACAAATTATCAAAGAAAGGATATTCAGAGGCGAATGACCAAGTATAAATGAGGCATTGGATGAAATCAAAGAAAGGGTGTTTGAAGATGTAAAGGTACCTGTGAACCTACAACAATAATGGGAAAGAGAGATAGAACATGCCTTTGAATGCTATAACCTCGCTGAAAATAAAGAAGAACTAGAAGAGAGCGATGAGGAGGATCCGCGCAACATCAACATACCTGAGTCACAGGGAGCGCATGATGTAGAGGGACCTCCACTTGAAATTCTAGATATGAGTGGTCCTGTAAAGATGAGAAAAGTGAACATTGGCACAAGTGAAGAGCCGAAGTTTGCATCAATTGGAGATTACTAGGATGATGCCACGGTTGCGTAGATCGCAGACCTTTTGCATGAATATCATGATCTGTTTTTGACAAAGTTCTCTAAAATGAAAAGCATTTTGGGTGACTTGGGAGTAATGAAAATACCTCTCAAGCCAGGTGCGAAACCTGCTAAGCAAAGGCCTTATAGATTGAACCCCAAACACAAAGAAAGAGTTAAGGCAGAAATTGATAAGAAGCTCGATGCGGGGATCATTGAGCCAGTTGAAGAATCATAGTGGATAAGCTTAATGGTTATCCAAGATATAAAGACTAAAGGTGAGATTAGAATCTGCGTAGATCTGAGGAAGCTGAATGATGCTTCGCTGCATGACCCATTTCCTACTCCTTTTACAGATGAAGTATTAGATAATGTGGGAGGAAATGAGGCCTACTCATTCATTGATGGATTCTCAGGATATCATCAGATCAGGATTGATCCAGCATATAGGCGTAAGACAACATTTTCTACTGAATGGGGCTCATACCAGTACACCGTTATTTGGGTTGAAGAATGCACCTTCCATATTTTCCAGAGTCGTTGTGGCTGCATTCAAGGATTTTATCCATAAGTTCTTAGAGGTTTATTTTGATGATTGGACTGTCTTTGGTTTGCTCAAGAACCATCTTGAACACCTGAGAATGATGTTATCTAAGTGCAAACAACATCAAATTTCATTGATTTTAAAGAAATGTATTTTCTGTGTACCTTATGGTATTCTATTAGGACACATCATGTGCATACAAGGTTTGATGGTTGATCCTACGAAGATCGCAGTGATTGTGAATTTACTTGCACCAAACTCAGTGAAGCAGCTTCGCACGACACTGGGGCATATAGGTTATTATAGAAAATTCATCAAAGGTTATGCGTAGATAACTGTGCCAATGGAGAAACTGCTGAAGAAAGAAGCTCAGTTCATATGGAATGCATAATGTGAGAAGGGACTGGACACGCTGAAAGAAAAGATGGTAAATGTGTTGATCCTAGTTTTCCCAGATTGGGATAAGCCATTACATGTACATGTTGATGCTTCATCCATAGCGTTGGGCATTGTGCTAGCACAGCTGGGAGAAGGGGGCATTGATCACCCCATTGCATTTTCAAGTAGGAAGCTATCTTCATCTGAAAAGAACTACACAACTACTGAAATAGAAGGTCTAGCTATGGTGTATGCACTGCAGAAATTTAGGCATTATTTGTAGGGTGGGTACTTCTCCATGTACACTAACCATTGAGCTCTGAAATACTTAGTCAATAACCCAGTATTAGGGGGGAGAATCTGCAAATGGTTGTTACTCTTTCAGTAGTATGACTTTGAAATTGTGGTTAAGCCAAGTAGATTGAACTTAGGACCTGACCATCTCTCAAGGATTGAGTACTTCGAAGAACCCACCAATCTTGAAGACAGTCTTTCTGACGCGCAGTTATTTGCTATACAGATCGTATATGACTACTATAACGACATTGTAGACTTTTTAACTACAGGGTTGGCACCGACAGAGTTTACTACGCAGCAGAAGAAGCAGCTGGTAGTAAGAGCAGTAGACTTCACCATAATCCGAGGACAGTTATACAAGTTAGGACTGGATGAAGTGCTGTGCAGATGTGTGTTGGAGCATGAGAAGTCATTTATATTGGTGTTGTTGCAGCAACACCCCTCCCCAAAATTTTGTACGTGTTGGGGCCCCTCCTGTATTTTTGTAGAAAGTTTGCCTGAGAAGCCATCCCAGCCGTCAACTCTGTTTTCAACATAAAATCTTATTTCCCTACTGAACATCTGGCCATCAATCCGTCCATGTTTTCCCCAAAGAGCCAAAAGGGAACTTAGTATTTTTCCCAACGTTTTGGGATCTCTCGGGTTATCTCCCCGAAACTGCGGAAGCCAAACGTCCAACCTTTCCGAAAGAAGGACTTAGATTTTCTTTGTCAAAATCGTGGGGCGTGAGGAAAAAGTTACGGAAACCTTTGGTTGTTTCTTCCCGAAACGGCGGAAGAACTTGGGAAAGACGCCCGAAGGACTTAGAATTTTTTTTCGAAAGCTGCGGAAGCCATTGGGCAATGCCTCCCGAAACGGCAGAAGCTTTCGCTCAAGCCTTCCGCAACCGCGGAAAGGTTCCAGTTTTGCTCCCGAAATGGCGGGACTCATTCGCCTCGCTCTCCCGAAAAGGATTTGGAATTTTTTGATTGAAACTCCGCGGAAACCTTCAGGTTTTCCTCCCGAAACGGCGGAGGCCATTCTCATTAACCGCTCGTCCAAGCCTTCCGAAGTAAATAACACTTGGAAACCTTTCAATGTTTAAAATCTGCGGAGCGAATCAAGCTACCCTCTCGAAACGGCGGAAGCCATCCGCATAAGTCCCGCGGAGGAATTGACGATTTCCTTCCGAAGCTATGAAAAGAACTTAGAAATTTTTCAAGAAACTATCGCGGAAGCCTTCAGCCTTTTCTCCCAAAACCGCGGAAGCCTTCGGGCTACCCTCCCGAAACGGCGGAAGCCAATCGCTTAACCCGCTCGAAAAAGGACTTCGGAATGATCCCGGGAAAATGTGCGGAAGAGTATAAGATTTGATCCCGAAACGGCGGGAGCTTTTCATCTAAAACGCCCGAAAAGACTTAGAAAGACTTCGAAAAACATGCGGAAGCCTTCAGATTTTTCTTCCGAAACGGCGGAAGCCATTCACAAAAGCTTTCCGAAAATATCGGGAGCATTCGCCATATTCTCCCGAAACCGCGAGAAGTTCGCCCGACTTGCCGAAACGCGGAAACCTTCATGTTTCCCTTCCGAAACTAGCGGGAGCCTTTGCCATATCTTCCCGAAAATCAACGAGACTTAGAAAGTTTTGGTTTGCGGAAACCCTTCGTGAATAGCTCCCGAAACGACGGAAGGCTTGGCATTATACGTCTGCAACGCGGGTCTCTTTTGCGGAAGGTTTCGAGTTTCCCTTCACAAATAGCTTCCGAAACGGCGGAAGGCTTGGAGTTTCCCTTCCGCAACACGTCCCGAAATAGCGAATCTTCCCCTCCATCCGTCCGCAACGGTGGGTGTGACTCGTAAGGCGGTCCCGCGAATGACGGTCGCACGAAAACCGAGATCTTTTGACATGACCCCTACGGGCGACGAATTTAAGCCTCGTTTTAATCACGCCACCCACCAAATTGAATGCTCACACGTGCCTGGCCCATATAAATAATCAACGGGGTACGAGCCAACCCATTGCCATTTTATTTTATAAACAAAGCTATTGAACGCTGCGCGACCGTTCCAGCTCGTCTTGTACAAACCACGTTGCGGCCACCTCAGTCAGCGTCTTCCGTCGGTGCCAGGTAGGATCTTAGCCTTACATGTCATAGTGCTTTTAGGATTGTCTTTTTGTTCGAAAATGATGGTCATTGGTGGGGTTTTAGCAGACAAAACGCTCGTCATGAGCGATTTTGTCCGTCGAATACAATTTGAATTGAGTTCTGCTCATAAAGACAGGATAAAATGTTTGTGGGTGAAGACGGCCAGTTAGGACGGTTAAGTCTCTTCCATTTTCCTCCCCAGGCCGCATGCCTTGACTACTTCTAAATCGCCGAAGCCCACAGACGTTTTATCTCCCAGGCCGAAAACTTAGGACGTAAAACCCCGGGCTAGGACGTAAAACCCCGGGCCCTTCCGTAAGCCTCAGTCCCAACGCGCCCTCTACCCGGGGCAAAACCTTGTCTCCAGCGCCATGGCCCCTGTTCAAACCCCGTGAATACTTAAGCTACGCCAGCCAGGACTCGAAACCATAGCCGCTCAAACCTTTTGCGTCAGTATGCCCCGGCGCCATCGCTCTCGCTCGAACTACTCCCCATGGAACACCTCGGCAAGTGCCGCAAATGACATTAGCCTTCGAATGCCCTCGCCTAAACGTAAATACGAAAGGGGTTTCCTTCTCGGCACAAAGTCTGCCCACCCGAGCTTACCCGCCATTGGCCTTCCAAACCACATCAGTGACGAAAGCTATCCCAGCCTTTCCCCAGAACTAAAACGAAAGCACATTGCTTCCGCAACGCGCTTGTCTCCACGGAAGCATCCCAAACTTGCCCTTTTAAAGAATGGGGGGGTTATTTTTTTATAATCATGTCCCTGCTAAGACGAAAATCATCTTTTCCCAGGGCAGAGCCGGAAGCCAATTGCTTCCGCAAAGCGCCTATCGGTCCGAGAACAAAATGTATCCGCAGCATAGCCTACCCCTCAGGAGCATTCCAAACTCGTCCTTTTAGGAAATTCAAGTGTTTCAATTTATGTTTCATGTTGAAATAACATTTTGCTTCCTAAATATACAGCTTCATTGCGTTAGTTTCATTAATATCTTAAAACAATGATACTCTCTGATTGAAACCTCGCAGTATGTTACTCAAGTTCATGATGACTTGTATATGGGTGTTATCAAGGATAAATGAAGATGCCGAAAATCGGTAAGAAGAAAGCTAAGATGACAGAAAAGAAGCCTGCTCCTCTCAGGACTGAAACCTCGCTCCAGGACACTAGGTGCACCACTGGTGTCCCTCCAGAAATCAGATGGGATGACATCTATAGAATGATCAGGGACCAAGAAATCCCAGATATGTTGCTGGAGGAAGCACCAATTTATTTGAATATCAAAGCCTCAGGCATAACCAGAGCTGCCACCCGCCCTGAGCTGTTCCCCTGTGCCGAAGTGATCGGATGGATACTCCAGCATGCCGATACTGAAGGCAGAGTAATAAATGACAGCGGTAAAGTGGCCATTGCCTCTTTTCAACCCGCGTATCTTGCGGCAGCCTACAAGTTCCCCCGGGTCCAACAAGCTCTGACTGATGAATGGTTAAGCTAGATGAACAACATCGAGATGGCCAAGAAGCTACTGGTGGCAGGCAAACATTTGAGAAAAAAGGGGAATGATGAGTATGACGTACAGAATCTAAGAGCTCCTTATAGATTGATTGCCCTGATGCTGTGCAGAATCTTCGGCATGCCCGATGGCACAGTATACAAGATTCAGTGGGTCCCTATCATTCACTATGTGGCATTTCATGGAACTGTGTTTGACTGGGCCACTATCCTGTCAGATAGTCTGGCCTCGATGATAGTTGCCGCTAAGCCAGGACTAGCCGAGAAGAAAGCTGAATTCTTCATGTCTTCATATCTGATAGATTGTATTTTGGCCAAGATAGAGTTCCCCAAATTGGGTTGTACATGGGATAGGGACACCGCCCCGGTTTATATTGCATTCAAGATGTTGTGGGCTCAGAACTACAAGCCCAGCTACAAACTAATCTGTGAGGGATTCATCATGCCCCTATACGAGAAAATGTTCAAGGAAGAACCAAATTGCCTGTCAGAAAATGCTTTGGAAGTCCTGGAGGATTATGGGGACTTTTACTTTTCAGAACAAGGTACCTACTTGAGAATGTTTGGAGGGACTAAGCCCCCATACATATTGCCGCAGTATGCCACAGACTATGTGGTGCTCAAGGAAGCAGTAAGACAACTCTTCTTGGATGGGATTGGAGCATTGCTCCACAAGCAACACAAGGCTTCCTTTCCCCCTCTACCTTTCTGCATCGACGCTTACAAGTTTTCAGGGGTTTCCTCGGCCAACGAATTTGTTCAAGAGTTGAGGGCCTTCCACTTCGGTGAGGTCATCTTCCACAGGAACGACAGAAAGGGTAAAGTGGCCGAGCATTGCAAGGACATCTACGCTCATTTTGAATACTCGCATTACCCCGATGCCAAGGAGGAGGCATTCAGAGGCATCAGCAACATGACTGAGCTACGGATATGTCGCCAAGGTGCCGGAGCAAGCTCTAGCTCAACCAAGGCCCAGAAGACAATCCAGCAAAAGGAGAAAGAAGCTGAGGATGCCCGAGCTCAGGAAGAGCTCAGATTAAGAGAAGAGGCGAGGTTACAGCGGGAAGCCGAGGAAGCAAGAAAGCAGCAAGAAGCTGAAAAGGAAAGACTGCGGAAAGAGGCTGAAGAAGCCCAAAAGCAGAAAGAAGTAGAGGCTGAGCAAGCTGAGGCAGAAAAGAAGGCGGAAGAAGAATTAAAGACAAGGGAAGATGCCGAGGCAGGTGGATCCGGTATGCAGGACATGGAAATAGACACCTCTCAAGTAGGTGGCTCTGGTGCCCAAAAGGAAGGAGTAGACCCTGCGCAGGAAGTCCGGACCCCACCTATGGAAGAGGACATAGACATCATAAACCGACCAATTGTCCCATACACTCCATCAGGAAAGCATACGGTGTCCAAATGGAATGAGTTTGTATATGATAAGAAAAGAAAAGCAATGGTCCTCCAATCAGAAGAGAGGATTAAAAGTCCCTTCCATGAAGACATTGTTACTCACCGGAAGGTCACCGTCATGCAGAACACGGATCAAGATCCCATTGCTATGGCGTCCGCAGTTATAGCGACAGCAAAGGCATCATTTGCCAATGTTGACGTTATAGTTAAAGAAAATATATTAACTAAGAAGAAAGCACGCACGCTGCAACAAAATGTGTCTAATGAGCAAGCCCAAAGAGATCTGGCAATAAACAAGTATAATTGCTTGTACACTGAGCATAGGGAGCTGTCAAATAAGTATAGCCAGCTGGAGGAGGAAAAGGACCAGCTAACACTTCAAATGATGATTGTAGAAGCGGAGAAGAGTGGAGTGGAAGAAAAGGCTTCTCAGCTAGAATCAGACAAGCAAACATTAGCTGAGCGGTTAGAGCAGGCTGAGAGCAAAACGATGGACTTGGCTCCCTTCCACGAGTTGTCCTGCAACATTCTGAAGCAAATAAACGGCACGCAGGAGCTGATCACTGACGAAGTTTGCAAACTCAAGGCCATGATAGTCAGATTAAAAGAAATTAATGCGGAGGCCCACAGGCTCAAAGCTAAGAATACCCGTGTCAAGGCAAATGTCATAAGTCAGATGGCATGGAGAGAAGGGAAAGGAGGTTCCCCCCCGCACCTTCCTTTTAAAGCTGTGGACGATTTTAATGAAGATATAGCCTTGTTGGAGTTTGGCAGGAACTGTGCCAATAAAATGATAACCAGTGTGCAGAGGACAACAGATAGAATCAACAGCCTATACCAAAAGCTCAAAGGAGTCCATGACAACTGCACATTGAGTTTCCCTCAGACCCTAGAAGACTTCCCGGAAAAGGAGCAGCGGTTGTCCCAGCTGAAAGAAGAGCTAGGCGTCCAGATGGAGTATGTGAAAAGGATTGATGTCATGGCCATGGATGATCTCCAGCATTATATCGGTTCATCAACACTTCACAACCATCTGCTGAAGGAAGTGCATCAAGCTGCTGAAGCAGAAGTCCAAAGCATTAAAACAGAGCTTGGGAAGAATGTGACTTCTCAGAAAATCCTGTTTCCTGCTGCAGCAAACATAATCATAAGGGACACAGGTGTGTGGCACAGCTACATAGCAGAAGAGGACAGGAAAGCTGTAGCAGCAGCAGGAGCATCAGTAGATCCGGCAGCCTCTCTCCCAGCAGCCTCTTCCCCAGCAATGGCAGAAAGTCTGGCCAGTTCAATTCCCCCTTCCCAATTAGGAGCAGCATCAGCAAGGGATTCGAGGGCCTCTTCCCAGGAAGCATCAGTGACAATTAACTTGGGCGACCCTTTGCCAGCAGAAGCTCACGCACAGGAATGAAGAGGCTGAATTCAGTGAGCCACTCTCTTCAGCCAAACACGTGCCCAGCAGGGAAAGCTTTGATGTTAGCCCATTTTCTGTTATGTATATTTTGAATGTGTAAGGCGTAAGCCATGGGACAGCTGTCCCGAATTTTTGTCAAAATATTTTTTGTAAAGGAAGTTGCCATTTTTTGGTGGTCGATTATAGTGGAAATTCCTGTAAATGACAGGTGGAGAATGCTAGGTGTCAGTCCAAAGGGCAGATTTGTAGCTATAAATAGCGTCTAGGAAATATTAGAAAGGACTTTTGGCAGGGAATGAAATTTTGGGCAAACGATATGAGCTATCTTGTATCGGGTCTGTAAAATTGATTTTTCTAATAGAAGCCACCGGGAGATGGACGTTTTGCATGGGATGTTGGACTGTTGTATGTTGGACTATTCTGATGACTGCTATTCTGTAATGTGAGATCATTCTTACCATCTGAACTATTTCTGTGTATAAATGATTTTGCTTCTCCTGTGCATACGATTTTCTCTATTTTTGTGAACAATGAAGGCGTTTCATGTCAAATCGGGAGCTATCTGCTGATTCCTTCACCTTTGCTGTAGAATCATCTTTTAGATCGAATAGCTAACTGTTCTTTCTTCAAGATCATATCTACTGCTCGTTGTTCACCCTTTAAATTGCTCCCTGCAGGGATCTTTAAGTTCAATTCCAGTTTTGTTGCATCTAGATCTGTTTCTTTATTCTTGTCACATAGATTAAATAATTTTGCTTTCTTCTGTTTAAGAGCAATAGATGCGTTCTTTAAGTTTCATTTCAGATTTGCTTCTTTATTCTTTGCTTTCTTTTGTTTTATGAGCAATAGATGCGTTCTATGTTGAATTAGAAGCTATCTTCTAAAATCTTTATCTTGCTGTAGCCTTGATTGTGAGAAATAACAGCTATCTGTTCTCTGTTTACGATATCTGTTACAGCTGATTGCTCCTCCCTTAAGCGTGTTCCCTGCAGGGATAGTTAGGTTTATCCCAGTTTCCAGGCTTAGATCTATTTTAATTGCATTTAGATTAGGTATAATTTAGGAACTTGCATCTCATATAAAAAACACATAAAACCCAAAAGAAAGGTGGATCGGGCCATAACCGGTAGAATCGGATTTAAAGTCCAAAACCACGGTTGCCGGAACCGCTAACCGGACGGATTTCCTACACCAAACGGGAGATAGTCTAATTGGGACCACCTCTCGGGGAGAATCCCTTTCTGATTGATGCTACGATATCTGAGGCATCAACAATTGGCTAAAGCACATTCAGGTGCATCAGGAGGTCACTACATAGGAAGAGCCACTGCGCAGAAGATATTGAGAGCAGGGCTATGGTGGCCCACAATTCACAAAGATTCAAAAGAACATTGCCAGAACTACAATGTCCATTAGAGGACAGGAAGGTGTTGTAGAAATTTCTCCCTACAGATAGGTAGAAACTCTCTTAGGTTAAAGTAGACTTTAACTGACTCTAAACTAAGACAAAAAGATAGCAAATGCTACCTTGAATTCCTAGATCTAAACAAATATCTCAAGATTATATTGCTGTAAGAAATGGAAGAGATCTAACTGACCTTCGATTCAATTGCTCGTCCTAATGGTCACTTCAATATCCAAGTCCTCGTGAATGAACCTGTCAGAATCAAAACCAAGATACAAGCATATACGATTCTTTACCAACTTGAAATATGAGTTAGGATCTAAATCTATAACAGATACAAATCATATGATCGAAACAAAATCAACATACATGATTTGGGAAACAAGACAGGTTATGTTTTATTACCAACTTGAAGTCACTTACAATGGTTGCTTGATATCCAAGCCAACTCCCAGCTCCAAGTGCTTTCTCCTCTAGCTATCTCCACAAAGATTCAAGATCATAAGTTTGATGTCTCCAAGAGTCCTCCTCTTTTGCTCATGGAAGGCCTCTCTCTTATAGTGTGTAGTAGGGTTAACCAACAAGAGAGAAGGATGGATCTTGGGAGTGTTTAGTGAATCAAGCCCACTAATTTGAGAAAGTGAGTTAGGATCAAATCAGGGATACCAATCGTAAAAATTCTCTCGAAAATCAAGATCCCACAAGCAATGGAAAAAAGGCTAAAAAAGGAGTACCGCGCCACTTGAACTGAGCATAGCGAAGTAGTACCGCGTGGCAGAGAAGAAGCATAGCACGGTAGTGGGGACTACCACTCCCTCAATGCTGAGCAAGGCGCGGTAGTGTAGGTATATGAAGTCTTAGGTGGGTTGATTCTTGATAGGATAGGTTTGTCTTTAAGGATCATTCATCATATTTCTCTTCTGGGTGTTTTAAGCAGTAGGGGAAGTGTTGTCAACTATTTTTATGGTGAAGATGTGATACTATGAAATATGGAGGTATAACAGATGCCCCCTAAAGTGTGAGGTCAGAAGGGACTAATGGCCAAAATACTTTACAAATAATGTGCGAAGATAGCATCGAGGAGAGCAACAAGGAGCTGAAACAGAAACAAAATATCAGATATACCATCGAGGCAGGCATTCCCATGCTCGGAAACAATTGACTCAAAGCATGGCTTCCGACCAATACATTGCAGATCCATGAGTACTGAGATGATATAGACTGTAGACAAATCATGGCTATTATGAACAAGCGTAGATCCATGAGATAGTAATGACATAGCCACGACCAATACAAAAGTGGATCTGTGTGACAATACAAAGGACATCTCCATCACAACCTAGACGAAATCAAGATACAAAGGTGCACCCAAGGTCTTCTACTCAATCGTGAATGATACAAATCTAGCCATGTGATTACAGGGTGTTGAAGTCGAACATGGTAGAAACCATTTGATTACCGGTCAATGATGTGAACTGTTAACAAATGCGAGGCAAATTACCAATGATGACAATGATCCCCAAGGTATCTGTAGTACATCTCAATGAAATGCAAATGAATGGGTTGATGTCGAGCATTCGAGAGATCATTCGATCAGAGGTCAATGATGTAAACCTACTGTCAAACACGAGGAAACCTGCCATTGAGGCATGCAGGTACCAAGGTACTAGTGGTTGATTCCTAAGTCCAATTCCCGGATAGTGATTTGGCGTCGATGGGAATAGACTCGTCGAAGGTGGGCCATAATGATTCCTACATCATCGACATGAAATTGGAATGAAAGATAGTATAGGATGATGAAACAATGGAACATGTACTGACACAGCGGAGGTCTGACACAATGAATGACTCTGAACAATGCAACCCTTTGGACATATAACGGCATGTAACAGGACTTGGCAGCAGGGATTATTGAGAGCAGAGGATAGACACCGAATGAGCAGGCTCGTGGCCAGAGAGACGACTCAGGATGATGACCATAACTCAACGAAAATAGATACCCAAAATAGACAAGGGACAGACGCATGCCATGTTCAAAGGTGACGACTGACAAGCTGCCAACAAAATAAACTCGACTCGTTTCCGATTTTCCCCTGACATCATAGACGAGTACCTCTTTGTTGTTTTTCGAGCTTGAAGAGGATAACAGATGCTCGGTATAGCTCATCTCATAGATGAGTCCAATCTCACATGTTTTGTGAACCTGAGAAAGGAGAGGTTCGACCCAAAGTGGGTCCTTCGATGTCAAATTTTAACGAGTCCAAGGAAGGAAAACTCGGTAGTTTTTCACATTTAGAGAGCCTGAAAAACTGAAAGAAGGCTCCAAAGTGTACTTTTTCGTAAATTTAGTCCCTCGATCCCGAAAAAGTGTAAAACAATTCCCGAGGGAACTCTCCCAGCTAAAAATTGACCGAGGTATACCTTTCTCATAAATAGTCTAGACGGGCCGAAAAAGGGGTAACCTATCATCGAATAGATGACCTTTCAAATGCTTTTAAAAGTGTGAAAGAGACAAGATCACTTGGCAATCTTTTCAATTTTAGGGAGTCTGAAAAGAGCTTAACTATGGACTCCAATGGTCTTTTTCATAATTTTTAATTATTCTGGTCCGAAAAAAGAATAAAATACAACCAGGATAATAGTTTCCTCATCGTTTAACGAGCATGAGTAAAGCTGACTAAGGTCGACACCGTTTACTTAAGTTTGACAAGCATGACATGGGTGTAAAAGCGCTTGGAATCTTTTTCAAGTTTTAATCCAAAGCACGAAAAAGATAAAGTAGGCTCGAAATGAAGGTCAAATAATAAATGAACGCCAGTGCGAACATTTTTTAAAGGAGACCCTATCAACAAATGCTCATGGAACCAGATATTAGTAATGTGAAATGGGTTTTAATTTAACTAGATAAAATAATGAGTAAAAAATAAGTGAAAAATTTATATAAGGAATAGGTAAATATGGAAAGTTACCATTTCACATGTGCATTTGCCAAAAGAGGAGATTTTACCCATTGAGGAGCAAAAACTTCAAGAGTTCATATCTGGAGATCTGGAGCACCGTTTCAACAGCCGTCTGCGCCAGGTAAGAGCTTTCAAGCCCCTCTTTCATTTCATATATAAATAACTTGATTTCAGTATGGAAAAACAATTTTTTGGGCAAGCCCTAATAGGAAATTTTTGCCTTCCATAGTACTGCGTGACAGCTATATCGAGAAACGCGGTACTGTGTAACAATACCACGCTGTAGGGTTAAACAGGGACACGGTACTGTGTAGTACCGCGCAGTCGCATTACCCCCAAGCGCGGTAGTGGCAATTTTTAAGATGAAAAAATTGGTTTTTCTCTAATTTCTAGTTGAGATCAAGTTGTTAAATGAGTAATGAATGTTTCCCATGACCTTTTGCAGGTGTTTGCAACTTGTTTGTAGCAAAATGGTTAGTTGGAAAGAAAGAGAGCATGAGGTGGATGATTTGTTGGCCGAAGATGACCAAGAAACCATGACTGCATTGCGGGAATGTGGTTTGTTGAAATTCTTCAAGACCAAAGGTATCTATAAGCAGGCAAAACTTCTCACCCACATTATTCAAATGTGGGACCCCCGACATTCAAGCTTTCCGAGTTGGAGAACACACCCTCAAGATTGAACTCGAGGACATTTATTTCCTCACAGGCCTCTCAAAGAGAGGATCCCGAGTGATTTTTACTGGGTTCACGGCCTCAGAGGCGAGCACTGATGCTTTAATTGCTCGTTATTTCCGTCAAGGTTCGGGGAATAAAAGCAGCAAGGTGGTCATTAAGGACATTGTAGAACTTCCTTTAAAAACCGTGTTGTTCACCATCACATGTGCAGCAGGAAGTATGGGTCCCCATCAGGCGTCCCATACACAGATAAATCTTGCAGTGGGTTGCATGGTAGGAACAGTACTCAACTGGTGTGAGGCAGTATTGACCAACCTCAAAGAGCAAGTGAACAAGTGTAGGCTTGGAGAGAACTCTCAATTTGGGTACGGGAGCATCTTGGTCACCTTCTTCTTAGTGAGGGTGCCATTTTTGTGTCCACAGCTGACCATGCCCCCCCATCCACCCACCGAGCCATGGATGGCTCAATGGAGTGAGTATGTAGGACGATTTGGAGGGTCGCAACGTTTGGCTTTCGGTGAGGATTTCTTCTCATGGCTCGAGGAACAGATTGTGATGATCGATGACTACCCCTATGCAGGGGTGGACTTCCATGACGACATAGACTTGGAACTGCCGAAAGATGAGGATTGGGACAATTTAGGTATGACCTTCATAAATGTGTTTTTTAATTTTTTGAATATATAATTTTTATTTTTTTTAGAATGTGTAAAAAAGATTTTAATATATATATGTGTGCATGTCACAGATTGTGGACCACAGAGACCGGCAGGGTACTCGTCGTTACGCCGAGGTGGTGTTGATCACCAAGCCGCTCCAGTCGAGGAAGAAGATGAGGATGAGGTGGGAGGGATCCAGGAGATAGAGAGGAACCTATAGGGTTTAACGCACGGTGTCCCTGCTATGAGAATGGACGACATCCCTTTGCATCTCTAGCAGCATACCGTAGGTGTGCCTAGGCATATTGGTCGACTCCTTCGTAGGGTGGCTCGAGCTATAGTGTGTTATCACCAGCAGCGTGAGGAATCTGAGGAGGAACATGATAGATCTCCCACATCTCCTTAGATGGTATCTTTTCTCTTTTTGCTGCATGTATACGACATGTAGGCTTTGAGAGGGGATTAGGGCCCAAATTTTCTCTTTAAAACACAAACTTTATGTATTTGAAAAAACACTTTTATATACAGTGATATATAGATGGACCTACTTTTATGACCTATTTATTTACAATGACTTGTGTACTCATTTTATGATGTGTTTTTATGTATGGGCAAGATGCCAATCCAAAATGTAATTAGCTAATGAATCAGCTATACAATTGAATTCTCTTGGTATGTGTTGATATGAAATAAAATTAAAAGATCGTTCCAAGAGGCATACCCTTCGAAATAAGCGAAGTAGGATAGGATCGTGAACTGTGTAAACATGATTCAGATGAGAAACCATGAGTTGGGAGTCTAGAAAGACTGATAGGGAGTCAATTCCAAGGGAAGCAACCTCCGTCAAGAGTCCAATGACTGCATGGTATTCTGCGATATTGTTGGTTGTGGGACCCAAACAATTGGCTCTTGAAGATAGCAACTCGCCAATGGGAGAATAGATTACCCATGCTGCGGAAGCGAGGTTCTGAGTATGCTGGCTCACACCGTCGGTGAATCCGAAGTAGGCAGACATCTGCGCATAAAAGCATAAGACAAGGTAAGAATGGATACATGAGGTCTGTGTGTGCACACAAAAAGATAAGTGAAAACAAGCTAGGTACATTATGTACAAAAAGTATCTCGCACAGGCTTTCACCAGCAAGTGGAGAAAGACATAGAAAAAGCATGGCATGATCGCCATATCAAGAACAAGTCCTTTCAGGTAGGTGACCTAGTCCTCCTGTATGATAGCAACTTTATGAAATTTCCTGGCAAATTTAAGATGCATTAGCTTGTTCCATATACTGTGATGCATGTTACTAACGGTGGCGCAATTTTGTTAGCCACGTTAGCCAGAGATAACTTACCAGGTTTGGTGAATGGAAGTAGACTAACACCCTATCGGGATAGTCCTATTTCGCAGAGCCCACAGTGATCACAAGAGATGGGAATTTCTAAGTGTCAAGTACAGTTGAAATTGGGCACTAGAAATCAAAAGAGCCTATACACAATTTTGGGCCAATACGCGAAGTGGATAGAAAGGGTAAATGTACTGCACAGCACTGGTCGAGAGGTGAAGCTGCGCGGATCGAAAAAGAAATGAACAAGAAAAGAAAAGTAAAAGTGTGTAGTACGAAGCTAAAAATGTACCTGTGCAGATCAAATGAAACAGGAAAACTATGAAGAACGTGAAGTTGTGATGTGATACATGAGGTGGAACCGCAGCTACGCAGTTAAAGATGAAGAAGCACACGTGCAAATGAGAAACATTTGTTAGAACCACCAATGCATCAACATGGAAAAAGGTGACCGTGACAACTATCAATCGGTTAGTGAGTTGTTATCGAAAATGGCGGCACCAACAAAATCCTTCATTAAAAGAATATCTTATACGTTCGGGTATAATAAAGAATGAAATGACCGAGATCCTAACGGGATCCGTCCAACAGACTTGGTATTTAATCCTTGACTAGGCTATCATACCGCCTATCAATACCATCACACCTCAGAAATTAAAAAAAGTTAATCCAACTAGACATGATTAACGACGGAAAAGATTGATACTCCAATGACAATCTCATCCAGTGGGACTAGCACTTAGTACCTAATCTAGCCGTTCCAAAAAAATTCAATGCCAGAAAAGATGGAGATCCATCCAAGGTTTTGTAAATGGATGTAAAATTTAATATCCAAGTTAACCATTAACTAGCACACCGTCAGGGTAAAGACTCTATAAATAGTACTCAACTCTTAGTTGTGCATTTTACCATGAGTTTGAATTTTACCGATTGTGAAGATCGTAAGAACTTACTAGCTAGAAGCACCGATGCTTGCTAAGTTTATGTCCGAAGAACAGATGTTGGAAGAGATCCTAAGCACCTTCAACCGCTTTGGTTTAAGTGGAGTAATGAAGACACCTCCAAAGCATGCCACACCAGATCGGGGTGGCTCGTTCAAGAACCTGAAGCAGAATCAACCATAATAGCAGAAGAAGGACAAACATCCGGCCATAGGGAAAGAAAATCCCAAGACACTAGGCACCTCGAATCCGTCGGCTCCACAAGGGAACCCGCCGACACCTATATGGCTTGTTCCAAAATACATCAGTCCGAGAAAGGATGATTCCCTAGAAATGCACCTTGAAAAGAATGCACAATACGACATCCCACTATCACCGATGTCAAAATATGTGCGGATGAAAGAAGATCTGCTTGGTAAAATTCTTAACTGTAAATTTATTGATCGATATCTAATGAATCATGAGAAATTTCCACACTTGCAGTCGAACAGGTACATGTACCACAAGAGAGATGAGGCCGCAACAAAAGCAAAGGTTGTTCCTATGGACTAGGCCATGCCGTTGTCCCAAGATGGCCTGCTCAATTTGCTACGACTCCCACATTTCGAGCGAAGCAATGAACTCAATGTTGTGGTGTGTACTCTGCTCTCATCCACGCACCAGGGGTACATTTAGCTGGACTTTAAGGTTAACATTACTGTCGACCTTATAGCAAGAATTGCAAGCTTGAGCAAGAGGGGTAATGACCCTTCCAAAGAGTTCGTCGGAAAGAAATATGATAAAGAATTGGACGTGAAGATAAAAGCTGAATTCAACTTGGTAAGAGGACACAGAGGGTATGAAACTGACCCAATTACAAACAAGCCTCTGCAATTCACAATTCAACTATTGGTAGGAAGACTGCTAAGGAAAGACAGACCAAAACAAGTTTCAACTGCATTAGTAGCCTTAGCTGCGAAAGCTAAGGAAGGACATGAATATAACTGGGCGAACTATCTATTGAACGAGTTTCTAATGGATGTCCAAGAAGCGTAGGACAAGGGTTCACCATTCCACTATAGTTGGTTGTTAGTACTCATTGCTTTCATGGGGTGGAAAGAACGTCAACTTCAGAACGGGATGCCAGTAGCAGTAGATGACTGCCACGGGGTGAGATATGCAAACATGTGGGCATCCACACATCCAGAAAAGCAGAAGCTAAGCAACCTGCAATTCCTGACTTACTTTTAGAAACTATGCATGGTTATTGAGAAGACTCCACGCATCACATAGGAGGCTCACATAATTGGAAATCAATGTGGCAATGCTGCCTGCAGAAGGATTGCACAATCTGCATACTCAGATAACAAAAGAAATACATAAAAGAGACATCGTCTCACACAGTCAGCACCGCCAAGTGGAGGAAAGCTATAGACAACTACAGGGAGAGTGCAAACCAAAGATGAGGGAGCTTTAACACACACAAAAAAGGAAGCGCATGGTAAAGGGAGAAGTATCAACTGTTTGCGCAAAGCTATCTGAAATTGAGGAGGAGCTGGAGATCGCGGTAGCTATCCTACATATCGGCGTTGTTGTGGATAGTTTGCAAGAAAAAATGAAGGGGCTAGAGATTTCCCACAAAGTTAAGATTTCAGAGATGGAAGTTTCCCATCAAGCAAAAATGGCAGAGCTAGCAGCCCAATGACCAGCTGATACAACATAGCAGGAAGAAGAAGCAAGAGAAGAGGTGCTTAGGGCCTCTACAGAAGGCATCAAAACAGAAGTGGCGAGATGCCAAAACCTGTTGGATGACGTTTCTAACATCTGGAGCATATTACAAGAAGAATCGGAATTGCAAAGTATCCATAATGAAATGCAGTGGAGGCAACAAGAATTGGATTCCATGGATGCTGCTATGAAGGAATTGCCTACATGACAGAAGATGCAGAAGTTTATACAAACCAAGGCACTTAGGAAGGAACTGGAAACTTTAAGAGCAAAAGAGGTTGAAACCTCCTTAAGGTTACATCCGCTGCAAGAAGAGGCACTCGCCTTGACCGATGAAATTGAAAGAAAGTTACAAGACCTTCGAGCAATGGAGAATAACGTCAAGGAACAACTTTTGGAACCTGCTTTAGATGAAATGATTGATATGATAAAAGGATGCGATCAAGAGACAAAGGAAATAGTTGCAAAGCTTAGTGCAACTGTTCAGTACTTCACTCCATGATCAGGTACTTCAAAGGATGTGTAGATGGAACAACCAAAGGGAAGTGGCTTGGGATGAGCCACAAGTAAGTGTTAGCGTCCTGTTGGGTGTGGCCCAAGTGGGAACAATTTTGATAAAATATAGTTTTGGGAACTGCGCAGCTTGGGCTACGAAGTCAGATGGCATAGTTTTGTGGGGTGCACAGTTCAGATTGCGTAGTAAAGCTGGTGCTCAGTGCCAATGCAGTAACCGTTTTTGGTAAAGAATATAAGGGAAGTTCGGGTTATGGAAGAATTCTATTTTGAGTAAGAAGTAGAGCAGAGATAGAGGAAAGTGACTTGTCAAGGAGAATGGCAGCAAATAGTTAAGGAGCTAAGCCATGAGGTCGATGGCGAGACACAGGCTAAAGGAGCGGAAAGTGACATACCACGATGTGGTTGTAACTGTTTTGCGATGACTGTGGCTATCAAAAGGGCATGCGATCTACGAATGGTCTAGCAAGGCCGCCTCAAGCAAGTGGACTAAGCTTTCGACGATGACATGTAGGGTGGCGGGTAACTGCACAAGTTTTGGGGAACCTTAGGGTTTTTGTCCCACTGCATTGTAAAGATGTGACTTACAGGCACGATCTATAAAAGGGCACATTTTGTAATGGAAAGGGTTAATGTTTAAATGTAATTGCTAAATCTTGATTAATACTTGTTTTTTGTATTGCCGAATACCATTTAAAAAGGATCTGTAGCTGTGTGCACGAAGACGTACAGAGAGAGAAGAGAGTCTGCAGCTGAGTGCACAGACTGAAACTATTGTACCCTTCCCTTAGATAATATAACAACAATTCATGTGGATGTACCTCCCATATTGGGGGTGAACCACATTAAATATTGTGTTATGTGATTGGTTGTATGCATTTAGATCTGTGAATTTGCTTATGTCAATGGTTAAGATTCTGCTTATGAATACATGTGTTCTTGCTTTTTTAAGTCTTCGCCATATGGATGGAAGATGGGAATGATATGTTAAGTAACAACAATGTGTGGATGAATGTCAGATACACCAATACTTCATAGCAATATGAATGCATGAATCATGTATGAATTAATTGGATAAACACTTAGCGCAGCACCAGAAGTGTGCAGTTCGATTGTTGTTTGTTATAAGTATAAGGCCGTGATGGTTGCAGGCTATTAGGATGTTGAATGTGTCTTTTACACTAAGTACGATATAGTGAAAGCACATAAGTGTTGGGAGGAAGCGCAATCATTTGTGGCCCTATCCTATCGTCGAGAAATATCCCTCGTCGCGCAGTCCTTGGATGCGCGATAGCATAAGTATCGATCGTGAAGAAGTGAATTTCGCGCAATCCCCCTGTTCGCAAAGCGAGTCCTGTAGTGCGCTGCTCATCACTCTATTTAAACACTCATCACCCAGTTGTGAAAACCTGATTCTGCAGCCTCTCCATTACCTCTCCTTTGGTGAGACCTTAGTATTTTCACAGATTGTTTCTGAAAGGGCCAGTGAAAGGGGGTTTTGTTGGTTCCTTGAACCGCGCAAAACCTGGGTCTTTATAGAAAACCTTAAGAACAGTTATACAAGCCAACATGGGTGAAGCAAGAAGGCATAGAAGTGGAGGACTAGAGGATGAAATGGATATGAATCTAGTGGTTATATGAATGATATACTAGTGAAGCTCATTGGCTTTCAGAGATAACGACATAAGCAAATGATACTTTTAGCATGCATATATATTGAAATGGGAAGAAGTAAATGAATATGCATACCATAGTATTGGTGAATGAGCATGATAATCATGAGTTATTCTTGAAGGATTCTTTGGTAGTAGTGGGATAGTGATGTAACAATGAGACTTGACTTCTGAAACATTGGTCTTCATATGGTATGCACATCAATTCTTCGTTTTTTGTGTACTCAATCAGAGAAAAAGTGTTCTTACGTGTAGGAAACAATATTGAATCTTAAATTTCTGGAAGGTATTGCCATATGGAATGAAATTTTTTCTTCAAAAACCACTCGTACATGTATTGACATTCTTGAATCTTCTGAGGACCTACAAAAAAAACTAGCACTTACTTGCAATAAAACATGAGATCATGGAAGAAGAGAGGTGTACATGCTCTCTTAATCTAATACATACACAAAAAATGACAGGTATTGCTTATAAAACAAATCCAAAGAAAAATGAATGAAACAAATTTCACTTTATACCTGTTGGAAAGCGGTGGCCAGTTAGACTAACCATCAGTGTTTTGATCATAAATACTTTGTTCCTTGTCCGATTTGAGTGATTCCAAAGCCAAATGAAATTGTATTCATATGAATACTTCCATTAGAAACAAGTTTTAGAATTTCCATGAGATGATATGTCATACTTTTTGAGTAACAACTTGCATCCTAGTATTACTTATGAGTTCCAACCTAGACCAACAGTCACTATTTTGAGTACCACATTTTCGTTTAAGGACGGATTGACGTGATTCCAATTGGAGGTGAAAGTAGATTCATATATGTATCTCCAATAGAAACAGGTTTTGAATACAAGAAGAATTTATGGGTCAAATACGCCAATGAACAACTGAGAAAGCAGAGTTTTCAGAGTGCAGATTTATGACAGTCAGTTAGTATTTTGTTCATACATTTCTCATATGATATTGAAATGAAGCGATTCAAATTGCGTTGGAAACTAGATTCATAGTAGAACATCTCATAGAAACAAGGTTTGAAAATTCATCCATTAGGTCTCCCAAAACATGATTGTACCAACTTTTTTTTGAGTTGCCTACTCTACCCCTAGTCAGTATTTTGATCATATCTTTTTCGTTTGACAACCAAATTGAAAAATTCAAATAGGATTGCAAACTATATTAAAAAGTATACTTACAATAGAAATAGGTTTTAAAACTAAGCACAGATGGTCCCTCAAAATAGGACTGTCCCAACTGTGATTCAAAGAGTTTCAACAAGCCAAAATTCCACAAAATGCAATAAACAAAACATAGCTTCCCAAACAACAATTCTAATAAGTGTGAATGTTTGTAATTATATACTTTTTAATGAAATGCATCCACATATCTAAATTTTCAAGCATTGAGTACCTATAATGACTTACACAGCGTGTTGCATTAGCTGCTGCAACTCCTAAAAAATTGATATGAGATTCAAAATAAGATATATGTAATTTTGTGGTTGTCTTATTTTCAATGTAATGTATTAAAAATAATCCAATAAAATTAAATCCAACCACTTACCAAGATCGTACAAGTCTCAAGCTTGAAGTCTTATATATCCTCGTAGCTCCTCCTCTATTGAGATCTTCATTCACCAATGCTTCCTTCCTCTTACCAGCTTCCTGCAAAAGAGATATTAGTAATATGGGTGGCTCTTACTGCACCACCAAGGGGAATTATGCACCAAAAATGAAATGAAACTTAAATGCAAAGAAAGAAAAACATCACTCAAAGAAAATTCAATCAACTGAAAAGTAATCAAGCAATCTATATGCCCTGACCCTTATGAGGTCAAGCCCGTTACAGTCTATAGAACGATGCGTATCTCTTCACTACGTCTTATTGCCATGACACCTCAGGATCAAAAACACATCTACCATGAAATGAAACTAAAACCAATGCTAGTTTGTACTTTGGCGCCTTCAATGATCTCCCCGACAATGGCACCAAAATGTTGAGAAAATTAACTACTTATAAAAATGATCAATTCACAACATAAATTACCAATCCAAGGTAACGTCTGCTTATTTCAAGGTTATCATGCAAAATCTATGCAAGCTACAATTTCCTCTTATAGCATAGGTAATATAATATGCATTGCATTAAAATAAACCAATTCACTCTTACAGAAAAGAAATATCAAAATCAATCTTCACTGTTGGCAGGAAGAACATGAGGAGTCTCCACTCAAGTAGTTGTTATGACCCCTTAACATCACGTGTTGATTGAACACTCTTTCATAAAACAAACTTGCAGAAATAAACACACTCACACTTGCAGAAAAGTAGATCACACTTGTGAGAATGTAAATCACACTTGCATAAAGTAAATCACACTCACACTTGCACACTATGGTTGCAACCATATTAATATATGAATCTAACACACTTGCATAAATAAAGAAATCAGATTATAAAGGCATCTACAAAAATAAATAAATCAAAAGAAAGTACATTGTATGCTAAACAATAAGAAGGAGTTAGTCTAATTACAAATTGCGAAATTGAAAAAACTACAATCTACATCAACAAAAGAGAAATAAATTAAAGAATTACAATCTACATTACAAAAGAGATAAAAACAAATATAATTCTTATTCCATCACAAATTGGACTTGTTTCTCTAAGAGTCCTCCCCTTGGAATGGAGAAGGAGCTCTTATTCATACATGAGTTTTGCATAACAAATAATAAATGAAGATCCAAAATATCCTCAACAAATTACTAATAATTTGGATCTCAAAGCAACTCAAATCTAATCCCAAATCCTTTGCTAACCTCCATGCTATTTAGGATTCCTTTGAAGTCAAATTTGAATTTAGAGATGTGAGTCATCATAACATGACCAAAACTCATCCTAAGTGACTCCTCATAGCATTTAACTTGTTGGGTCCATCATATATTACATGGAGGTCTTCAAATATTTGTAAATAAACTAAATATGCACTCTCATCCACCACCAACTTGTACATTTTATCTTCAAATAATTTACATCATAATTTGAGACATATAAGAATGATAGAAATAATGAATTTATAAAAATCCATAACCCCTAATGAATATGTTTCTCCAAGGTGGATTCATGTAGTAGTAGCAATAACAACAGCAGTAATAATTTACATCATAATTTGAGACATATAAGAATGATAGAAAAAATGGATTTATAAAAATCCATCACCCCTAATGAATATGTTTATCCAAGGTGGCTTCATGGAGTAGTAGCAACAATAACAACAAGAGTAACAACAATAGTAATGAATTAATAATTCCTCATATGAAAATATCAAGTATCCACTTTTGTTGATCTTCAACCATATCAGTTGCGGCAAATATCCTAGAGTAACAGCAACTGGCCTAGAGCTGGTTTTGCAAAAATCATCAAACTCATCCATGTTTCAAAGATAAGTGCAAAATATGTTATTTTTCCAATATTTAATCATAATTCACATGAAATACTAAGGAAATGAAAATGGAAACCACCTTATATATAAATCCCGCAAATAAGCATAAAAATGGATTAATAAGCATTAATACAATGTCATGGGAACGCAAGAAGGGATTAAAAGTAGGGAAAATATAGTTTAAAATAGGGACAATTCCATGGCCCAACATCATGCCCAAGTTGAATATGTTGCATGTCCTCTTGCAACCCAGTACCCTTGTATCGACCAAGATGTAAGGGCTCCCATTTTTCAATGAACACTAACCAAAAACCATTTCTATAACACTTCTATGCTTGTCCAACTGATAATACTGATAAAAGACAATAGTGCCCAAAAGAACCTTGAAATCTCTTAAAAAACAATGGTTGTTGCACTTCTCATGAAAGAAGAATCTTAAAGCATGTCATCATTAGCAAATCAAGAACACCAAAAGTGATGATTTCTCAATACAAGGTCACGTAGGTCATCATAGAAATCATATGCTCAGTTTTCATAGCCAACAAACTTCTAAAATTAGTTCTCAAGTGATGTTGAAACACTATTAAAACACGGTTGAAACGGTGCTGAAACACCACATTTTCTCACCAAGTACAAAGTGGATTTTGTTGAAATTTTGTAGGCATATTTATACTAATCCCATGCTTCACCATAACAAAATCCACATCAAACCAGCTTACCAATTTCAATATATAATCAAATAAATCACTACATGTATGTATTAACAAATTTTGCAGGTGTATCAGCAGTTGTTTCAACAACCTTCTTGAACTAATTTCTCACAAACTACAAACTGGGTTTGGCAAAAAATTTGCAAGAAAGTTTTTATTAGTCCAGTTCATCTCCACACCAAACATCAGAGAAACCCACATCACGAGTTTCGATAAAAATGCAAAATGGGTGTAGGTGATGATGTGCATTTTCTTGCAATCTATGAACTAGTTTTTTTCTGAAAAATGGTGAGTATATTTCCCTTATTATAATGATTCTGCTCACCAAAAATCAAAGCCATTGGATGCACTAATCGCGCGATACATGAAAAATGGTTGTAGGTGATGATGTCCATTTTCTCAAAAACAATGCATTGGATTGAATTGAAACTTACCAAGAGTTCTAATTGCAGACCTAGATGAATCAGTTAAGATAGACATCAAATTAAGAATGGATGAGGTAGTTATGGTTCTTGGAAAAGGAGTGGTCAACATTCTGTCCAAAAAAGGCCAACACAAGACAATCACATATGTATATTATGCTCCAAGATTGAAGCATAATCTGCTTAGCATTGGGAAACTTATTGAAAAGAAATACAAACTTGTCTATGATGGATAAGACTGTGAAATATATGACAAACCCCCAAATAGGTAGTTGATCATCAAAGTACAAGTGACTAGGTACCGGATGTATCCATTGGTCATGAATTGCAGCAACAAGGTAAGCTCTTTTGCTAAAAAAGCCACATGCATGGATGATTATTGGTTATGGCATTTTAGATATGGACATATTCACTTTGGTGGTCTAAAGTTGTTTCAATAGAAAGAGATGGTAAAAGGTTTACACCCTATGAAAGAGCCAAAAAATAGTTGTGAGTGTTGAATTATTGCAAAGAAGCACATGAATAACTTCCCTAAAGGTATGTCTCAAAGTGCACATGCACGTCTATAACTTATTCATATTGATCTGTGTGGTCCAATGCTGACTCAATCAATTGGTGGAAGCTATTATTTTCTTACATTTATTGATGATTTCAGTAGAAAAACACGGGTATGTTTCCTTTGTCAGAAGTCTGAAACTTTTGGAAAGTTCAAGGAATTTAAGGTTTTGGTTGCAAAAAAATAGTGGTCATCAACTCAAAGTATTGAGATCAAATGGAGGGGGAGAGTATGACTCAAAGGAATTTAATGATTACTACAGATATCATGGAATCAAGAGGCAATTCACTACAAGATATACGCCTCAACAGAACAGTGTTGCAGAAGGCAAGAACAAAACCATCATGAATATGTCAAGAAGCATGCTGAAGGGAGGGAACTTGTATCATGATTTTTGGGGAGAGTAACTGGCTTGTGTTGTTCATGTGCTAAACATATCTCCAACCAAAATTGTGAAGGAAAAAGTACCAGAGGAAGCATGGAAAGGTGTGAATTATAATGTTTCTCATTTCAAAATATTTGGTTTCATTGCTTATGCTCATGTTCCTAAACAACTAAAAAAAAATCTAGATGATAGGAGTGAGAAATGTATCTTTCTTGGATACGGTGAAGAATCTAAATCCTACAAACTGTATAAACCTATTACCAAAAAGGTTATCATAAAGAGAGATGTGTTTTTCAAGGAGGAAGAGTCGTGGGATTGAACCATAGACAAGGTTGGGGAAGTTGCAATACCCCAACTAGAAAATGAAGAAGAAGAAGAGTTGATTGGATAGCAGGGTCCAATTTCATCTTCAATAGCAACAAATACTCCAACAAAGACACCTAGAAACCCAATGCAAGGTGAAGCATCATGATCAGCAGATCGATATACTGCTAGTCTGCAATCATGTAATGAATATGATCACAGTAATATAAATACTAGAAGATTAGAAGATATATATGATGAATTGGATGCACACACCAATTTTTATTTTATTGCTAGTCAACCTGTGTTTTATGAAGATGAAATAAAAGAAGAGCTTTGGGTAAAATCTATGGATGAAGAGATAGATTCCATTGAGAGAAATTGTACATGCGATCTAGTTGAACTGCCAAAAGATAAGAAACATATTGGTTTGAAGTGGGTCTATAAGACCAAACTCACTGAAAAAGGTGAGATTAATAGGTACAAGGCAAGGTTAGTAGCAAAAGGTTTCTCGCAGCAACCAGGAATTCAGTTTGGACAAAAGTTTGCCCCAGTGGCAAGATTGGACACAGTGAGAGCAATCCTAGGAATAGTATCCCATAACAAATGCAAAGTGTATCAGATGGATGTCAAGTCGACATTCTTGAATGGAATTATTGAAGAAGAAATTTACGTGGAGCAGCCACAATGGGTATGAAATCAAGAACATGAAGAGAAATTTTACAAGTTAAAGAAATATCTATATGGGCTCAAGCAAGCTCCAAGAGCTTGGTACAACATACTTGATTCTTATCTAATCTGCAAGGGTTTTAGTAGAAGCACCAGTTACCAAACTCTTTACAAAAATGTAAATCAGCATGCACAAATTTTAATAGTTTGTTTATATGCTAATGATATGATATTTTTAGGTGACCTGTCAGTAGATGAGTTCAAGGAAGCTATGAAGAAAGAGTTCAAGATGGCAGACCTTGGATTAATGAATTTATTTCCTGGCTTAGAGGTAGAACAGTAGGAGAAAGGTATATCTATCTCTCAAAGTAAATATGCTAATGAAGTGCTTAAGCGATTTAGAATTATTATTTGCAAACCGACACCTACACCAGTGGAAACAAGTACAAAGTTGAGCAAAGAAGATGATAGTCCCAAAGTAGATCCAACACTATTTAAGATAATTATAGGAAGTCTCATGTATCTCACAGCTACGAGACCACATATTATGTATGTTTTCAGCTTGATTCTTAGGTTCGTGGAGTCTCCCAAAGACTTTCATTGGAAAGTTGGAAAAATGGTCTTACGATATGTTGCAAGGACTTAAAGCTACATAATTTTATACTCACGCATTGAGCCTGATGTTTTTATAGGTTTCATTGACAATGATTTTCCACAAATTTTAGATGGCAGGAAGAGCACTTCTGGTCATGTTTTTCATCTTGGATTAGGGTTGATTTCATGGGCATAAAAGAATCATCCCATTGTGACTATTTCATCAGCAGAAGCATAGTATGTAGTAACAACATCAACAACATGTCAAGCAGTTTGGTTATGCAGATTTTTGGAAGGTCTTCAACAGAAACAAGAAGGACCAACAACAATCTACTATGACAATAATTCAGTGATATCCCTATCCAAGAAACATGTATTTCACCAGAAGAGCAAGCACATTGATACCAGATATTACTTCATAAGATAACTTGTGAATAATCGTGAAGTTCAGGGTGAGCATTGTAATTCAATTGATTAATTGGCTGACATATTCACAAAGCCATTGACAAAATAAAATTTTGAAACTCATAGAGATAATTTAGGCATTGTAAAAGCTATAGTAGTTAGAAGTCATAATTAAGAGGGAGTGTTATAAATAGTAATTAATCTCGCTATATTTAGATTTAGCTTTATTTCTATTTTAGAACTTCAATTCAGTTGAGTTAATAAATCATGCAAGAGCATAAAGCATGCATGCAAAAGATAGGTTAGTTTTTTAGGTTTTCAATAAGTGTTTAAATACACCTTCAACCTATCATTGTAATAGTGAATTAGATCTTCCATTTATAAAAAAATATTGAAGAGTTGTAGCTCGTTCTGCATAATATTTGTGTTTTATTCTTCCTACAACCTTCAAGAAGCACTATCCAATCTTTGGACAGACACATTTAACTAGGAAGGCTGCATCATTTCAACCTCAAATTGTCTTACATGGGAGCACAATATCTCACAATCTCATATAATAGACCAGATATAGACCGAGAGCTTTTTGTCCCATCTTGATCATTTATAGAATTATCGAGGTTCACTTCTTTTCTAATATTTCAGGTTCATATTATTGTATTCTGTAACATATTTACACTACTGATATATGACATTGGTTTAGAAAAATGTTCCTTAGTAATGTTGTTATCTGTGTTATTATTTTGACATCGTATTTCCAAACTTCATGTAAATATCACTAAAGATTGTTTGGAATATAGAAGTGTATTGCATTTCCAAACGTCCTGGAAATATCATAACCATCATTATCAATGTAACCAAGTATTTTTATGATCAAGTTGTTTTCAACAACCTCAATAATATTGAATGTTCTGTTTTTATAATTCTAGTGTAACCAAGTCGTTTGATGATCCAAACCATTTTCAACATGTTGGAACGGGGCTAAGTTGCATAATTTTTGGTACAACCACCGACAAAGGGGACAATAACAAGGGAAAAGGACCAATCGCAGAGTGCAACAAAGCGGATAAAGTGGAAGTAAAGTGGAGAAAGTGAAGAAATCAGAGTAGAGTTAGTTAGACTTGGTGGTTAATATATGGTCACTTTGTGAAGTGGACCAATTTTGTTACGACCATTGAGACTATAAATAGAAGTGGCATTGTAAGCCTTAGGATATCATAGATTATCTTTGGATCTTAGCATCTGACCTTGTATTATGATCTGCGCATTCACATCTTTGTATTGACTTTGATCTACGGTGTTGAGATGGGTTTTGAGGAGTTGTATTCCTGATTTGTAAGACAGATTGACATGGAATGAGAAGGAATGCTTTGTCATGATTTTTTAATTTATGTGTTGATCACAGTATGATTAATTTTGTCCCAATATGATTAGATCTATAATGTCACAGTTATGTTAAGTATCTTTGATCTATTAAATATGTTTCTATAAGCTGTTACTGCATAGATCTGATTAATATGTTTGTTATGTGATAATGGTGTTACGATGTGAATGATAATTATGTCGATCTCTGAGTTATGTTGTGATTAAATGTGAATGATGCATGTCCTCTTAAACCTATGAAATCTTGGTTCCTACATCCCCCTTAGGTATCTGGGGTGAGACCTCACTCACTCTGTGAGTGTTGCTGGAAAGGATAAACCCTTTCTGGGCTGATATCTATGGGAGTTTGTGTCGATATTTGTTGATACTGTGCGAAGTGAACCCCTGTCGACAGATCGGTGTCAACAAAGGGTTCTTTCACTGGGACCCTAGTGAAAAAAAGAGAGGACATGATGTGGCATCTAACAATGTTGGAGATTGAAGAGTGGTTCGATAAAAAGATGCGAGAGTTTGTTAAGGAAGAGAATCAGAACCCTGGATGGTCGATAGAACAATGGTTGCAGAAGTAAATCTATACTAATATCCATGAGATGTTTTTCTATGAATTACCTATACTGATGTATGAATGGTTGGCTAACCTAACCTATTAGAAGAATAGATTCCAAGGAGGCGAGCCAGAGCATTGGACCCCGTAACTGATCCAACAATTGAGTCGTGTTAGGAATAAAGCTTCAAGGGTTGTCGGTGTTTGGGTAGACAGAATTTTGTAAGGATACATTATTAAGTTTGTTGTCGACATAGTTAGATCATACAATGATGCAGAAAGGAAGTTCTTTAAAGGACCCATCAGAAGGTACCTATTGGCATTACCATTGTGGATTAAAATGCTCATTTGTGAAAATGGAATATTGAAGATGAACTCTGACGAGTAAAGCTCTGGTGTGTGGAGGAAGTGGGTACTCTGCAAATGAGGGTCTAATAGAATGATTTGGGGTAGATGGAAATGAGCTATGAAAAAATTGTGAGGGAAGCTATGGAATATTGTTCCCTCCTGAGAAGTGGGGCGAGGTTCTGGCCGGAGAGAAAGAGGAGGACTTAGATAGAGAGAGAGATTCCTAGTGCGACCGGAACTAAGGACTGCAAAGCAGGGACACAAGGGACTAAGCGACTCTACAACAACGAATAGGATGAATAGGATACCCCTGAGCCTGAGGAAAGACAGACCCAAAGATACAATGTACCCACAACCCCGTTCACTTTTCCAAACTTTGGAGGAAGAAACACAAGCTATTCACAGGGTGGTCCTGCATGTCACAATAGTAGTAGATCTATAAACACCGGTAGAAAACCAAGGATGGCGCACGACGATGTGAAGTTACCTCTCTTTCAAGGGAATGGGACAAAGAATCCCAATATTATTAGTACTTGTTTGATGCAGTGTGGATAGAAAAACAAGTATAGGATGAAGCTATCAAGAAGGGACAACTGGAGACGACCTTCAGAGGTCGTGCGCTGGATTGGTACATGAATTTTATACAACTACCTGTAGGGCTTCAACAGAAGACTATGAAAAAAATTAGAGTTGGGATGATCGACGAGTTTCAGAAGCCTAAATCGGAATTGCAGTACATCACATAATTGAATAAGATAAAGAAATTCCCTAATGAGTCACTATGGGAGATTGATCATAGGTTGAAAACTTTGATGGTTGAAGTTAGTTTTTGGATGAGCGAAGTACAACATAAGGAATGGTTTATTGCAGGGTTGATAGCACACATCCAGATTTTGTCGATGTAGCAAAAGATCCTATCTCAGTTGAAGGCGTTGGAAATCTCGATGAATCTCGAAGCTTCGCTAATTGGAGAAACAAGGATTGGCATGAGCCAGATCTAGTCGCGGCTAGCAAACTTGACTATTCAGCTGTAGAATATTAAGAAAGGGAAGGAAGTTCATGAAGAGGTATGGTGTAGTTGATGCAAGTACGAAGGGCATCATAAAGATTAGTGTCATGAATTCCATGAATATCTACAGTCTGGTGTGCCCAATCCGATTAGTCAAGGAGGAATGCCTTGGTGTCGAGTTTGTCAGACAAAAGGACATCGCTCGGAGGAATGTGTGTATTTGCAAAAGGTTGTGTCAAAGCCAACTAATCTATATTGTAACTTATGTTGATCTATTGACCATGATGAGAAATATTGTCGAGCATATGACTTGATTCAAGAAAGGACTACTGATACTTACTTCATTAAGGGAGACGACCAACATCCGACACAACCATAGCATAATCAGCCGCAGTATAGTCAATTTTAGTATAATCAACCGCAGTATAATCAGCCATAGTACAATCCAATGCAGTACAATCAGTCGTAGTTCAACCCACAACGAGGAGGACTGAGAGGAGGATATCGTGGTGGTTGTGGCAGAGGTTTTGGTCATGGAGGAACCTTTCGTTGATGTCGAGGACCAATCACATGATATAATTGTGGGAAGATAGGATACAATTAAAGGGATTTCCCAAATACGACCCCGCAGTTCACCTATTGCAGCGCAACTGATCACACCATCGAATATTGTCCCCATTTAATTGCAAAATGGCAGACTAAGAATGTGACACAACAACAACTGAACCCGAACCTGAACCAGAACTCGAATCCAGCTCAGAATGTGCAAAAGATCTCAGCTAAAGTAAGAAGTCAACTAGTAAATGTCGCAGTAGTGACCAGACGAGGAGCTGCAACAGGAGAAGATAAGCTACTACCAAATGTATGTCCCGTGATCTAGAAATAGGTACAATTTGATGTCGAAGCAGAGAAATTTTTTTTTGGAAAGCATGAGATGCACTGATAAAGAATAATGTTCAATCAACACCTGTATTCCACAAAGAACCTGTCTATGGGATATTGCAAACTTTTGACCCGACAATGTCGTAGAAATCACCAGGAAAGGTCAATACTTTGAAATTTTTTCTAGAAGTTTGTCTAGCATTAGCAAAGGATCAAGAATCATTAGTAGAGATAGCATGCTTCTTTTATCAATAGGAAGAGAGGCGACAGTATCGTGCAATCAACTATCTGTATGGGAAGAAAATAAGAAGGGAGATGAGGATTGTTGGCCCGGTTTTGCAACCAGGCTTAGTGCTATGGGCACCTGCTAACTAGTAGCAGCAGTTTCAAATAGAAATAAACAACTAATTAAACTAAACAAAACTAATCATGGATCTATGCAAGAATATAAGCAAATAGTGTAAACATTTAAAAAACAAGAACAAGAAAATATTAAAGAATGAATTTGTATTGAAAAATGGGGGGCAAGCAAGTGCTTGCGATAATACCTTCAATGGTGAAGGTTGATGTTGAGCAACTCCCAAGATGAGTAGCTCCAAGCTCCAAGAGGTCTCCTTCTCCAAGGTTGCTTACAATGGCCAAAATGCTCAAGGAAGATTTCGGCAGCATGAGGATGAGATAATGGATGGATGTGAAATGATGAGCCCCTACCACCTTTTTATAGGTTTTGGTGGTGGGGAATACCATTTGTGGTTTTGTGGAAACCAAATGGTATTGACCAACATGGTTTAGGTACTTTTCCCTCCTTTTTCCTTTTTTGAATAAAATTAATATTTTTATTCCCTTTTTAATATTTTTGGGAATTTGGACCCTTTTTGAGGGTTTTTTATGATTTTTTAGGAAAAATAATCTTTTTTAATGGAAAAAGGGGTGTACTCAGGTCTTTTGGTGACCTTTTGTTGGTTTCAGAGGCTCAGATGGTGAAAAAGTGGACAAATGGGTCATGTGAATAGGGAAATGAGCTAGTGAGCACTTTTTGGGTGTTAACAGATTGCCCCCTGATGTGTGAGGGCAGGAGCTCATCGTATGGCCGATATACATCATAGTTCATTTGTCTTTTTCTGGGGTTTTAGGGGAGAGAAGAGACCGGTTGGAGACTGGAGCCACGGCCCTTGGAAGATGCAAAAACAAAACAAATTACATGGCCTCAATATGAATGACGTATAATCTCTGATAATGGACGAGGCGGGCATTCCCATGCTCGTATCAAGACATATACATAACAATTAGTCCCAAGAAGGGGGATCTAATACATAAAGAATATACTGGTACATCATGATGGTCCAGAGGGTACATTATTTTGGGATGTACTCATGATCATGACATGGATGATCTCAATAACTGATACACTGGATAACTGATGAACTGCTAGAACTGAAAGTGTCCCATATCTGTAGGGACGTAATGACTGTGAGCCATCTCTGGGAAGTATCTGTAACTGTATACTCGAGGGAGTATAACACTGGTGTGCATCTGAACACTGTCTCCATACGCAACCCGGATATCTATAGGAAAAGTGTAACTGGTAGTATCCATAGGTAGACTCTCAAATGTGGAGGAGTCAGATGGTATCCGGGGTCTTCGACTAATAACTGAACAAACCAATGCCCTGTGCGAGTCTCAACGATGCGATCAAGGTGTTGAAGTCGAGCATGTGAGAAACAACCATTTGGAGAGGCGCTGAGGGCTCTTCTTGAAATGATTCGTAGGCACTCATCATAAATGGTGATGAGTCCAAGACACGGGGACCTCTAGGTCTATCCTCTGGAATAATTTGGTTGTCGTTGACAGAGGGAGATCAACAACTAACAAGGCAATGATGTTTCCTTGATAGGAGCGCGAGGTGTATAACTGAAGTATTGTAGTACTCATGGTAGGACTGACATACTTGGGGGATGGGAAGTAACTGGGGTCATATTGTGGGTAGACTCAAACTTCCTTTGTTCAGAGCATGATGACATGGTTGACCTGGCAGTGTAGGGAACTGACTTATAGGTTTGAGGATCATAGCTTTTAAGGACTGAAGGGTATGTATGACTCTGGTGGGGAATCAAGCTGATGGGTGCTGTCGAGGGGTTGTCAGGGTGACATACTGCAGAATACTCTGAACAAAGGCGACCAAAATGGGGAAGCTGCCATATGAGTAGACGTGATCTGTTGTGGCACTGAGAAGCACCATTGGGTCCTTCTTCGTAGTTTTAATGAGCTCCAAGAAGGGATAAAAGTGTGCTCTGAAATGGTACTGTCCTGTGGATTTGTGAGCCCAGGACTGTTCGTGCTCATTGGTGCTTTCATTTTTAAGGAGTCTGAAAACGATAAGAAGACTCTGCAGTGGTTATGACTACTGTCCTGTTGGTTTTACGAGCCCAGGATGGTGATTGCTCGTGGTCGCTTTCATATTTAGAGAGTCTAAAAGCGGTAAGGGGACTCCATTGGTGTTCTTTTTCGTGAGTTTAGTCTCCAAGGCCCGAAAAAGCATAAAATGATGCGGATGGAGAACTCTTCTAGCCGATGTGACTAGAGTATACCTTTTTCGTAATTAGTCTACGAGGTCCGGAAAACGGGTAAAATTATACCAGGTAGATGCCCTTTCAGATATGTTTAGCGAGCATGAAAGGAAGCGAGATTGCTCGGCGATCTTTTCATTGTTTTAGGAGTCAGAAAAGAGCTTAACAGAAACTCCCTAAGTGCCTTTTTCGTAAAAGGGATTGCTCGGCCCGAAAAAGGGATAAAATTATACCGAACAAAAATGGATAGATGGGAGCGAGAAAAGGTCTCAAGTGTCATCATGTGTGTGGGATACTGGATCCGGTGACATAAATATTGTCACAAAGGGGGCTGCGGCCGTTGTGGCATGCAAACCGCGGCAATGAGAGGGCATTTTGAAAAAATGGCCAAAAAAGTATGGGCATGAGAGCGAGAAATGATCTCAAGCATCATCACAAGCGCGGGAAACTGAATCCGGCGATATAAAGAAGGTCAACCACGGAGAACGGTGGATGTGGCACGTAAACCGAGGCGACGAGGGGGCATGGAAAAAATGCCCAAAAAATCTAGGGGTGAGAGCGAGAAATGATCTCAAGCATCATCACAAGCGCGGAAAACTGAATCCGGCGATATAAAACTCGTCGAAAACGGATAACGGCCGATGTGGCATGCAAACCGAGGCGACGAGGGGGCATGGTAAAAAATGCCCAAAAAATCTGGGCGTGAGAGCGAGAAATGATCTCAAGCATCATCACGGGCTTGGAAAAATGAATCCGATGATATCAAATATATCAAAAACGGAGAGCAGCCGAAGTGGTACGCAAATTGGGGTGACAAGGTGTTGGGACACAATGTTGATATTGGTCCTAGTGAGAGCGAGAAATGATCTCAAGCATCATCACGGGCACGGAAATATGAATCCGGCAGTGCAAACGGTGCGAAAAAACGGAGGTCATAAGGACTCCGAAATGGTTAAAGGAAAGAACTAGGTTAAAAAATGGCTACAAATAAAGGTGATCCCACCAAGCGAAGGATGTAGTGGTGGGGAGAAATGATGACCCGTGGGGGCAAAATACTAGGTGTATCAAATCAACTGAAATATACAAGTGACACGTGACCTCAAAAATGGTTGAGATCACGAATATGAAAAAGTGAGCAGGGTTAATGACCTGCCCCCATGCTATGTGCATGGGATTTGTGATTGTGGATCACATATGTGTTGGTTTGAACGATGGGCTCATTGAGGTGTTGAGATAGAGATGATGGGGAAGGTTCGAAATGATTGATCATGCCCCCTATCCCGGGGTCGAGGTAATCTATTATGCCCCCTAACTCAGAGGTGTCAATGTGGTGCAGATGTTGTCTTAGAGAGAGATCAATAGGGCATTGAGCAACTGCTGGCGGGGTGTTATACCATGAGGCTGTGGGTTGTGGTGGCATACTGAAGTGATGATATGATGATGGGGGATTCCCTTTGTGGGGTGGATGCCCCCAGTATCTCCGACGAGGATCACGATGATGATGAGTAGGCAAGGTTTTGGGCCTGCACCCATGTTGTGGACATGTGGTTTCCTCATCGATTTGAAAGGGTTGAACATGTGTGTCAAAGGGATCAACGGAAGGGACCGACCAGACAGAGGGGTATCCAGTGGAGATCGTATAAATGGCGGGGTCAAGGCCAGGCATTTCGGTATCTGGCCAATTAAAGACGTCAGTGAATTCTTGAAACAGTTGGTGGTATTCTCCGATCTCATGCTCACTGTGGGAAGCTCCTAATGTAATGGTATGAAGGGCACCAAGTGGGTCAGAGATGTCAATGTGGATGACGGGAGAAATATCGGCCAGGGGATCCATTAACCAGTCGACTTTAGTAGGAAGGAAATCTTTGGACTCAACCGCAGATTGGGTAGCGGTGGTGGATGAAGTCTCTTCCGGGAGGAAGTATGGACGATGGTGCATGTCTTCCCCGGGATAATCAAGGGCAGTAGGAGTCTCGATAACCTCTTCATCATTGTGGGAGCTTTGAGTGGTCAAATCAAGTGATGAGGTAGTGGGAGTCGAAGAGATCATGTAGATGGTGTTAATCTCTCCGGATGAGGATGATGCGGGAGGGTAGATCTCCTCGATAGTAGGGGGTGCCGTCTCAAGGTCCAAATTGTTCATCTCGTAGAGGGCTGCTCTGTAATCTGGGATGTCAGGACAGTGATGGGAGTAGTGGCCGTAAATACCGCATATCGCACATGGGTGGTTGGTACGCAGTGATTTATCACGAGGCATAGGGTTTGGATCGAGCTTGACCACCGGGATGTTGGGGTCGTCGTCTAGCATTTGCATGTGTTCCTGCAATGCAGGTAACTGTGGGCACTGATGGGTTGGATGGCCTAACTCATCACACAACGAGCATTTTGGAGCACGAAATACGGGGGGAGGTTTAACTGCCTTGGGTGGGGGAACCGCAGCGTATGGTTGTGGGCCTCTGCCCCCAGTGGGCCTGACGAATGGAGGGGGATTCATCGACGACGAAGGAGTCGTGATACCGGGAGGTGGTTGGGTAGAAGTAACAATGGGTTGCACCGGTTGTAGGATGACATTTGGTGTCGGTGGAGGAATGGGAGGCGTAATATACCACACGGGTAATCCCAATGTTAACCCGGGGAGACTAAGGGTAGCCATAACCGGGGTGCTTACTACACCCGAAGGAGGAAATAGAAAGGGGATTGTGTGGATAGGTGTAACACCGATGTGACTAGGGACCAATGGTGGTTGACTACCGGGTGTTTGTGTATTCTGTGAAAGAGTACAGAGGTTTACGACGTGGGTCTCCGGTGACGGTGGTGGAATGGCCTGGAATGTAGAGGTCATTGGTGTATCTGAGTAAAGTCCGGGTCCCACAGAAGAAACAAAGGAGGTAGTTTCACTAGAAGCGGGTTGTTCAACCATGGGGAGAACATTTTCGGGTGCTGCAGGGGCATTGGGATCATAGTAGGTGAGTTGGTCGATTTTGACCACGCGTCCCTCGTGGGGGAACATCATGGTATGGAAAATGGATGAGGCAACCGCTTTCATGGCGTACATGTAACTGCGGCCAAGTAAAAGGTTATAATCGAGTTGGGCATTAATGACCTCTATGTCAATGAGCATAGTTTTCCCACCTAATTGGACGGGGACCTTGGGTAGTAAACCTTGAGGCTGAGCTGACCGGCCGTCGTAGGCCCGCAATGCAGTGGTGGATTGCTGGAGAGTAGGGGATCCCAACTTCTGCCAAACAAATGTGGACATGACGCATGTGGAGGCACCCTCGTCGATGATACATCGATGGATGACAAGATTCCGAATAGAAACAGAAACTTGGACTGCTATAGTGGAAGGCAGACATGGTTCGGATTGGTCCAAATCAAAGGTCATTAATTTTGAATCATTTGGGTCAATCACCCCAATGGCAGAAAGTAAAGTCTTGCGCTGCGTAGGACAGTTTCTCAAGACTTCTAACACAGACATGGCTGCGGGAGATTGAGCTAGGTCATCTACGATGTTGTAATTTGACGCAGCCCATGCGTTGGGGTTGTTGTTGATACGGCGGAGTGGGAAACGAGGTGCTTTAGATGCGCCATCGAGTGGAAGAGGTGGTATCTGTAATGTCTGATCGGTGGGATGAGCGTTAGTATCCTTATCGGCGGGGGGAGTTTCGGAGGTAGGGCCATACTGGTTCCGACGGGTTTGGATATTGACGTCGGTAGTGGACATCATCAATAAGTGGTGAGTGCCTGAATCAAACATGGGTTGATCAGGAGCGGCGTAAGTGATTTGTTGTGGTTGCACGTTGCCCTGTGGGGGGGCTAACGGCTGAGTGTTCACCACTCCTTGTGTTGGAAAAGGGTTTTGTAGCACCAAAGGTTGTTGTTGAGGTGGTGGAGGGTTGGGTGGCGGCTGAGGAGCCGCCTTCCCTTGACGATGGGCGTCATCTGTGCCTAGTTGTCGAGCTCGCTACAGATGTGGGAAAGCGTGGGTATAGTGGCCATAGACACCGCAAATAGAACAAGGATGGTTTGTTCGTAAATTAGCATTTTTGGCTTGCTTAGGTGGCCAATCAGGATTCTGATGAGCAGGCGCCGCGTTATTGTTTTGCGGAGGATGGGTAGGTTGTGGAGCTTGGTTATGGTTTTGGTTGTTTCCACGGTTACGTCCTCTTCCGCGGTTTGGTTGCCCACCCTGGTTGCGTTGGTTATTTTGGTATTGGGGCTGATGTTGTTGTTCGTACACATGCCCTTGAGCGTTGGGGGGATTCTGGGGAGCCGCAGGTGCGGGAGAAGGTTGCGGTGGGCAGTATGCAGGTGGAGCTGGAGGTGGTCCAGCTGCCTGTTGGGGTTGTTGGTACCCCTGAGCTGTTGGAGGTGTGAGATTAGCTGGGGCAGCTGGTTGTGGGTAATGCATCTGCTGTTGTGGGAACTGCATGGGGGTCTGTGCGGTAGGTTGAGCATAGTATGTAGGAGGTACATATGCTGATGGCGCTTGCCCATAACAATGTTGTGGACAAGAGGGTCCATGAATGTGATGGGTCTGGTTTGTTGGAGCATAAGAAGTTGTTGCTCCGGAACTGGATGTAGCCCTAGAGAGGTCTGGGGCGGGCATGGTGGTCACCATGCTGAAAGGTTTAGGTTGGGGTGTGATTTGGCCAATGATGCCATCAGCGGCATGTGATGCCCCCGGTGGGTCACCTCGTGAAGAGTCACCTCGTGGGGCGTCAGGTATGATTGTGTATAGATAACCCGACTGGGCGTAAATGAGATCAAACTGTTGGGCTTTGAGGATGGCCTCTTCTTCAGACCGGGGTCTTTCAGATGCCACATCCTTCGCAATAAGAGGGAGGAGGGATTTTAGAAACCAATCTAAAAAGATACGGTCGTCTAACTTAATTTTGCAGAGGCTTCGGCGTCGACGCCACTCATGAATGTGGTCAGTGATGTGGGTGGCCGTGGTTTGTCTGCAAGACAGTAGGATCTCGACTCCCGCATCATAGCGGACAGGTAATTGGAAGAATTGCAGGAAAGTTGAGGCGAGGGAGGTAAAAGTGGCATGCGTCCCGTGGGGCTGCTCGATATACCACTTAGCCGCAGAGCCAGTGAAGGTGCGTTGTAAAAGCCGGAGGCGGGTTGAGTCGTCCACTATGGAGTTGGAGGAACACCATAAATGGAAGGACATGATATGGTTCTGGGGGTCTTCACCTGCCTTGCCCTCAAACTTAGGGATGTCAGAGGGGAGTTTGGTGGGAATGTGAGGCCACGCAGGATCGTGTCTGATGGGGTCATTTGTGAGCCTAGCTAAGTCTGGCAGGTTCAGACTCGACATGTATGGTAAGCTAGCAGATGTGGTGACTGGAACTGGGACATGCCTAGTCATTGTGGTATGATGTAGGGGTCCAGTAGCGTCTAACGGTATGCTAGGTATGGAGGGTATGTGCCCTCCAATAGGTGTAGTCTGGTATGGGCCAGCGCTTCCAAGTGCAACATGGGTTACACTTGGGTTAGGAATAGTAGTGGGGATTCCTGGGATAGGGTTTGTGGAAACCAGAGGGGGTGTGACCCCTTTGTTGGGTATGCCCATAACAGGTGGTGGCCCTGTGTTGGGAATTCCTATAACAGGAGGTGGCCCTGTGTTGGGCGTTCCTAAATGTGGAGTGTTGCCCATGTTGGGCATACCCATCGGGGTGGTCGTTGCCATGGATGGCACTGCCGCAGAAGGGTCTGTGGATTTCTCACCTATGGTGCTGGTAAACAGTGGATCAAATGGTGTTCCAGCCATAATGGTGGTTGGTGGTAACTCTGTGGGGTTTTCGGATTCTACCTCCAAATCAAATGTGACTTGAGGTGTGTCAGAATCGGATGACTGTCTAGTTGACTGACGATGTGTCGAATCAAGGGATAAGGCTCTGCGTCCGTGACGTGGAGAGCCAAGTGGACTAAAATCTGGGAGTTCGCCCTATAGACGACGAGAGTGTCTAAAATTCTCAATGGTGAGAATTAAGTTTTTGTGTAAAAAATTTGTTTAAGTATCAGGTGGTGATATATATATAAAAGACTCAAAACCCTAATGCAACCAAGGGTGCAAGAAGGGGAGTGAAAAAAGAAGGCTCTCAGGCCAAAAAATCAACCTTAAAAAAGGCACTTATTCTAGCAACTGTGCTACAATAAGTGGAGGAATGCAACAAATGGTCAGAGTACCAACATGCAAACGGCTTCTAGAAAAAATAGGTGTAACTAGACCAAAGGTGGGTTGAATCATGCAAACACCTAACTAAAAGTATTATGACTCAAACACACGATATCCTCTGCAAGGTGATGAAATCCAAGTCAGACAATATGAATGTTGAGACAACGGCTAGATATCCCCCTACCGGGAGGGACACCGGGTAATCAATCCTAAAGAAAGGCTACTAGGATACTCCGTTCATGACGCGTCGAGAAAAGGTAAATCTGCCGTTTGGTCCTTTGATCGTAATATCCCAATACAGGGATATCCCGAGAACTGCGAATGGTAGCCCTTCGGTTACTGAATGGATTTCGGTATTCCACTCAGGCTTCCGGAACCATCCTCGCGACTTCAACCCTCCTAGGGGAGAGGCCTTCCCACAAACCGGTTGTGACCGCGCCAAAAAGTACTAAGAGATTTTAGCTCCTTAATTGGACAACTTCTATGTCTCAGATGTAATAACTGAGGGGTGTTATTGGAACACCTGTCCCCCCAATACTACCTAGCTACAAATGTTCTTTTAGTGTTCCCCAAGTGGGGTTAAAAGTGTGTTGAAATTAGGGTACGTTTTAAGGCTCAGTTCAATTAAGTGATCAAGTGAGTGCACGTGAGGTATTTGTAAATTGAACTTGAAAAAAGGGAAATGCTTTACAGGAAATTTTCAAAAAACAAAGGAGCTTTTGAAAATACAAAAGCAAATATTTATGACTTTTTCAAATAAATGAAAATTAAATGCTTTGGCAAATATGAACTCAAAAAACAAAGGATCCTCTGAATTATGAAAGCAAATAATAAAACTTCTTTTAAAGAAATAAATGGACTTCTTTAAAAGAAATAAATGGACTTCTTTCTTCAAGGAAATTGCTAAGGGCAAGATTTTAAAGAAGTAAACAGGAAAATTTTTTAATCTAGATAAAAATGCAGAAATAAGTCTTTCTTTCACTTTCTTGAAAATTTTTAAAAAGATTTCTAGATATGCATTTTAAATAGTAAAAAAAATTTTCAAGGCTGTAAAATATGCAGAATTTAATACTGTAAAAAATGTGCTATGTGGGCAGGAAGTACAGTAAAAATTAATTTTTAAAATCGGAATGGCCGAATGAAAAAATCAGCAGCGCGGGTTTTGACAGAAAAGCCGCGATGGACCGCGCGGGTTTCGGTCGCACAGTCACGATGGACCGCGTGAAAAATGTCCGCGAAGCCGCGGTGTGTTGCGTGCAAATAGGCCGCGAAGTCGCGGTGAACCGCGCGGAAAAGGGCCGCGCAGTCGCGATGTGCAGCGCGGTAAATGACCGCGATGCCGCGAGGTGCAGCGCGGAAACCGGCGACAAAGCCGCGGTGAACCGCGCGGAAAAAAAGGCCAAAAGCCGTGATGGACCGCACGACTGTCAGGCTAAAAACCGCGAGGCGAAAGCCGTGCACGGAAGCCGAAAAACGAACCCGAAAATTGTGAATTTCGGGCTGTTAATGGCAATAGATGTGGCCAAAACTTAGAACAGCAATGGATCTGCTGTCTAAGATGGCAGATCTATGGATCTAAAGGTTAAAAACAAGTAAAAAACTAAGATTAAAAGCAAAAATAGAGATCTATTGTTCAAAACCCAGTGGAGTCACCAAAAACTGTTGGCCCGGTTTTGCAACCAGGCTTAGTGCTATGGGCACCTGCTAACTAGTAGCAGCAGTTTCAAATAGAAATAAACAACTAATTAAACTAAACAAAACTAATCATGGATCTATGCAAGAATATAAGCAAATAGTGTAAACATTTAAAAAACAAGAACAAGAAAATATTAAAGAATGAATTTGTATTGAAAAATGGGGGGCAAGCAAGTGCTTGCGATAATACCTTCAATGGTGAAGGTTGATGTTAAGCAACTCCCAATATGAGTAGCTCCAAGCTCCAAGAGGTCTCCTTCTCCAAGGTTGATTACAATGGCCAAAATGCTCAAGGAAGATTTCGGCAGCATGAGGATGAGATAATGGATGGATGTGAAATGATGAGCCCCTACCACCTTTTTATAGGTTTTGGTGGTGGGGAATACCATTTGTGGTTTTGTGGAAACCAAATGGTATTGACCAACATGGTTTAGGTACTTTTCCCTCCTTTTTCCTTTTTTGAATAAAATTAATATTTTTATTCCCTTTTTAATATTTTTGGGAATTTGGACCATTTTTCAGGGTTTTTTATGCTTTTTTAGGAAAAATAATCTTTTTTAATGGAAAAAGGGGTGTACTCAGGTCTTTTGGTGACCTTTTGTTGGTTTCAGAGGCTCAGATGGTGAAAAAGTGGACAAATGGGTCATGTGAATAGGGAAATGAGCTAGTGAGCACTTTTTGGGTGTTAACAAGGATGAATGCATAGATCTGTGAATATGATATGGATTCCATCATTCTAGATCTAGGATCCGATGTGAATATACTAAGCAAGAAAACATGGGAAGCGATGGGGAAGCCACACTTGGTATGGTCCCTGTGTGTTAAATTTTTTAGCATTAATTAATTATACTCTAGGATATTTACTGAGAGAATAACATGTCCAGTATATCAATGCATATCAATCATAGCAAACATGTTAATCATCACAAGAAGAAAAAAATAAGAGACAATAGACAGACAGAGTTTCCGTGGGGAAAACCCTAAGGTGAAAAACCCCATAACTTCCTCAGAGATAGATAGAGCAATAGTACAACCAAAGTACAACCCAAATACAAGAGATAGACTTCTCCTAGCAGCTGATCCTCCTCCTCACATGTGTGCCACTTTCTGAGTGATGTAGAGTGAGATAATGAGATGATCAAAATAGAGATCGGGAGATCTCTATTTATACTTGTCCTTACTACCCAATAAAATTCTGGGGCCGGCTTGTCTAGCTTAGCACAATAAACTCATGTTACATTAATCTGGGCTGACCCCTTACAAGGTGGTCTAATAACCCATCGGCAAGTTAACACACTTGTGACAGTTGTCAATACAAATGAAAACACTTCCCTATGGAGGAATAATACATCTCTATAGGAGTACAATAAATATATATATGAAATACATTCCGAAGTTACATATACATCAACACTCCCTCTTAACTAGGAAGGTATTTCTCGACACAGATCATCTAGCACAAGTCTTCTTCTCTGGATCATCGTCATCGATGCATCATCCTCGAATCATCATCATCGTTCACTGCTGCTGCTATCTCAATCAATATCTGAATCTACTCGTCATAGGAAGTTCTAAAGAGCCACTCCTTTCACATACTGGATGTAGGCCCACCACATGGAGCTCTTCACCATCACTGGCCATACGGTGGAAATCTCAGGACTTATTAAGTGCGTCACAAAACCTCGCAAGAGCATCCAGGCTGTTATGAGCACACAGCTCTACCTGTCAGATCTCCCAGGGGCATATTATATGTGACTGTCACAAAACCTTAAAAGAGTCTCTTGACTAGCAAGAACCCTAAAGAGCATCTGAGGCCTTTTTCATCCTGTCTAGATCTCCAGGATTTATTACATGTGACCTCCACCACAAAACCTTAAAAGAGTGTCTTGCCAAGCAAGAACCCTAAAGAGCATCTAAGGCCTTTTTCATCCTATCCAGATCTCCAAGAATTATTACATGTGGTGATGGGAAAACCTCGAAAGATCATCCCAGGACTGATTACGAGCACATAGCTCAACCTATCAGATCTCCCAGGGCTGAATTACATGCCATAGGACAAAACCTTGAAAGAGCATCTGCTAGATATCCCAGGGCCAAATTATATGCCATAGGCAAAACCTTGAAAGACTATCTACAAATCTCCCAGGGCCAAATTATATGTCCTCCCAAAGAAAAACCTCGAAAGAGCATTTTCCAAATATCCCAGGGCTAGATTACATGCCATAGGAAAAACCTCGAAAGACTATCTGCAAACCTCCCAGGGCACAAATTATATGCTTATCTGCACAACCTGTTCCATGGCCACAAAGTATCAACCTGATACTCACCATACATCATCCTGATGTACACATGATCATCCTGATCATCATCACTGCATCATCTTGATGCATGTCATCTAGAGCAACATCTTGAAGCTCATCATCCATGATCATCCTGATCATACAATGCATCCACCTGATGCATACACAGTATCTTCCTGATACATATCATCATACATGATCTACAATGTATCCAACTGATCATATCCAGCATCCAACATGATGCATATATACATATACATATAAATGATCCAACTGATCATATCCAACATCCAACATGATGCATATATACATATAAATGATCCAACTGACCATATCAAGCATCCAACATGATGCATATATACACATACAGAGTAGTAACTAGAGCATCATCCTGATGCTCATCATCCAGTGCTTACATCCACAGCCATTTAAGGATCCTCCTCTAACCATGCTCGGAATGGCTCCTGAAAATGTGTCCATCACTTCTTCCTCGAAGTGTCATCAATCTGAAGAACACCAAGCCTCTCTCTGAAGTACTCGAACTTCACTCTGGCTAGTGGCTTTGTTAGTACATCTGCAACCTGCTCATCCATCGTAACATACAGCAGCTTCACTACTCCTCTCTGCATCATATCCCTGATATAGTGATATTTGATCTCGATGTGCTTCGACTTGTCGTGGAACACCGGGTTCTTAGACAGCTTCACACAACTCTGGTTGTCACAAAAGATACCAGTAGCCTCCAACAGGAGATCAAAATAACTCAGACAGTAGCTTCCAGAGCCATACTGTCTCACAACTAGCCAAACAAGCTACAACATACTCTTCTTCGACTGTACTTAGTGCTACATAGGAATGCTTCCTGCTAAACCAAGAGATCACACCTGATCCCATACTGAAGCAGCACCCAGAAGTACTCTTCCTATTTGCAGCACTGCCTACCCAATCTGAATCAAAATAACCCTACAGGTCAAACTTTTGATTCGCATCATACTTGAGCCCATAATCAATTGTACCCTTCAGGTACCTCAGAATATGCTTTACAACAACCAGGTGAACACCTCTAGGATCCGTCAGGAGCTGGCTCAATGTGTTCACTGCAAAGCAAACATCTGGCCTAGTGCTCGTTAGGTACATCAAGGACCCAATCATCCGACTATACACTATGACATCAACCGGATCAGATGAAGCATCACACAGAAGCTTTAGGTTCGATGCCATAGGTGTGGCCATGGCCTTGCAGTCCATCATCCCGAACCTCTTCACGATCTCCACTGCATACTTCCCTTGTCCAAGGAATATTCCATCTGTACTCTGCCACACCCCCATGCCTAGAAAATAGTTCATCATCCCCAAGTCCTTCATCTCGAACTCGGCAGCAAGCTTCCTCTTGGTATCAACAATCAAACTATCATTACCTATAACAAATAGGTCATCAACATATAGGAGTAGTATCACAGGATAGCCTTCCTCAATCTTGTAGTAAAGGTTGGAATTCGTTTTACTCTTAGTAAAGCCCAAACTAGATAGAAAAATGTCCATCCTACCATACCAAGTCCTAGGAGCTTGCTTCAATCCATACAAGGCTTTCTTCAACCTACACACATATGAATTCCTATCATGTGTCTCAAAACCAAGTGGCTACTCCACATACACTTCCTCCTCAACTACACCATTCAAGAAGGCTATCTTGACATCCATCTGGTGTATTCCATTTCATCAATGTAGCCAGAGCAAGTACTATTCTGATGGAAGTGCATCTGGCCAAAGGAGCAAAGGTCTCTTCATAGTCAATCCCTTCTTTCTGGGAGAAGCCACGAGCTACAAATCTTGCTTTATATTTCTCTATGTTGCCATCTGCAGCATGCTTGATCTTGTAGATCCACTTGGAAGTCACAACAGACTTCCCTTCAGGTCTTGGGACCACATCCCAAACATCATTCTTCATGATCGACTGGTACTCCCCGATCATGGCATTCTTCCCAAATCCTGGGAACTTCAATATCTTCAATAGATAACTTTGTTGATGAACAAATGTTGTAGTTCTTCTTTTGTAGGTATACGATCTTTCCTACAAGACAAATTCAATTGCATGATTAGAAACTTCCAATATTTTCCAGAACAAAATCTTATACATAAAAATATATATGTCATACAGTCATGCAATTATCTTAGCCAATGCTTGAATACAACATTCATCGATATCTGTAACTTTCTAGATGCCTTCCATCTCTACTAGAACATTGTTAAGAGTTTGCACTACTCCCAACATGTCAGCAAAGAGGTTTCATTCTAGATAAGTATCAATGGAATGTTGTACAGTGCCATAGGCTACTTACCCATCATATGCATATTAGTAGTATAATGTTCATTAATGCAATTATGCATAATACACAACCTAAGTCTAGGAACATAAGTATACACATCATTGAATAGCATTATTTAAAGAACAGAATATACAAGAAATGGCAATTCAAAAACTTATCTTTGTTTGTTTGTTGGGTGGGCTCCCTCTGAATCTTTGCTTCCTTGCGGGATCTTCTAGAGTCTGAATCTGAAGTAGTTTCTTCTATTCCCTTCTATTGTGGATTGTAAGGAGTATTCAACTCCCTCTTAATCCCAGCATAACTTCTTGAAGTCACCTGAAGTGAATTCTCCACCATTGTCGGATCTGAATTTTTTGATCTTCTTATCAGTTTGGTTCTCCATCAAGGTTTTGAATTCCTTGAACTTATCAAACACTTCATCTTTGTTCTTCAAGAAGTAAACCCAAGTCTTCTTGGAGAAGTCATCAATGAAAGAGACATAGTAAACATACCCACTCAGAGAACTGGATGACATCGGACCACATACATCGGAGTGGATAATTTCCAAGATACATTTTTTCCTTGCTTTCACTGCTTGGAAATTCCTTTTTTATGTTCTTTCCTTTTGCACATCCTTTGCAAACACCTTCATGCTTGGTCTTGATTTCAGGAAGACCTTCTACAACCTTACTTGCAATTCGTAATGCTCTATAGTGCATATGTGCAAGTCTTCTATGCCAAAGTTCACTTGGATCCATGTAATCATGCACCATGGCATGTTCAGGTTGTCCCTTCAATTTATACAATCCTCCCTCTTTCTCTCCAATCACTACTGCATCATCAATAGTTTTACCTTTTGGCCACATTAGAACTTGGCCATCTACAAATGCAACCCTCATACCTTTTGCATCCAATGCGGATATGGAGAGTAGGTTCTTCTTGAGCCTAGGTACATAAAGAACTTCTTTCATCTTCAAAGACTTTCCAGAATCTAGGTTGTAGGAGGCTTCACCACTTCCTTTGATATGGTATTGATAGTCATCCCCAAGTTTCACTTTATGGGGTGATTCATGTTCATATAGATTTACAAAATATTTTTTAAACCCAGTCATGTGTTTGGAAGCCCCACTATCAATAAGCCAATCATTACAACCATGATAAATACTACATGTGAGAGCAGAGATTAGAACATACTCTTCTTTGCTTGATGAGTCATCATCATCACTTTCTTCTCTAGCCTTCTTCTTTGGAGGTTCATCAACCTCAACAACATGAGCATGATATCTCTTCTTTTCTTTCTTCTTCTTGGGACAATCTACAGCAAAGTGTCCCTTCTCATTGCATGTGAAGCATCTTAGATCCTTCTTATTATTTTGTTGATTGTGAAAGGATCTCTTGTAATTAGAGTGCTCCTTCTTGGGCTTGCTTCTTTTGGTGTGAGCAGCGAGAGCTTGGTCTTCATTTCCCATCTTTTCGTCTCAGGCTACAAGCCTGGCCTCTTCTTGTGAACATTCCTCCCACAGTCTACTGAAAGAGATCAATTTCTTTCTTGCACAAATTCCTTGAATAAAGGAATCCCATGACCTAGGTAGGCCATTCAGAGTAGTCATCACAATTTCTCCATTCTATACCACTTCATCTACAGCTTCAAGTTGATCTTTGATTTGAGAGACTTTCGAGAAATAAGATTGAATGGTCTCTCCATTTAGCAGCTTGACCCCTTTCAATTGATTCCGCAGAGTCATCTTTCGATTTATGTTCTTCCCTTCAAATAGCTTGGTCAAAGAGTCAAACATCTCCTTGGGTGTCTTTAGAGATGACACATGTGGTATGAGATGGTCTTTGATAGAATCAACAATGATTCTCTTTTTATGCAATGCTTTAGCTTCTTCATCCTCCGAGATGGGGACTTCAAAACTGATATATGTATCCAATTCATTTTCTTCCAGGATTAACCCAATCCTATACTTCCAGGCTCGGAAGTTATCAACCCCTTCAAGCTTATCCTCAAGCTTGGTGTGGTGAGACATCTTTTAAAGAGTAGTTCAAATGGAAATAGAAAAGATTTAGGTCTTACCACTTGATTTGCTGAAAACTGGATTTGGTCTCGGATTAGGGTTTGTCAGAGAAACCCTAAAAATTCAAAATGTGAATTTCAACTTTCTAAAAGGATAGAAAGATGTGCCTTGATGAGCTGATCAGCCTGGTATCCTCAGAATTTGAGTTCTGCAAAGTTTCACCCTTCAGAAATGCCTTTTAGTCTTTCCAGATTCACTAAGGAGGACCCTCAATTAGGGTTTGAGTTTCCTGGAGTTTTACCCAGCCAAAAATCTCGATCCAAATCTCTAAACTTCGATTTTTCCAAGGAGCTTCCAGCTGTGTCTTCAGATTTCAGAAATTCCTATTTTTTAGGAAACCCTAATTTTTAGGGCCAAAACTTAAAGTGCTCATAATTGAATTTTGATTGGACAGATAGATCCACCTTTCTGAGGAGAGTCAATCTATCATATTACGTTTCCACAATCGGTGGAGCGAAACCCAATAAACAAGAAACCCTGGTTTCCGTCATTGCATAATGTCTTCTTCTCATGTTAGCTCTGATACCATGTTAAATTTTTTAGCATTAATTCAATATACTCTAGGATCTTTACTAAGAGAATAACATGTACAGTATATCAATTCATATCAATCATAGCAAGCATGTCAGTCATCATAAGAAGAAAAACATAAGAGACAATAAACACATAGAGTTTCCGTGGGGAAAACCCTAAGGTGAAAAACCCCACAACTTCCTTAGAGATAGATAGAGCAATAATACAACCAACGTACAACCCAAATACAAGAGATAGACTTCTCCTAGTAGCTGATCCTCCTCCTCACATGTGCGCCACTTTCCGAGTGATGTAGAGTGAGATAATGAGATGATCAAAATAGAGATCAGGAGATGTCTATTTATATTTGTCCTGGCTGCCCAATAAACTTATGGGGCCGACTTGTCTAGCTTAGCACAATAACCTCATGTTACATTAATCTGGGCCAACCCCTTACAAGGGGTTCTAATAACCCATCGGCAAGTTAACACACTTGTGACACTTGTCAATACAAATGACGACACTTCTGTGTAGAGGAATAATACATCTCTATAGGAGTACAATAAATATATATATGAAATACATTCCGAAGTTACTTATACATCAACACTGTGCAGCTCTGTTTAGCAAATTAGATCAAGGTTACATCAATCTGTCGGTTGTCTCATCTACCAGTTGAGTTAGAAGGATTGAAGACATATGCATATTTTGATGTCATAAGATAATTGATAACACTAGTCCATATCCTGCACTGTTGGGGATAGTTTGAGTGATGGAAAATCAGGCAGCTATCAATTTCAAGAAAAGAACGATGTCTTTCGAGAACTGCAACAAGATGGTCATTGCTCCACTTGATCCACTTGAAGGACATATATATGTTGAACCAATAAGAGACGAGTTCACCTGAGGATGGGACAACATCTATATCTCAGAAGATTACGTCAATCCCAGCGTTGATAGAGAATTGGGATGCTGAAGTATCAGTTCGGTGTCATGATTAGACTTCGATGAGGCTCTAGAGAATTGGAAAAATAGGTTGCATGAGGTATCATTCCGAAACTCAATCACTGAGATGGGTCGTGACATAAGTATGTGATCTACCCACATATGAAGGAATACCTAAGCTGGAAATATTCATCAATGAGTTTGAATGCAAAGTATCAAAACCACAATTCCTACTAGCATTAGATGAAGCATTGAAGGCCACTCTAGCAAGGTGGTGGGGTGCACACAAGTCATCAATAACAAACTGGAAACCATTTCGACGATTAATGGAAGTAAGGTTCGGGGAAAATGACTGCTACCAAGGAAAGAAGTACGATGGAAGGATGGATCCAAGGGATTATCTGGGAAAATTTCAGGCTACATGGGGGGTGATACCCAAGCATGAATGGGTCCAAGAATTCATCAACACATTAGACGAAGTACCGTAGAACTTGTACATCTTAGTAGAGCTAAGATGAGGAACAACCATGTGGGAGGATCTAACCACTAACTTCAGTTTCACTGATGAGAATCCTCCAATTGGCAGCGCACTGCGGCTAATCCGTGAAAATATATTTGAGAGAGTTCTGACCGAAAGGCCAATGGGACCGCAATGGATTGCAACACCAAAGATGATGATGGAATGTTACAACATTTCGGGAGGACCTAATGATGATGAAGATCCTAGGGCTATCTATGTCCCAGATTCACAAGGAAGTTGCAACATTGAAGCACCAGATATGCCATTCGACAGATTCAAGCAACCATTAAAGATTAAGAAAGTAAATATTGGGTCATTGGAGAATCAAAATTTTTCCAGTATTGGAGACTATTGGGATGACACAACAATTGGGAAGGTGACCGACTTATTGCATGAATTTCAAGATTTGTTCTTGACAAAGTTTTCTGAGATGAAGGGCATTTCCGGGGACTTAGGAGAGATGAAGATCCCCCTTAAATCTGATGCTAAGCCAATGAAACAATGATTGTGTAGACTGAATCCCAGATATGAAGAACGAGTGAAGGATGAGTTAGAGTGGATGTTGGATGCAAGGTGTTCGGTGTGTGAGCTATCTCAAGAAAACATCTAATATTTAATTATCGACCAGGGTTGGTATTCTTAGAGTTGTGGAAAATTGTATGCTAAAGTATAATGGTACCTAAGATGTTGGATTGTCAGACCTTGGAAATATTTAATAAAGAAAAGATCAAAAGATCTTTCAAAATGAAAAACCGAGTCAAACTTCAAAATACAACAAAAGAACTAATTAAACCTAGTGAAATCAACAGAAAAATAGTATCAAGCTATACTACTCTATTCTACGTACGATGACTGAAAGATATGAAAAATAACAATAAACTAGGAACTATGTGAACTCAAAACAAGACTACAAACTACTTAATAAATTCAGCAATGATTCATGCATTCAATTAATATTCTAGGCAACACTGAACTACCTAATTCCATTCTCCTTGGGGATTCTGAGGAAGTGTATCAAATGCAATGGGGATGGGAGAGAAGGTGTCAAAGTGACTTTCAAATGTAACAAGGAAGCAAAATGGAAGCAAGTCTAGTTTAAACTCTATAAATAAATGTAAACTAAAAATTATCCAACTACAGTTAACTTTAAACATGGTGATCTATTTCCTATTTGTAAGCAAAATGATATGGAACTAAGGTGACTAAGAAACAAGTAGAAAACTTAATTAAGAGTTTTACGGGAATTGAATTTGATTTAGAAGCAAATAGAAAACTTGATAAAGATATATATTATGAATGCAAGTAGAAAAATTGATAGAGATGTTTACTTCTGAACCAAACCCTATTCTATGAGTATCTTCATTATCTGTGTGAAATGGAAAGCTAATCCTAAGCTTTAATGAAGAAACTATCAAAACTAAAATACTTGGAGAATGAAATTATTAACTTTAATACAAAGTAAATCTTAAGAACATATAGTAAACTACCCTAAGAATGAAAACTGATAAATTCTGTAATAGTGAAGTATTAATGAACCATATATTAAAGAAACATAATTCGTAAAACAACTAAAATGAAGTAAGGGAAAATAGAATGAAAACTAAAGATGATGATGAAACTTAATTAAAAATTCTGTGCAATGTAAAAAAGATCTTAATTACATCTAAGACTTTTAATTAAAAGCAAGAAATATTATAATTAAAAGCCTAAGAAACTAGAATCTAAAATAAGCATAAAAATAATGCAAGAAGTGTTGAGGTCCAAATGACGATCTAGATGGTTGTCCGAATGACAGTCTGGATTGAAGAAAACAATCTAGATTAAGGGAAGAGAAGATTGGATGATCTTAATTACCAGCTGGCTGATGCATGTGATCCTAGAGTGCAAGGAAAGCAGCGAATAAGATATTTAAGAACTAGAATAAGAAAAATCCATCTATATTAATCAAAATTTAGGAAACTAGCCATTTCTATTTCATCCTAAAACGAGACTGAGATTTAACTAAAGCTAATCTTTTGGTACAGGAAAGAAACTATTGAAATGAAATCCAATTGTGAATGAACTTAGAAGGTTAAGCTACTTAGACTTTAGACAAATTAAGCAATCTCAACTATTGAAGTAAACTAAGCAAACTAGATGATTTAAACTATTTTAAACAAGCTAAATAAACTAAACTATTTAAGCAAACTGAATGGACTAAACGTGACTGGTCACCAATTATATTATGGAAATGTTATTAATATAGACAGTAAGTAAAATATACAGATTATAAAACAGAGATATTATTTACATAAGCAGTAAAACAACATATACATTATAGAACCGAGATATCATATACAAAATAAATACATAAATTAAGCAAATATACAAATTATCTGCAGAAGAGAAAAACAGATTATATGCACAAACGGAAGACCACTGGTTGTTGAGGGGCTCTTCTTAGCAATCAGAGGCTGAGCCTTAATCAGTCAATCACCATGCATGCTGATAAATTTTCATAAAACCAGAACATAAATGTATTAAATAAGGAATAGAGTTACAGTGCTCCTGTATCCATTTGTAGCCGAAAAATATTAACAAGGCTAAAGATAAAAAAAGCTTGATTGACTGACTACTGACTAACTCATCTCTGATACAACGACGTCTATTTATATAGCGTTATAATTGGGGGAGCAAGTCGACCCTTTAATGGTTGACTGCTCTAATAATAGACAATCTTAAATGCCCAAAACGGCTATGTTTAATATCTCGTGACAACATATAAGCTAAGGGACGGCTCTGCTTAACGTTTCATGACATCATGTAAACCAAAGAACGTCCTAATAATATTTCATGACACCGCACATAGCATCTCTCAGGTTCCACGGTGTCGATCCTTCCCGAGGTTGTTAAAACGCTAATCTTCCTTAACGTGGGTAGAGAGGGATGTGCTGTTGAGCTAAGGGTATAGGAGAGGGAATCTTCCAGAACACCAGCTTATGCATCATAAGGTCCATGTCCCAAATAGAACCCATGTGACAGTTTGTTTTCTAACGGACCAAGAATATCTCAAACAACGATCTCGCAGGTTGAATGCGGGTTTGAACGGGGGGATGAATGCAGCTAATCATTTGCAAAGTGAATATGCATCTGCATGGAGGTCCGTTTGAGAGCCACAACCTGTAAAATGAAATATATTTGCCAAGCAAGCCAAGAAATATCAATTAAACATCAATAAATCATAAAATGACGATTTTTACCCAAAATACATGTAATGTGTAAATATATGCATACCTGATCTGTCTGACGGTCTGAATGGAAAAGAGAGTGACTTATTACATCAAAAATGGTGAAAGTAATGCCAATCAGAGTGTATTTGATGCTCAAAAATCTAACAAAATGGACACCAACATAGGGATCATTGATTGTGTCGAGGGGCCAGAATGGATCAGACCAATGGTCCTCCAAGACAAGAATACTAGAGAAGTATGTATTTTTATCAACTTAAGGAATTTGAATGGCACATGCCTTCACGATCCATTCTCCACACCCTTTACCGATTAAGTACTTGAAGGTGTCAGAGGATAGGAAGTATATTCATTCAAAGATGGGTTCTCAGGATATCATTAGATCAAGATTGCAAAAGAAGATTGACACAAAACCACCTTTGTAATAGAGTGGGGCTTCTATCAGTACACAGTAATGCCATCAAGTCTCAAGAATTCCCCTACAATTTTCTCAAGATTAGTTGTCGTTTCTTTCAAATATTTTATTCATAAGTTCTTGGCGGTGTATATGGATGATTGGAATATGTATGGACTGGTTAAATGTGAAGAACCTGCAATAATTAATGAATGAAAATACATGAGATAACAGAAATAATATAACTCAGAATCGCTTTATTGATCATAGGCCACTTCGAGGGGGCAACCTCCTTTGAGCAAGCTCAATACAAATAACATCACAGTGCCTTCATTGGCCTCAACACACACTTATATACTAAGTCTATGCCCAATACTATGGGTCAATACTATGGGACATATAATACTACGGGACGACTTACAAATCATATGCGTCCAATACTATGGGCCAATACCATGGGATAATACAAACTATGGATCAACAAATACTACGGGATGACTTACAAAGCATATGCATCCAACAAAAGTATACTAACAAAGTAAAGAGAAGGGTTGACACTGGTTCCTAACATCTCCTCTCCCTTAGAAAAAGCTTTGTTTTCAAAGCTTTAGATGTGGAAAGTGATGCGGAATCTGAAGGAGTGGGTCCCCTATAGCATCCTCGGGTTGCATTCCATGCCACTGAATTAATACCTCTGTGATAGATTGAGAGAGAAGCTGATTCCTTTTGAGTTTCAGTGAGGATTGCTTGGAAGGATGTAGACAAAGAAGAACCATATCACCTGCTTGAAAAATGCATGCAAAATGGTGTTGATCGACTTGTTGTTTCATTCGATTCTTTCCATGTGAAGAGTGTCCAACAAAATTAGAAGAATTTGATCACGGTTTCGAAGAACCAGTCAATGGCCTGGACTAGGGAATTGTTGAGAGTGTATGGAATAAGAACTGGTAGTGCCTGTCCATAGATTGCTTCATATGGTGTCATTTTATATGGGGTATTGTACCACTAGAGCGCTTCAAGGAAATCCATAGAAATGGCTGTCCAAATCTATGTAGGGATGGGAAAGGGTTCTAGCAGTCCCGGAAGGGGTGTCGTTTCACCCTTGTTGACCTGGAAATTATCACAATCAGTCACCATCTGCTGAATCATCATTTTTAGACCCTACCAAAAGAAATTACGTTGTTCCCGATCATACATTTGGAGGAACCCAGAGTGCCCTACCGATGGATAAGCATGGAGTACATAGAAGAAAAAGCCCTATTGAACAGATTGCAACAAATTTGGAACAAGCAGAGAAATAGCTGAAAGAGAAACTAGGGCATCAAATGTGCGAGAAGGAGCATCTGCCACCAGATTGTCCCGACCCTTCTTGTAAGTGATCGCATTGGCATAACCCATGAATTGGATAACCCATTTCAGGTGTGTTGGGGAGGAGACCAGTTGTCCCAAGAAATTTTTGTGACTCTCATGATCAATCTTGATGCAGAAATAATTCCCTAATAGGTATGGTTGCCACTTCTATAATACATTCAAAACAACCATCATTTCCTTCTTAGATGTAGATGCAGCTAAATTCTTACCGGAAAGGTCTCTTGAAGGCGACAAGTCCATTGGTTCAGCAAAGACACTTGCATATCTATCCATGGAAGTAGTGGATATCATTGATGGGTGCATCTGAATGGAACGGAGCTGAGCGATGACACCATGTGAATTCTTCTTAAGGATATTTTCCAGGCAATGTGAACTGATGATGCGGAGAGACCCTGGTTGTAAGGTTGTAAATGTGTGTTTTTTCCCATTGAGTGAAAACTACATCCAAAGTTTAGCAAAATCACATAAGATGGGTCCAAGTGTGCATAACCATTGAACACCCAAAACCACATCACATCCGCCTAAGGCCAAGGAAAACATGTCAGAATGCAAGTTATAATATTCCATAGAGATACGCACATTGTGACACTTCCCCTTGCAAGGTAAGGTGCCCCCATTGGAAACCATGACTTCAAAGTTGGAGCAAGGATGGAAAAAACAATTAGCATGTTTGGCAATCCGAGGGTCAATGAAGTTATGAGTGCTACCAGAATCAATGAGTATGGTAAGAGGGAGATTCTTGAAGTAACCCCTTACTTGCATTGTTTGGGAGGTGGTGACGTCGGATAAAGCATGGAGAGATATCTTGGGTTGGTCGTCTTGAGATGGGGGGTCAATAGGTGGCTATTGAGTGTCGACCTGATCATCTATTATATCTGGAGCGTCTTCACCAAGTTCATAGGCAAGCGAAGAATCCACATCCAAGAGATAGATTTGTTGATCAACACATCTATTCCCCCGAGTGAATTTCTCATCACAATTATAACAAAGCCTTTTTTCTTGGCGACCCTCCATCTCTGTTCAGACAAATGCTTGATAGGAGTTGGTCGAGGAGTTGGCGTGATGGGAGGTCGTTGGGAACCCATATTTATGAAGGAAACAAAGGTGGGTTTGGAGCATTGTTGGGTGGCGATATTGTCCTTTTCCAACTTAGCCAACCCTAGGTATTCCATCATTGTGTTGGGACAAAACATTTTAACCTCAGAGCGGATTTCATCCTTGAGACCGCTAATAAAACAACTCCTATAGAATTCATCAGACAATCCTTCTGTGTGATTGGCTAGTTTCTCAAATTCTGTCTGATACTCTCTCACAGTGCCAATTTGGTGAAGTTTAGTGAGTGCTCTTATGAAGTCATCAAAAGAACTAGGACCAAATCATTGCAAAAGGAGTTGGCAAATATCTGTCCAGTTTGGCTCGTGATGAGCTCTGATGTACCAACAGTACCATTGAAGGGCTTCCTGTTCAAAATGAAAGGATGCAAGTGGAACTTTGTGGACATCAAAAGTATTATGTAGACTGAAACATTAGTCTGCCCAATATATCCATCTAGTCGGATCAATACCATTGAAGCGAGGAAATTCAATCTTTGGCCCACGAAAATTGCTTGAAGAAGAGCACCTAGTGGCTATAGAAGATTCTGGCTGTCGGTTATTGTTCATGGAAGAATGTTGAAGACGGAAACTGAGAAATTTTTCATCTAGATCTTTGAGTTTGGTTTTGAGGGCTGTAAGTTCTTCCTCCATGATTTGTGCTCCTGCATAGGTGACAACCATAACCAAGTTTTTTTTTTTTTGAATGGGTAGAAAAAAAAAACAGAAACTATTTGAGTAAAGGAAAATTTGGATTTGGGAAAAAACTCGGATGGGTAATATGGGTTTGACTAGGTTTTGGACACTTTTTGATGGACAGGGAAGCAAAAAATGGGGATTTAAGAAGTAGGGTGAAAGAATGAGAAAATTTGGCAGAGAGGGACAAAGAAGCAGAAATAAGAAATGAACACTGTGGTAAAATTTGAAGGCGAGTGGGTGAAAATTGAAGAAGTTAAGGAAAACCCTAAAAATAAACAAATGTGGGATTTATGGGTTTGGGAGGTGGAATTTGGGATAGGGTCCTCAAGAATGAAATATGCAGAATGGGATTACAGGGGTGCCAAGGAAGTTTCAAGGGAAACCGAGTTAAAACAAGGGAGATATGGCGAAAAAACAAAATTTTATATACTTTTTTTTCCAAAATGGATCTGCAATGGCACGGAAGGGATCAGAACAAATGAATCTGCAACGATGTGGAAAGGATCGGCAACAGATCAATTTGTAATGACGTGGAAGGGATCCACAATAGATATATATGAAATGGTAGGGAAAGGATCGACAACAAATGGATCTGAAACGACACGGAAGGGATCGACAACAGGTAAATCTGAAATGACGCGGAAGTGATCGACAACAGTTCTAGAAAGAGGAAATATGTGATTTATTAGCTAAAAATATATATGGATCCTGTATGCTCATCTTCCTAACGCTTCAGGGGATTCACTCGGCCACCAATGTTGTCTGACGGCTTGCGTATTGGGGTAGTACCCCTCACTCCACGGCTCAAGTAAAAATAATAACCGCTTTGCCACAAACAACAGCTCTTGGTTTACCTCACGGGTGGGAACTAGTCAATCAGATATGGGTCGTTTCCCTTTTCATCGGCAGGTCCTCTTAATGGGCCATCTAATTTGGGGTTCTTGTGGTACTCCTCAAAATTATTTTTAGGGACTATTCCCAAGTACTTCCCACAGTTTAAGCGGATAGGGATTATCCCAAATCCGAGGCTGCAACAGATGTAAAAAAAAAATTTGGCTGAAATTTCACCCAACAAGCCCAAGAAAGTGCTCTGATACCTAATGTGAAGAACTTGCAATAATTAATTAATGAAAATAAACGAGATAGAAGAAATAATAGAACTCAAAATCACTTTATTAATTGCAAGACACTTTGAGGGGGAAACCTCCTTTGAGCAAGCTCAATACAAATAACTTAATGCTGCCTTCATTGGCCTCAACACACACTTATATACTAAGTCTATGCCCAATACTATGGATCAATACCTTGGGACATATAATACTATGAGATGACTTATAGAGCATATGTGCCCAATACTATGGGTCAATAACATGGGCCAATACAAACTATGGATCAACAAATACTACGGGACGACTTATAAAGCATATGCATCCAACAACAATATACTAACAAAGTAAAGAGAAAGGTTGATGTGGGTTCCTAAAATTAAATACCATGTCAAGAGCCTTGGGATTATGCTTTGAAGATGTCAACAACATCAAATCTCTTTGAATTTAAATAAGTGTATATTTTGTGCACCATTGGTATCTTGTTGGGACATATTGTCTGTAAGGAAGGTATGTTGGTCAACCCAGCCAAGATCGCAATAATTGTCGACTTACCAGCACCTGTGATAGTAAAGAAGCTAAGGGCCATGTTGGGCCATATAGGATATTGTAGAAAGTTCATAAAGGGGTATGCAGCGATTACTGCGCCCATGGAGAAGCTATTGAAGAAAGATGTGAAGTTTGAATGGAACGGTGAGTGTCAGAAGAGCCTCGACAGAATGAAGGAAATGATGGTTGTAGCACCAATATTAGCCTTCTCTGAATGGAGTAAATAATTCTATGTCCATGTAGATGCTTCGTCCGTAGCAATGGGGGTGATATTGGCCCATCCTGGAGAAGGTTTGATTGACCATCCTATCGCGTTTTCTAGTCGGAAGTTGTCGATCGTAGAGAAAAATTATACAATGAAAAAAAGAGAAGGCCTGGTGATGGTATATGCATTGCAAAAATTTCGACATTATTTACTAGGAGGACACTTCAAGATTTTTACTAGCCACTCAGCATTGAAGTACCTGGTCAACAAGCCTGTGCTAGGGGGGGAAGATCTGTTGGTAGTTGTTGCAATTTCAAGAATTTGACTTTGAGATAATCGTGAAGCCTAGAATATTGAACGTAGGACCTGACCATCTGTCAAGGATCAAATCGGGCGAGGAACCAAGTAGCATCGACGAAGGCATGCCCGACGCGCATTTATTTTGCATTGAAATGGTCGATGACCACTTTGAACAAATTGTTCAATTTTTTTCCATGGGAAGAGCACCTGAAGAGTTCACTACTAATGAGAAGAAGCAATTAGTCATTAGATCTGTTCACTTCCAATTGATCGTGGGACAATTGTACAAGATGGGGCCAGATGAAATTTTGCATTGATATGTCCTTTCACATGAGCAAGAAAGAGTGTTGGTTGAGGCTCACAGTGGGATCGTAGGAGGATGTGCAACCACCAGAAAGATAGTTAGAGCTGGATTATGGTGACCAACACTACATAACGATGCAGTATATTACTCTAAGAGATGTGATGTATGTTAGAGGATGAGGAAACCATCGCGACAGGATGAGATGCCATTGGTTCCCCAGTTGTCATTACAACCTTTTGTAAAATGGGCAGTAGACTTTGTGGGACCGATTAACCCACTAAGAAAGAGGACAGGTAAGAGGTACATCATTACTGCGACATACTACCTAACAAGATGGGACAAAGAAGCACTAGTGAAATATTGCATAGCTATGACATCAACAATATTTCTTTTCGAAAATGTGGTCACCAGGTTTGGGAGTGCAAATATCTTGATGAGCGACCAAGGTACGCATTTTGTAAGTCATACCATCAAAGCAATGACTGAGGAGTTTCAGATTCAGCATAGAAGAAGTACACCATACCACCCACGGGCGAATGGAGCAGTTGAAGCACTGAAAAAAATTCTGGAGAATGCGCTCACTAAGGTGTGCAATACAAACTGTGACGACTAGGACTTGAAGATTCCTGTGGTATTATGGGCCTATAGAACGACGTGCAAAATATTGACACGAAAGATCCCCTTCAAGTTGGTATATGGACAAGAAGCAGTAATGCTTATTTAGTACATTATCCCTAGTATGTGAATAGCAACAGTGATAGGCATGAGCAATGATGGGGATATTGAAGAAATATTGGCGTAGTTACTACAACTAGAAGAAGATCGCTTCACTACGGGATTTTAGGAGCAAGTGGAAAAAGATTGACAAAAATCATGGAAAGATCGCCACGTAAAGTAGATGCACTTTTAGCGCAGAGACATGGTACTCCTATATGACAGTAAGTTCGCAAAACACCCAAGTAAGCTCCAAATGCATTGGCTTGGTCCATATTTCATAAATTTCATTACTGATAGAGGTGCAGTGCAATTGCAAAAGTTAGATGGAATACTTTTGACGAACTTAGTGAATGGGAGGTATCTAAATCCCTATCAGGATATCTTGGTGTAGTTCCACTGAGGAAGATAACATGAAAAATAAAAATGTTGAAAGAAAGAAAAACAAAAACGAAACAAGTACACCGCATAGTTCGAGAGTCCTTCGACAGCACTGTGACAAGGTTTGAGTTCACACATTTTTCGAAGGAACTGTGACAAGGTTCAAGTTCATACATCAATCGAGGGAACTGCGACAAAGTTGGAATCGATATTCTTGGCGATGAATCAACGATGAGGTTTGGAACCTATCGACACCAGCGAAAATAAAACTAGTCATATCAAGCAATAAATGAAGCAGTTAATACACATCAAAAGACAGCTCAAGTGGATGAAGACGCATTTAATGCTGAATAATTTTTCTGGATTTGGTAAATCGACGGAGGATTTGGGTAATCCTTGTCCAAAATCGACTCGATGATGAGGAGTGGGAAACATTCCAACGAAAGCTATAAAAGCACATGCAAGTGAACATTCCAACTCATTGTGCATTGTGCAAAATATTGAAGACGTTAGAAAATGAAGCTAAGCATAGTTGAAGTCAAAGAGTTGTGATGGCGCATGTGATATCCAGCACCAGTATGCATGAGACACCTATGGCGATCGCACCCATCATTAAAGAACAACCAGAAATTGCATCTGCACCAACCTAGATTTTCCGAAATAAAAGAAGTGCCAACCAACATATGGATACAAATAGAAGAGCAAAGACTACTCACAGCATGACACGAGTTGCAGCCACAAGAGGAGAAGTGGGCACTTCAGGCGTCATAGGAGAAGAGACAACAACAACGAGAGTAAGAGCCAGGAAACAACAAGGTCCAACTATAGTGGACATTCCATGCTATGTTCCATAGAGGAGAGAAGGGGCTCCGTCGATCAGACTTGGGAAGAATGCCAAGTACATGATAATGGAACCAGCAACACCAGAGGGTGTCCACATCACCGGTGGAGTGTTGCAGTGGCTACATAAGCTGCAATATAGAGACCATGATGTCTTAGCATATCCTGAGTGCACCCAATAGATGTTCATGGAAATATTTCAGGAGGAAGGAGATCCAATATTAAGGAAACCAATGCCATGGGCATTGGGACTACAATGATCAGGATTGTTGTCAATTATCCACATGCCGCATTTTGGGTGTTCCACGGAGGTTAACGCATCCATCAAGCAATTGCTTGTCTATCTTCATGGTGGTTATTTATGGCTTGACAGAAAGATCCTTATTGACGTGGATCTTATTGCACGGATTATCAGATTTCCCAAGATGGGGGTAGATCCTTCATAGTACTTCCAAGGAAAAGACAATGAAAAAATGTTGGCTACAAATATGAAATCTAAATATGGGGTGGAGAAAAAAACCTGAGGGTACCTAGTCGACACAATCAATGACTGAGCTGTTAGTCTCGTAGCTAAATTGTTGGCTATCAAAATAGTGCAGAAAAATCGCCTCAACCAGTGCACATCAGGGGTAATTGCATCAGCGGAGCAATGTGCGGTCGAAGTTCAGATGAACTTGTCACTCTTTCTATTTGAATGAATTGATGGAGGATGTAGTTGCATCATAGGAAAAGGGTAATCCCTTCACTTACTCATGAATCCTGTTGCTAATCACTTTGGTCACGCGGATGGAGCCACCGCAGTACCAAGGGATGGAAACAGAGCATTCCAGAGTGTGTCGAGGGCCCCGATATCAAAATCTATGGGAACTGAATGACAAATATAGGCATTGTGACAACGATATTCAATTTTACATCTACTTGGAAGAATGGCGCAGACAAGTAGTAAAAGTTCCACGGCTGACATAGGTCACGGCAACAAAATATTGATAGATTGCGAGGCTCGCGATGAGGCCTCAAGCAATATTTATCCAATCATGTGTAGACCTGGCCAAGCAATGGCTGACAAGGCACTATAAAATGACTGAACAAGAGATGGATTCCATAATAGAGGAATGGCCCACTAAATGGAAGACCCCGGTTGGCGATGACCAACTGTCGAATTCAAAGGATGGGAATCCGATAGACGTACCAAAGACGAGGATAGAAAAAAAAGACTCATAAGACAACGATGAAGGCATGGATGATCCATCAGGCATCAGAAGTCATGATGCATCAAGTGACACTCTGACAGATTTGGAGTTGGAGGCACAACAACGAGAAACATGAACAAAGAGGAGAATGGAGAAAGGAGAAGGAAGCGCCATTGCCGATATCCCTGAAAAGTAGATAAACATGATGTTGGACAAAATCACAATGGTGGAAGAAGAAAATTGATCCAAAGTAACCTAGAATGCGACAGACTACTTCCATCAAGTTTCATAGTTACTACAAACGTTGAGCAATGCAATTATGGAGACCAGGGTATAGCCAGGACTTGTATGGGCAAGTCAGCATGAGAAATGACATGGAGAAATTTATATTGGCACTCAGCAACATATTGTGCAGGTTCTACCTGGTGCGATCACTACAGGAAATGAAGACTTAGACGCCACCCTACACGGATTGGATACTGTAAGTATCGATCTCAATATGCTACTGATGTTCATGCTGCATCGAACCCACATTGGGGTGAGCAAATAAATTAATGAGCACGAAGCAATGACACCCGATCAAATGATAAATTACAAGAAGAAGACAAGAAGTGTCGAGGCAGAGATCGAACGACTCTGCGTACAAAATGAGATAGCAATGAAAGACATGGAGAGAATGTTGGATGATAGAAAGAGGTTGGAACATGACATTTCTATGGCATGCAAAGATGCACTAGAGATATCTAAAGAGATGGTCATGAAGGCCAAGGACTTAAATCTAGATACAGTAATTTCGGATCTTATAAAAGTTAACGAGGAATTGCAAACGAGGGTGGCACCAAGCACACTACAAGAGAAAGTGGAAGCGAGGAAGAACACTATTGAGGATGTTGCAACGGAGATCACAGGATTAGAAAAGGTGGTGCAACACATAGCAGAGGAGGTCTCGTAATTTTGGGGAAGTCTCGTGCAAGATGAGCAGTTGCACCAATTGAACGTGCAACTCGGCAAGGAAGAGGCGCAATTAGAGGAATTAAGGGGCTCGCTAAAGGTGATGCCCCTACTTGAGCAGACGACTAAAGTGACACAACTAAAGGAATTGCAGCACCAGGTCAACAAGGCGTGGACCGGAGAGCAGAGGAGAATAGCGCAGTTGGACGAGTTGCAGTCGAAAGAGGAGTAGCTGGCAGTCGAAGATATGATAGTAGTGACACAGATAAAATAAAATTTAGGGAGAGTGCAGCAGTCAAAAAGCGATCATCCGAAAGAGTAGAAGGTTGAGGAATGTGCAATGCTCAAAGCTGCAGTGAGGGAAGTTGTCGACCAAATCAAAGCAGCATATGAAGAGTTCAACACACATGTAAACGCACCAGCAATGTCCGGTTGAAGTGGCTTGAGGGCGAGCCACAAGTTTGTTTTTGGGGCATGTTGGTACGAGGCTAAGTCGTGGATGTTTTGGTACAACCAGCGATAAAGGGGACATCGACAAGGTAAAATGACCAATCATGGAGTGCAACAAAGCAGATAAAGCGGAAGTAAAGTGGACAAAGCGAAGAAAGCAGAGTAGAGTTAGTTAGACTTAGTGGTTAAGATATGCCCACTTTGCGAAGTGGACCAATTTTGTAATGGCCATTGAGCCTATAAATAGAAGTAGAATTGTAAGCCTTAGGATATCATATATTATCTTTGGATCTTGGCATATGACCTTGTATTCTGATCTGCAGATTCACATCTTTGTATTGACTTTGATCTGCGATGTTGCGATGGATTTTGAGGAGTTGTATTCCTGATTTGTAAGACATATTGACATGGAATGAGAAGGAATGATTTGTTCATGATTTTTTCGTTTATGCGTTGATCACAGTATGATTAATTCTGTCGCAATATGATTATATATGTAATGTTGTAGTAATGTTATGTATCTCTGATCTGTTAAATATGTTTCTATAATTTGTTACTACGTAGATCTGATTAATATGTCTGTTATGTGATAATGGTGTTATGGTTCGAATGATAATTATGTCAATCTCTAATTTATTTTGTGATTAAATGTGAATGATGCATGTCCTCTTATACCTATAGAATCTTGGTTCCTACAGGTGCCTTAGGTATCTCGAGTGAGACCTCACTCGCTCTGTGAGTGTTGCTAGAAAGGATAAACCCTTTTCGGGCTGATATCTATAAGAATTTGTCTCGAGATTTGTTGATATTGTGCGAAGTGAACCCCTCTCGATAGATCGGTGTCAACAGAAAAACCTCAATAATATTCACTATTTTATTTGTATATAATTCTATAAATGAGTATATAATTTTTATTTTTTTAATTATCTTTTTTATTTTTATTTTCTTTTTTACAAATTCTTTCCCTTATACAAAGACTTGCAGCTTAGCTGGTATTTCCCTTCTTACTATGCTACATTATTCGCTCATATTTTATACAAGTAAAATGTAGTAGCACATTCTTTTAATGGTATCACAGGGTTCTAATCAACAAAATAACTTCATTAGCAATAAAAATATATAGGGTTATCAATTTATTAAATATTAGAAATTAATTTTGTCCTTTTATATTAGTTAAGATTCAATCAAAGTGTTTTAAAATATATATTCATCAACATTATTCTCATCTTTGTGCAATGTTTTATTAGATTTACTTTTCTCTATGTTTTGGTACAACTTTTATGTCAAATTGTTCATAATAATGAAAATTGAATAATTTTGAATTGACAAAATTACTTACATCAAATGTTATTTTTAGAAAATGACCATATTATTATAAGAATATTTTAAGAAAATGACCATCTATATTTAGATTCATATTTAAAAGGATCGAAATCCTGGTTGATAGAGAAATCATAATCCAATGGTACAAAATTCATTTGCAAGAAAATATAACTAAAAGATACACCAAAAATGCTAGATCTTAGTCCTTAAACGTGTTGTACCATGTGCTTTAGAAAACATAATACCTTCATAGTGCGCTCCAATACCAACCTATGCGAGTTATGAAACATGTTGTAATCTCCTCCACATGTGAGTAGCTCATCCTAGGAAATTCACAAAATACAATATATATACTATTCGAGGAGCTTCCAATTTTGTTCCAAATTTTCAATTCAATTATTTTTCAAAAATAGACTTTTTGTTGCTAACAACCCTTGTTTTATCTTATTTCAATTATTTTCACTCTTTAAGTTTTATCTACTACAAATTTTAATTTGATTTATGTTAATTTTTAGTATTAGATTATGTTATACATCTCCTCCTCCTCTATATTAATGACACTTAAATGAGTAAGTTGGAAAGAGATTTGTGATAAAGATTAAAAATTTTAATTTTAAGATATGTAAGATAATATAACTTTTTGATAATGAAAACTTAAAATTGAACATTGAAAGGAAAGTGACTCATACAAGACCAAAAAAAGCTATGTTAAATGATAACTAATTACTTTCAAAATTTTAATTTCTTAATTTTGTTTTTCACCCTTTCTATCCCTTTCTATCCCTATATCAAAATCTTTTATTAGTTATATATTTAATCATTAAAAATTTGAATTTATTCTTTATCCATCAATATCTTATAATTAATTTGAGCTTATTAAAAATATTATTAAATTTAATTATTCATAAGTTTTAGAATATATTCTTAAATTATTAGCCACGTGTGTTGTAATGAGAATGTTAATTGAAATTCTATAAATTTTAGAAAATATATATAAAATCTATGAATAAATTGTACTGAAGTAAATTTATTTTAATTATGATTAATTAAATATTAAAAATATAATATACAAATTATTTTATATTTATATTTTATGTTAAAATATTTTTTAAACTAATTTTATGTATGATAATTTTAATTCGAAGAAGTGACTTCATGGATTTTAGGTTTCCGTGGTATGCATAGTTTGAGTGGCTTGTCGGATACTCCATGGTCGGCATTTTAGTTTTCATCGACGTTTTGAATCCTAAGATGGATTCATCTTCGGGACATAAATTGTGTAGAAGAATTGCTCACCATGCCAATAAATAGTTAGAGAAACCTGGTCCATTCCCATTCTAATCTTACATCTTCTCCAAGAAATTTTAATGGAACCTCCAAAATCAAGAAACCCCAATGTATGATTATTACCAAAAATATTATTAATAATTTTAGATTATTTATTCATAAAAGAAAAAGATGTAAAATAATGATAATAATTGATAATCATTATTAAAAACATTACTAAACATCTTATTAGGTCAAATGTTTATTATAATAAATAAAACAATAACAATCATGGATAAGTTATTCATAAGTATTATTAAAAGATACTCTTAATCTATAATTAATAATTCAATATAAATAATCATTAAAAATAACCTTATCACACAACATATTTGGCCAAATGTTCAAATTGATGATAATAATATCATTAAATGATACTCAATGATAAATTATTTATAATTCTATAGAAATAATTATTAATAACTTCAAAAAGATAATTATTAATAATTCCATAAACAATTATTAATAATTTCAAAAAAAAAAATTATTAATAATTGCTAAAAGTAATAATCAGTATAATTGGAAATCAATGCATATGTATGATCATTATCAAAGAAAACACGAAGGAGGCTAGGTCACTCATAATTTTCTCGTCATTATGAGTGACCTAGCCTCCTTCGTGTTTTCTTTGATAATGATCATACATATGCATTGATTTCCAATTATACTTATTATTACCTTTAGCAATTATTAATAATTATCTTTTTTGAAATTATTAATAATTGTTTATGGAATTATTAATAATTATTTTTTTGAAGTTATTAATAATTATTTCTATGGTATTTTTAAAGTTATTAATAATTATTTTTATAGAATTATTAATAATTTATCATTAAGTATCATTTAATGAGATTATTATCATCAATTTGAACATTTGCCCAAGTATGTTGTGTGATAAGGTTATTTTTAATGATTATTTATATTGAATTATTAATTATAGATTAAGAGTATCTTTTAATAATACTTATGAATAAATTATCCATGATTGTTATTGTTTTATTTTATTATAATAAACATTTGTCCTAATAAGATGTTTAATAATGATTATGAATTATTATTAATATTTTACATCTTTTTCCTTTATGAATAAATAATCTAAAATTATTAATAATATTTTTGGTAATAATCATACATTAGGGTTTCTTGATTTTGGAGGTTCCTTTAAAATTTTTTGGAGAATATGTAAGGTTAGAATGGGAATGGACCAGGATTCTCTAACTATTTATTGGCGTGGTGAGCAACTCTTCTACACAACTTATGTCCTGAAGATGAATCCAACTTAGGATTCAAAAAGTCGACGAAAACTAAAATGCCGACCGTGGAGTATCTAACAAACCACTCAAAGTGACTTCATATAAATATCTCAAAAGTAATCTTTCTTTAAATGAAAAGTAGAAAACTTATTATGGACTTGAAAACAATTGTAAATAAATGAATCTTTGGATTTGGGATAATAGGAAAGTTCTCTTTAAGACCCTTGCCACTATTATTATCTTGTATGGGTCTCAACTTCTCTAAATAATAGTGGAGAAGGATAGAGAAATAAAAAAAGATTTAAATATGAATTATAATCTCAAAATTAAAGACAATATACCTTATCGTAACCTCCCATATAGAAGGGAGTCTCTCCCCCATTGAGAGCATGACTATGACTAGCATAGCATGACTATGTATAATAACAAAATAAACAACATGGAAGACAAGAGGCTTCCTAAAATTGTTTCAAACATTAGTCAAAACTACCAATATTAAGCTAGGGAGTAGAGAAGGAGATCACCCTCTAAAATAGTGACAATATCAAAAATATTATTATTACATTTACATTTAAGGAGAATATTAAAATACCACAAGGATATGATAAACCCTAATTTAGTATTTCAAACGCATCTCTATATTTTAACTAACCTAAATAATAAATCAACATTGCCACAATTCTTAAAACCTATTACCGCGGTGAAAGAATTTGTCATCTTTGTGACATTTCAAAGGGCTAGGAAAAATGAAAATCACGTTCTCTTAAAATGTCATGTGGAAACATTTTCAAAATATTTGTTACAATAGTATGGTGGTTTAAGAATGTTACCCTAAAAAATTTTAAACACATAAATAAATATCTATAAAAACCCAAGTGATTTCATACATTTTTTATAAATCAAAATGATTTTCAAAAAATTTATAACTATCATCATTCTATAAATAAATGTTGGGCATGTGCAAGCTAATGAGGGTCACTTTTGGCGTGTTAGATGCAATAGAAAACTGAAAAATTAGGCATCCCTCAACTTGGTTTTTCCGAGATACTTACACACGATATCTTGTATCGAGTAAAAACGATGAAATGTAGGAAAATGAGTCACCTTTCCGAATATATAAGTTTTAAGTATTAAAAAAATACATAACTATGTCAAATTTCATGTTTTCTAACAGTCACTTTTTTTGGAAATGATAAGGTATATGTTTTTGTGGGTGCAACCCTTCAGTACCTAAATGACGGTTTTGGGATACAAAAATTGGTAGACATATATAGAACTCATAGCACTAGTACAACACTATTTTTCCAAAATTAAATGTTTAATTTTTATTTATTTTTAATTATGTAAGTGATCAAACCTTGAGAACGGTACGTCAAATGTGAGTGCAGCCTTTGAAGGTCTTAATGTGGTTATTTAGACTTGAATTTTTGCACCGAGTGGAACGAGGTGATCTACAACCCAATATGGGGGAGATCTTCTAATGTCATGTACCATTACATCTAATAAAACGTAAAAATGTAGTGTTACATCTAATAAAACGTAAAAGGTGATTGTGCGTAAAAATAAGTAAAAAGAAGTAAGTAAAGTAAAGTAAGGTAAAAAGAAGTAAAGTAAAAAGAAGCAAGTAAAGTAAAGTAAAGTAAAAAGAAGTAACGTAAAGTAAAGTAAGTATGGGGAGATGTTGTAACGTTTGTGATGTAATGTTTGTTACTAACAAAATAATTAAAAAAATTCATGTCCACTCATAAAAAAATTATGGAAAGTATTTAAAAAAAATCCACTTTGGTCCAAAAAGAAAATATTATGAAAAGTAATTAAAAAATAGATGTTCGTTTATAAAATAAAAACTTAAAACTTAAACAGGATCTATCAATCAAGAGAGATCAAATTATTGAGTTTAAATTTAAAAAAAGAAATACACCTCAAGAAATTGGATCCCTCTTGGTGCTTGATAGATACAGGTTTAAGATGAATCTATGCTGGTTTGTAGCATGTAGAGGTCGGTGTCTACAGCATACAATGTTTTTTAAAACGGGTTGTGAAATTAAAATGTTACGGAATAAACACTAAGAGTATGTTTTTTGATGTAAGGAGTGATGACACAAGAAAATTAGGAAATAAATAGAAAATCTCAATATTTTTTTAAAAATTACATATTTGGAATCTGCATAAAAAATTATATCTATGCCTAAAATTTCATCAATAATGGTCATGTATGTCATGCTGTAGAGAGCGGCGAAAAACAGGCATATTGAGAAAAATGGTGGAAATGTCCAATTAGCTATGGTTTTGTAAATTCCATAGCATAGGTTTGGTAAGTTCGAACCAACCACATAGGACTGTGGCTGACACATGGGTGCGGAAGGAGTGGGTGATTAGGTGCTCAGGAACGCGTGCATGTTATGTTTAAATTCAAATAACGTGTGCACGTTATAGTTAAATTCATTTTTTGTTTTGTTTTCATGCTTAATTTTATACCAAATGTGAGCACGTTTCTTCTATAAAAAACGAACGAGTGTTTTGTATATACATAATGTGTGCGCATTATTAACTTCACAAATTTATGTTTTCAAGTGTTGGATGGAGATAAAGGGGTGACAGAAAGATGATGATGATGAAGATGAAGATGATGGTGATGAAGATGATGAAGATGATGATGATGATGATGATGATGATGAAGACGATGATGACGATGATGGTGATGATGATGATGATGATGAAGATGATGAATATCATGATGAAGATGATGAATATCATGATGAAGATGATGATGATGATGAATATGGTGATGATGATGATGATGATGAATATGATGATGATAATGATGATGATGATAATGATGATGATGATGATGATGTCGAAGATGATGATCATGATCATGATGACAATGAAAATGATGATGATGATGATGAAGATGATGAATATGATGGTGATGATGACCACAACGATGATGATGAAGATGATGAAGATGACGATGATGATGATGATGATGATGATGAAGATGGAGATGACGACAACGACGACGACGATGATGATGATGATGGTGATGATGATGATGATTAAGATGATGATAAAGATGACGATGATGATGATGAAGATGAAGATGATGGTGATGATGATGATGATGATGATAAAGAAGAGGATGATGATGTTGATGTTGATCAATAATA